>JANEYF010001205.1:0-23605 GCA_029963845.1 Rhamnusium bicolor | reverse complement strand
ACTTTAGATGGTTTGAGAACATCGGAAATAGTTAAACATACATACATATATATATATATATATATATATATATATATATATATATATATATATATATATATATATATAATATATATATATACAGTATGTCCGCGGATGGGGTTTGCATAAATAGGTGTAATGGCTGAAATTTTTAACTTTTCGAGAAAATGTTATTCTTTATAAAAGTTTTTGCTTGCCTAAAAAAATACTAGTGACGTCGACAAAAATTATATTTTTTATACGGGTGTACAAAAAATTACAAAAACTTAAAATTCCGTAAGAGTAAACTTGTTCTATTTTTTATTTTGGAACAAAATGTGAAATAAAAAAAGTTGTTTCTAATTATATGGTCTGTCCAAATTCAAAATTTCATTTGAATATTGCAATGTTTCCGAAATTAGTGAATTTTTAGTAAAATACTAGTCGGCTTTTGTCAAATTTTTATTTAGCTAATTGCATTCGAACAAGGAGAATAAATACCTGATAAACAATTTTGATTTTATAAAAGTGCATACATATTTGAAGTTTCTGACTTTATTAAATATCACAATTCAAAAATTCCTCCACCAAATTGAACGCATGTTTCCATTCGTTTTCGAATGTTGTGAAAACTACTTCTAACTTCCTCAATGGAAATTGATTGCACAGCTGCCGAAATGCGCTGCTTTAGAATTTCAACGTCGTTCTCTATGGGTTGCTGGTAGGTAATTTGTTTTAAACGCCCCCAGAAATGTATCCGCAATGTCAAATCTGGACTTCTTGGGGCCACAAAACTGGACCGCCTCGTCCAATCCACCTTTGCCCAAATTTGCTATTAAACCAATTACGTACGACGCAGGCATGATGTGCTGGACATCCATCCTGCTGAAAATACATTCTATTACGATATTCCAACGGCAAGGCTTAACTGATCAAAAAGAATGTATTAAGCATATGTAAATAAGAGTTACTATTGCACGTATTTTCAAAAAGTATGGCCCTATTATGCCATGATACGAAATAGCGCACCAAACATTTACTTTTTTCAATATTGCCTTCCGGTAGAAATTCTAAATTCGGGGTTGGTCTCACTCCAATACCTTACATGTTGTGAAGCTACAGTCTCATTTGTTGAAAAAGTCGCCTCGTCGGAGAACATAATAAATTTATAAAAATTCGTGTTGCCGCTTAAAATTTCATTTCCTACCCATATACAGAAATCTAGTCGTTTTGCTTCATCCCCCTTCTTCTAAGGTATGGTTAAAATGTGGTTTGTATGGAAATATTTTATTTTCTTTCAAAATTTTTTGGATGCAACTTTTTTTAACCACCTCCAAATGCCGGGCTCGATTTCTCAACGAAATTTTGGGATTTTCAGCAATAGATGCCAAGACTAATAATGTGGCGGCGTCATTTTGATCATATTTTTTCTTCTCTTTCTTTACGTCAAGCACTGAACCAGTTTTTTTAAATTTTTTGACCAATTTATGAACTGCCATTCTCGAAACGTACACATTGGGAAATCTCTGACTAAATTTTTGAATAACGTAACGGTATGAACTTTTACCGTCTCCATAACACTGTACTAAAAAATTCTTTGCTCGACAGTTAACATTTTAAAAATTATTTTTTAATGCAGATATGTCATGATATGTAGACGTACCTAGGTAACAACGCACCTAACAAGCAAAATAACATTACAGAAATTATACAGGATGTTCCTAAAATAAAATTTTACTAAAATTCACTAATTTTGGAAACATTGCAATATTCAAATAAAATTTTGGATTTGGACAGACCATATAATTAGAAGCAACTTCTTTATTTCACATTTTGTTCCAAAATAAAAATAGAACCACTTTACTCTTACGGAATTTTAAATTTTTGTAATTTTTGATCGCCCCGTTTAAAAAAAAAATTTTTGTCGACGTCACTAGTATTTTTTAGGCAAGCAAAAACTTTTATAAAGAATAACATTTTCTCGAAAAGTTAAAAATTTCAGCCATTACACCTATTGTAAACCCCATCCGCGGACATACTGTATATATATATATATATATATATATATATATATATATATATATATATATATATATATATATATATATATATATATATATATATATATATATATATATTAAATTAAAAAAATAGTCGTTCTGTGAGATGCGTAATAGTGTGTTTCCATTAGAAGCTAAAACCCAATTGGATATTGATCTCGATGTTGATTTACAGCTAATGCAACAACTAAAACAAAGCTAGACGTTTGTGAAAGAAAGAAAATAATATCGTGTATTTTGGAGACACTAGTAATGATGGACACTCCTGCATTGGACCAAGGAAATAAGGGGTGGATCAAGCACCGCTGTCTAGGTAGAATTCGAACGCTTGCCACTGTTAAAAGATCGTTGACGAATAAGAAGTATGAAATGGAATGGCTTCTCATCTCTTCAATAGCCACAATGTACATTCCAAAATCCCCCATCTATTTTTATCTAATACATGCTAGTTTGAGAAATTTTATTTATTTTAATCGCAATCATATTTATTTATCTAATTTTAATCAATCAACACTTGACAAAGTAATTTTAAATTTAAAAAAATTCGAATCTATCCTTACCTCTTGTTCAACGCTGAAATTAGTCAAGTAATCTGTAAGAGCACCAGAATTATTGTTAACTTGAGAAAATTCAGTACCACTTCGTAGGTTATATCTGAGTCGGAATCACTCTCACCGAAATTTGTTTCAGATACTTTAGTTGCCGGAATGTATTCTTCATCATTTTTCTCTGGTACTGATATTTCATTTTTATATGTAGTTGCTAAGTAAAATCTCACTGTTGTTAAGGCAGAAATTTCATATATCTCTTGAACAGTTAAATCAAGATTACAAGTATGGCTCTTATAATCCAACAATTCTACATCGAACTGTTCCCAACTACCTTTTGATGAAATTCCATTGGGAAAAAATAAGTCTCGCTTTTTTTAATACTTCAACACACTATTTCTGTCAATGGTTATTCGCCTAGTTCCACCTCCACATTTGGCTCTCACTTGACAATATCTATTTTCTTTTTTAAACATGCAAAACCAATCGATCTCAATAAATCTTGTAGATTTCTTTGTGTTTCTCTTTTTTATGTGCACATCATCAGTTGCTTTCCTTTTTTCATAGTCTGTCTTTTCAATCTTACTCCTCAGCCTTTCTATTAAACTTTGTTTATTTTTTAAGGAATGTTTCTTACAAATTTTTTTTATTGCAGCTCTATCTCCATACTTAGGAATGAATGTTTTCAAATCCTCCTCTGGCATTATTAATAGAGTTGCACAATCAATCTACAAAAAAAAAACAATATATTTTTTCTTTGAGCCACTAATTTGATTCTATTTTAGAATAAAAAAATCCAAATATTTCGCAGTCAATTAAAAACGCAATTGATTGATTAACGGTAAAACCAGTAAACTCTGCAAGTACCGGGTATGCACACGCCTCAATGACCGAACTGAGTTAGCCTACAAATGATCAGTCAGGAATAAAGAAGTGTTCATGAGCGTCGTAGATATTTTGGATCAAAATTTAATAATTTTTCACATATTTTACAAGTGACTATTTTTAAGAATATTTGGGAGTCATAGTGTTGAAGAGATTCAAATATTATGGTGTAATTCAAATTCATTCTGTATATTCTGGTGTGTTATTATAATAATGCGGCCAAAGGTAATCTATAAAGTTTTGTTGTTTAGTTCTATTACATTTTGGAATTATTATATTTTTATTTACAACAGATCTAGCTAGGTAAACTAAATTTAGATCCATTTTTTTTATAAATATAGCATAGCAATATAGCATTCTAAAATATATAGGTGTTTTAAATTTAGACATTTACCTTCCGTGAACAACTGTTGATTCTTACTTTCAGGATTGTTTTTTGTATCACTTTAATCGGATTTAGAGCATTTTCGTAGGCACCACACCCCATTGATTTAGATCGGCCCATGATCTGTTTTTTTCATATCTTGCGCAACAGCATTTTTAACATCATACCAATTATCGCCTTTACAAATAATTGTTGTGTCATCTATATGAAATAATTTGGCCCGATATATTTAAAGCCCGCGCAGACAGAGGGCGGTCACGCGTTCCGAGTTCCACGTTCAGAGTTCTGCGTTCTTTTTTTGGAGGTCAATTACCAGCGTTCCAGTTTTGTTCCAAATATTGTGCGTGAAACATGTTCTCAGATAGTTCATCTTCCGACGCAGAAGAAGCATTGCTTTTGTGGAGCTTGGAAGCGTCCAAGAGAAAAAGAAAAAGGAAACACTGGGTGCACCCAAATAACAGCAAGCGAGAAGATCAAGGAGAATTTAATACTCTTTTTTGCTGAATTGCTTGAAGATGAACGATTTTTTATTTATTTTCGTATGTCAATAAATAGCTTCAATGAATTGTACAGTTTAATAAAACATGATATAGACAAACAAGATACCAACTGGAGGAAGGCCATTCCTGCAAAAGAGAGGCTGGCAATATTTTTAAGGTAATTTTTCATTATTTTACAGGTTGTACAAAAAGAAATGAAACTATCACATTACTAAAAAATTATTTCGCATTTACTGTTACAAGTTTGTGTAAGTACGTGAATGAATCATGTCATCTGAATCCGAAAGTGTAGGTGCTACGATCTAATAATACTGAGTGAATTCTTGAGATATTTCCGAACATTGAAATTCTTTTTGAACTGGTTGTAGTGTAAATGGAGAAGAACTAGCATTTTCTCGAACCGTGCCACTTGCTGGGATACTTTCAGGAAGACTTCTAGAAGTAGAAAAATTTGAAAGAGTCGACTGCGGTCTTTCCTGTTCTGTTGATGATAGAGATATAGCACGGGGCAATTGGTCTTGAGATGATGTACTGGTAAAACAATCTCTTGATGGTAATTGTTGCGTCATTTCAGGGATAATAATATTAGTATCCCCTGCTGCTTGTAATTCATACCGAGCAAATAAAGTTGCTATATCTAGTTTTAGCATAGCTTGCCTTCTGGGTGGAAACTTTTTAAAACTTTGAGCGTAGCTTAGAAACAAATGATGTACCTCATCCACTGTTCTATGTTGCTTTTGCTCGTTTTTCTTTTTTAGGTATTCCAGAACTTTATCACTCGGTTCTTCAGTTTTTTTCGCTTTTCTTTTTTTATTTTCGCAACGAGTATTAGTTTCTGGTGAGACCTCATGAACTTCCGATTCGCTACGTGTGGAGTTTAAGTCTTCTGTCATTGACGATTGAGAATCGCTACGATTTGTTTCTTCAGTCTGGCTAGTGGTATTAGTTTCGGTTGTTCTTCTGAACTTAAAATCGTCTAGAAACCTCATTAGATCTGCCCAAGGCCAGTTTTTGTATTTTTTTATACCCTTGACGTGAGTGGGTTTGATTTTTTTCTGGAACTTATTATAGTTGTCCTTGAGATTTTTCCATTTAATACTCCAGTGTTTACCTGAAAAAAATAATTTTATTAGTAATATAAAACTCCAGATGGATGGCAAGACTGATATATTATTATTAGCCTAAGTTTGCCTTAAAGTTTCATCTAGGTCTTAGAAAACATTAACAACAGCAATGAAATGTAAAATCAATACAAATGAAGAATGAGAAAAAAAACAACACTTAAAATAAAAAATCAAGAAGTGACTATATCTTGCCCTTTTTTTTCTCGTTTCAGATACCTTGCTACAGGGGATTACTATAAAACAATCGGCCATTCTTACCGAATGGAATTTACAACTGTTGGTATAATAGTCAAGGAAGTAAGTAAAGCGATCTGGAAAGCATTACAACCATTATATTTGCAATTCCCCACGGAAACAATATGGAAACAGTCTGAAAGTGGATTTAAGGAGAGGTGGGGATTTCCCAATTGTATTGGTAGTATTGATGGCAAACATGTTTATATAAAATGCCCGCCCAACAGTGGAACATTACATTTTTTCTATAAACAGAGATTCTCCATAGTCCTGCTTGCCATAATTGTCCCAGATTATAAATTTATAATGATTGATGTTGGTAGTTATGGAAAAGATAGCGATGGCACAATTTTTCAAAGGTCTTCGTTCTATCAAAAACTCGTTGACAACCAATTGAACATTCCCGGACCAAAGCCATTACCAGGAAGAGAACAAACGCCTCACGTTTTTATTGGAGACGGTGGTTTCAAATTGGAGCCATTCTTGATGAGACCTTTCCCAAATGATGTAGCTATTCAAGATGAAAGAAAACTAAAATACAATAAGAGACTCAGTAGTGCAAGACGTATTGTAGAGAGTTCTTTCGGAATTTTGGTTCAAAAATGGAGGTGTTTTTAAAACTATTTGAAGTAAATATTAACACTGTGGTTGATGTCGTAAAGGCTGCTTGGTGTTTGCATAACTTTCTTCAAAGGAGAATTCCAGATAAATGAAGAAGAAGATATAATCGATTTATATCGACACGCTCATGCCTTCAGAAGTTTTCAACAAACAAATCACAGAAGCAATTGGACAGCGTATGCAGTTCGAGAACAGTTTATTTCTTATTTTAATGAATAATGTATGAACTAGTACTGATAAAACATTAAAACAAATAAAAACAAAACATCTCTTCACTTACCATCCTCAGTTCCCATCTCTCTTGCGATTTCAAGCCAAGCTTCTGCTTTCTTGTCACGATTTTTATAATCATTATCACTTAAATCATATAACAAATGTCTTTCTCGAACTAATTCAATTTATTTTTTCTGTTTCCGACATGGCGGAGTTCACGCGTTCTTTGTCTTTCAGTGAATAGAACGCCCGAACGCAAAAGTTCTCATTGACTGCCGTGGTCTGACTACCGGCAGTGCGTGTTGTTACTACTAGGAAGTACATTATACAAAGAACGCAGAACTCTGAACGCGAAACTCGGAACGCGTGACCGCCCTCTGTCTGCGCGGGCTATTAAATTACATAAATTCGGCGCCAATACGGTACCTTGAGGAACTCCCACCGTTATATATTTTCCAGAACTTATTTTATCACCGATTTTTACAAATTGTTTTCTGCCCTCCAGATAACTAGCGAAAATCCTCAACACTATGCCCCAAATACCAATGTTTTCTAATTTTTGTAGTAATTTTTTATGTCACACAGTGTCGAAAATTAATTATACACTTTGAAAAATTAACAATAATTATTAATAAAATCCTGCTCTTATCTTCAGTAAAATATAAATCAAAACCGAAATTAAAACTTTCTATTACAAAATCATCAGAAGATTCAAGATTAACTCATAAACTTACTGCAAATATAATTATTACACAAAATAAATGTGACACTAACTGATTATATCCACGGTATTAACTATATGGAAACTATAATATAACTTAACTGACTGTAAATATGGGTCCATATTATTTATTTAAAGATAGTTTTTGTACATAATGAAGAACCAAAAAAAATCAGCTATGCAGAAAATATAATTGACGCTGCTTTAACTGAACAATAAGATATAGATGAAGACAGTGATTAATAACTTTTTGATATAGATGAAGACAGTGATTAATAACTTTTTTTAGTTTATAATGAATTTATACGTTTTACTATGTGTTACGAGGTTTTTGAAATATTGTCATTATGGTGGGTTATGAGGAACGTGAGTAAAATTAAAATTATTATTATTAAAATTCTCACCCTGTACAACATTTTCCTTGTACAAAAAATATTTTATTATAATTTAGAAAGGTTATATTACAAAATATAAATACAAAATATAAATAAAACTATATATAGTCCACAAAGTCATCAGCCGAAGGGGATGAAAGGGGGGAAGAAGTATATACTGAACGGTGCGAAGAAGGACCAGAAGTTGATAGCTGTTCGTGTTGTGGGAGCAGATTGTGAAGGGTTCTGTGGAGGTTCTGCCTCTTGAATAATGTTTCCAGAATGCGGTCGTGTCATTGAACTACATTGTGGGTGTTGGCTAAAGGAAGAATGTTGTGGCTGTTGACTGAAGGGTGACATAGAAGTTGAAGGTGCGGATTCATAGGTATACTGATGTCTAGGATAATCATATCCTTCTGGGTTAATGTTGTAGCATGATTGCATACGTAAATGCAGAGGAGGGTGTTGGTCAAATTGTTGACCACGGTTTTTTAAAAAAACCTTTATCTGCTTTTATTAAAATGTCGTACACAGCGTGCTGAACCCCTGTCCTTGTTTCAGGCGAATAGGAGGTCATTTTAGATGATAAAAAGTTGCAAAATGTCGTTACCTCGCTATTGTCAGAGGTAGAAGCACTTAACTTTCCTGCAGCACCTTTTAGAATATTAAGGGCGTCTTTCATCATCATTTTGTTTTCATCTTGTCTTCTTGTCCGTTTCGGAGGTCTTGGGATGATAATTGATGCTTCAGGATGTTCAGGTTGCGTAGCCGATTGGTTTTCAACATCAATCCTGGAATGCTCTTCATTCTGATCATCAATAATTTCTTCAATTTGCGCCTGAAAACAAAAAAATACCATTAGGAGATAAGAATAATTTTACAAAAATATTAGTAGAATAGTAGTAGTGTTAAAAATAATAGTACGCATTTTTTTCAGCTCCCCATGGATCCTATCGGTTGGATGGAAGTATGCCAGATATTCGAAGATGTTTGGAATTTACCTCACTGTGTGGGCGCTATTGACGGAAAACATATTCTCCAGTCGCTAATAAACTGCGGTAGCGACTTCTTTAATTACAAATCCTATTTTAGTATTGTATTATTTGCATTGGTTGACAGAAAATACAATTTTTTATTTGCGGACGTTGGATGCCACGGAAGAATTTCCGACGGTGGAGTTTTCAAAGACACCAAACTTTACAAAATGATGACAGAGAACACTTTAGGACTGCCGGCACCAAGGAAACTTCCTGGAGGTGAAATGAAATTACCATACTTTTTTTGCTGCTGATAGCGCTTTTGAGCTTAGTGAAAATATATTCAAACCGTACGCGTACGCAGGAAATCATGCCAGGGGATCTCCTAAAAAGAGTCTTTAATTATCGTTTAAGTAGAGGTCGTAGAGTGGTAGAAAATACGTTTGGTATTATAAGTGCAGTGTTTAGGCTATTAAGAAAACCACTGCTCTTGGCGCCCGAAAAAGCACAGTTAGTTGTAATGGCGATTATTCATTTACATAATTATTTAAGAGAGCACTCAACAAATTTATACATACCACAAGGATCAATAGTGTGATATTTTAGCAATCTAGGGTGGAATTAATTATTATACGAAAAATACAGAAACTTTAGTTGATTTTGCAGGTGTAATAAAATAAACGACTGAGTAAATCTTTTTCTTGTATGTGACATTATGAAAAAGAAAAATTGCGTATCATGAATAATGAATTAATAATAATTACTCCATTTAAAAATAACTCACCTAAATTACTTTTAAACATATATTTCGGCAGTTTTAGTTATATGTAAATGATAACGTACTAGAAAACACTATTTTTACAATAAACAAAGTATACATACATAATAAAATGAAAACTATTTATTAAAAAATGCGAAATCAGAATCACTTAATAATAATTAAAATTGCTGCTGACCAGGTAAATCTTCTTGAAATTCTTCTGATGTATCCAGGTCAAGTGAAGTTGCTTTTAATAAAGCGAGTACCTCAGGAATGATTTCTCTCGTTTAGTTTTAGGAGCAGCACGTAAACTCGCAATAACTGGGTCTGAGGTAATTAATAACCTATTCATTAAATCTGTATTTGTGTCAGTCCTTGATGTTTTTCTGGTATATAATTTCCTGTATTGTTTATTATCTTTATTTCTCGCCTCTTGGGCTTCCTCAGAAAATTGACCAATTGGAAGAATACCAGAAGCAATAATATCTTTTCCGTGAAATAATACCTTCTTCTCGTGTCTGCTGTGTGTACTCCTCAAATTTATTTTCGTTTATCTTGCGAGCCGTGTTACCATCGTTTGTGTTGCCTGTTTGTTGTTTGGGCATATCAATTAATAAACCAAACTTACTCTTAAATTTCTCTTGCACATACTTTTTCTTTTGGACGACTTTATTTTTATTTTCAACGCCCCGTGCTTGCCATGATTTTATTTCCAGCCTATATGAAATATGGAGCACACAATCCAAAAAACGAATCCACGCATGTAGTGGTGATATTCCAAACGAAAGAAACTTTTTATTTACGGGCTTTTGTGAAACAATGTCTATATTGTTCATTTTACTTGGTTTTGCACCACACAAATAACACGTTTGTGTTGATGTACATGATGACACAGCGTTACACACTTTACCATCAACCATACAAAAGATTAATGTAGGTTTTACAAATACTTCTACGTCATTAACAACTATCTTCGTAGATGAGAGTGTGGTAATTTGATCCTTAACTCCTTTAACTTCCCTTGTTATCATCTCAGCTGTTTCCTTGGTAAAAATAAATTTGATGGGGCGACAGTATCTTGTTGAAGATGGAGCAGGATTTTGCCAAATGATTTGTTTACCGTTGTTAACATTAACATACATTTGTAACGGTACCATTGAAGTACTAAACAAACTTCCATCAGTCTGGTTCTCTTCAGAAAACGTTTGTCTGTATTTTGTTTGTTCTGCACTATCACTGCCCCATTTGATAATTAAAATGTTGCTATTTGCCGATAGATTTAAAGTCTCAAGGACTTCTTCTAAAACTTGACACAAGCGCATCACAGTATGGTCAAGGAGTGCCTGAAGTTGAATTTCTGCTGCACTTTCCGTGATCATGATTCCAGAGGGATAACATAACTGTTTAGCTTCTTTTACCTTGTAATATGATGGATACAACGTTTTATTTATAGGCACAACTTGTTGACGTATTACGTTATACTGATGTGTAGAAAGTTTAGCATCAACAATTAGCGCGAGTGCTTGATTTGCAGAGAGTGAAGCTGGCTTTTGAATAAAAGACTTTCGAGCCTTTTTGATTGTAGTCCCTCTCTGAGGAGAACTAAAAGACAGTCCTTTAACTATTGCAGCAGAATTTCTTTTTTTCTGCCTCCAGAAGTTTAATTTCAGTGGCCATGAATAATTCTTGTTGGCTATTTGATTCTAGAAGATCTTGTAGTTTTGTTTTTTGGACCTGTAGCCAGACTGTTGAAAACTTTTTTGAGGCCTACTAGGCCTACTACTCGAACTGCCTTGTGATGTTCCCGGTAAAGCTTGGATGGCACTGTCTGGAAGCGTAAAATTTCCTTGAAGCCACGAAGCATTTGCAGTCAAAAATCGTTCTCGATGTCTTTCTGCTTTAGCCCTTCTTCACTAACAACAACATCTTCTGGCAATGAAAAGTCGGCCAATTTTTGCAATACATGTGCAATTACAGCGTCAGTTCTGATCGGTTTCAAATTAGCAGCCCATATGTCAAAAATAGACTGACGAGAAATTTGCGGAATCATTCTGAAAATGAGTAAAAAATATAAGAAACCGCAGTTTTGCGCACAATCTGTTTGATGTTTTGAATAACACAAGGGACTAGCTTTCAACTAAATGTAAGGTTATTACGGTATAATACAGTATACTGTACTAAAATATAGTTCTAATTTACTACTACAGATTTCTTTACACGTTAGTTTGCTACCTATGTTAAAAAAATTTTACAGGCTCACGAAATTATATATAAGAAAACTAAAACCCGTTAACAAACCTTGATAAACAGTAGATCAAAGTAACAACACACAAATATTAATACAGAACGCCGGTATAGTTCACTCATCCAGTAACTTAAACAACTAATAAGCATGCGATAGTACTGTTTATTATATACCCCAGGTAAAGAAAGTTTATGACCATCCCTTTAAGGTCCCAGGCCAATTCTGGGAAAACTAATTACGTCGTGATGTAAAACGGATGTTCTTCTATTAGAATATAATGTATTTTGAACTATTTGCGTTATTGAAAAAAAACAATTATTTCCACCTAGATTGCTAAAATATCACACTGTAGACCGTGAGGAAAATGGAGTTTTAATTGAAGGTTCGTGGAGAAATGATGAAAAGATGTCTTCCATGATTCCCCTAAAATTAGTACCTAGAAGATATCGTGAGTATCTAAACACACTAAGAGATGAACTAGCACGTCACTGTGTTACAGAAGGGGCTATTTGTTGGCAAAATTCATATGCATAGTAAAGACTAAAACTTACTGCGTTTACTCGCTTCCGAGGCTTATCTCTGTCTTGGAGAAACCACAATGCTTCATAAGCAAACCTTCTGCTGTGCCTGTGAAAAAAAATCAATATTCTTATATTGCTCTACTTCACATCTTGTTTGTATACTATAGAAGCAGTCAAACAAAAACATTTTATTTGTACAGTGTGAATACTGAACAAAGTTGTTTCATGAAGTATCTAAATAAAACTTTAAATGGTCTTAAAATGTTTTTTGTACCTATATAACGAAAACTTATTTCTAAAAAATGCATATACCTATAATAATTAAAATTACCAATGAAACATATTTTGGTTTTTCGATTTGTTTAAAAACTGGCTTAAAATTACTAAACTACAAATATTCTTAAGAAAAAACGAAAGCATTTCATTTACAATCAGTTATTTGTTTTAACTTTTTATTAAAATCAACAGAAAAAAGTATTTAGACCGGTTTATAGCTTAGGTACACATTTGATATCAAATTAAAAGTCTGACAAAAACCAATGTAGTGGTATATAATATACGGCCTGTAACGCTAAAAGTGTAACATACTAAATAGTTTAATAGACAGCTTACATATCTATGTATATGTATTTAGGATCATATTTGATTGTGCCACGTTTAAACATAGGTATTGGTCATATGGGCGATGTTCACCGATAAACCACATGCATGCACTGTCGAGGCAATGTTACAGTTTTACCGTTAAGATCGGATATATCTAACATTATTAGAGTTCAATTTTTTTTGTCGTTTTTAACCGAATTTTTTATTGGTTAAAAATCTGTTAAAAATGCCATAAATGAAAATTAGTCGGTAAATTTATATCACTTAAAAAACTTTTCATTTGTAAACCAAACTGACATTAAATTAGAATCTAAAATAATACAATGTAAAAAAAAACAAATTTTTTGCACAGGGCACCATAGATATTTCATATAAAACGGAATGTTTAAAAGTTAAAACTGTAGCAACTGCAAATTGAATGCAAAAAGCAATAAATACTATTGCTTATTTGCAATGTATTTAATATTTAGAAATAATACTGCAAATAGTCAGGGTCATGTTTATTTATAACACCAGAGAATATGATAAATGTAGAAAGAAAAGGCAAAAATACACAATAATGGAAAGCAATAATGAATAGCTTTTCAACTATATAACTATATGCATATTCACAATAATCCTTAGTAGCGATATCAACGGTTGAATAAATAAGTATATATTTGGAAATTTGACGTTTTTAACAGCGACTTTGTTGTGTCAGCGTTGTTTGAAATTTATATGGTTTCGTAAAATTATTTATAATAAAAAATAAAAATAATAATAATATCTAAGAAATGCTTAGAACAAACTCAAAGTATATATATCTGAAATTAGAAAAATATTCTTTCTAAATTTTGAATAATATATAGGGTGTTCTGTTTAAAAAAAACGCACACAAAGATTTTACATTTCTGATAGTTTTGTTTTTTCTGATAGCAAATTATGAAAAGTGAGAAAAATCTATAAAACTTTTGTTCTAAGTAAATTCCAAGTTTTCTGAATTGTTTTAATAGAGATACTAGTGTGGTGCCAAACCGTACGTGCTTTTTAAAATTATATTGTAACTGGCAATGAAACATAGACAGTTTTATGGACACTCCTTATAGACAAAATCAAACATGTCTTAGTTTGCGTTTCTTGCGCTCAGAAGCTTTTTGACTAGCTTTTTGGCCTTAGTTGACGAACAACCCTAGAACAATACCACGGAATTCCTATGCGATAAATACTTGCAATAATACAATTTTTTTTTAAATCAAAGTGTGTTGCACAAGTTATAAAAAGAAAAATCTAACTGTTGATGAAAAATGATAGCTACTGTTTCCTGCAATTTAGTGTTTTTTCGAATTTGGTGTAGCTCTAAGGCCTAGCGCGCACTACGATTCGATTTTTTTACAGCAAGATTTTAAAATCGTGCTGTAAAAAATCGCAAGTTGTTTTGTACGCGCACTATGATGAATAAATCGCGAAAAAATTCATTTCAACATGGATGTCGAAACGATTGCTTGTGTGTATTTACTGTTGCGAAGAAAGAAAAGAAAGACTTATCGATACTGGATTCACCCTTTAACATCACAAAGATTCATTAAAGGGCACTTCTACCAGAAACATAATGAACTTCGTCTGTATCCCGAAAAAATTCTGGGGCTATTACAGAATGAAAGTTACAACCTTTGATAGATTACTAAGAATTGTTGGACCTCAGCTATGCGATCGAAATACTAAGTGGAGAAACGAAATATCAGCCGAAGAGAGGTTGTCTGTCACCTTAAGGTAAGAAAAAACTCTAAGTGTATTTAGTTTGTATTGTCATATAAATTATAAATGTGCTAATGTTACATCATAATAGTCCTGGGAATCTTGTGAAACATCGGTTTCAGGAGTCCCTATATCACGGGCAAAGTGTGTCATAAACTCGCCAGAATTGCTAAAATGCTGTGTTTCTGACTGCTGACTTCCAGTCGCCGGCGTTACTTTTTGTAAGCGTTGTGAAGTGAACTTTTTATTATGACATTGCTAGGATGAACGTACAGAGCAGTGGCAGACGACCCAGGATTAACGTTCGTAGATGTTGTAGGGTAAAACAGAGGTTGAGAAATACTTAGTGCTTGGCCCTGTATTCCTGTGAAGGGCACAGGTGGAAGAATACTTTGTGTTGGAACATAAGTTTTGGCCCTGTGTAATGAATTTAAAATTTCGATTTTTGCGTAATGTTTTTGTTCGTCATTTAATTTTCTTAACATTGGTATCAACATTTCAGCAAAACTTACATCTTCGTCAAAAAGTGTTTTGCGTTTTACGTAATATATCCAATATTACTTTGTTAATGTCTTCTCCTGTTCCTGATTTGGATCCTGTCTTACGTTGATATATGGCTTGTCTTGAACTCTGCTTGGGCGTTTGGTTAATTTGTTCTTCTTCATCGTTTTGAATATCAGATCCAGTATTTTCGTCGGAAAAGATAACATTGGTACTAGTTTCTCTTTGGGTAGCAGTCTGAATCAAGAACGATAGTGCGTCAAAATAAATATACTTGCGTTTCTTCTTAGCAGCCTGACCCGATTGATTTTTTTTTCTGAGAAGACAATTCTCTAAAAAAACAATCTTTCACATTCCCTCCATTTCTTTTGGATTTCAGCCCCTGAAAAAAATGTTTTATATATTACTAACATTGACTGTTTCGTATAATAATAATAAAAAATATATAAAAATATCTTCTTTTTTTCAGATATCTTGCAGCCGGAAGTACTTTTAACGCATTACATTATGAATATTTACTGGGAGCCTCTACAATTCGTGAAATAGTTGAAGATATATGTGAAAAGATATGGTCGCAGTTGCAGCCATTGTACATGCCCGAAAAGAGTGAAGACGACTGGTTAAATATTTCCGAAGGGTTTTATAAAAAGACCAATTTTCCAAATTGCCTCGGCGCAGTAGATGGAAAACATATTAGGCTGGAAAAACCGAATAAGGCAGCCTCTGAATTTTTTAATTTTAAAAAATATCACTATAGTTTTGATGGCTGTGGTAGATTCAAATTACTCATTTAGGTTGATGTTGGCGCCTATGGAAGTAGTGCTGATCCTTCAATTTTTAAGGAAACTAATTTTGGCAAAAAGCTGCAAAATAACCAATTACATATTCCTGCGCCAAGACACCTACCAAACGATGCAAATGGACAAAAGATGCCTTTTGTGTTTGTCGGCGATGAAGCGTTCTCACTCTCAACACACATCATGCGACCATATCCAAGGCGGTTTTTAACAGTAAAACAAAGAGTATTTAATTATAGACTGACACGAGCAAGGAGAATGGTGGAATGTACATTTGGAATTTTAACCAATAAATGGCGTATATTGCATCGTTCTCTAGATGTTAAAATTGAATTTTGTGACAAAATTGTAAAAGTATGTTGTATTCTTCACAATTTTGTACGTAAATACGAGGGGGTAACATTTCAAGACGAATTATATGAATGCGATCTAATAAACATGAATCCTACTGCTTCTCGACCTACACTGAAGAGTATTGAGAAAAAAGAATATTTTACCAATTATTTCACTTCGCCCGGTGGATCTATTCCTTGGCAATATGATAAAATATAGAACAAAAAATTTTTATGTATGTACCTACATCGTGTGCAATTTAATTTTAATGTGTGTGATATGTTATTAAAATTTATAGTACATAAACTATAATATACAACAAACAAAAAAACAAACTAAAGAAATAAATATATGTTATCCCTACCTTTTTTTTTTCTGATTGCTCAGTTCACTCCAATTACTTATAAGATTTTTGCAAACCTCCTCCCATAAGTTAGTTTTCAAATTCCGATTACAGTAATCAGTAGAATGTTTATCCCATATAGCTGCTCTACTTTCGACTTCAATTATCGTCCGTTCGATGTCTATCGTCTCGACGGCCAACGACGGAGAAGCAGGTGATACCGGCTGCGACATTTTGACTAATGAGCACTCGTGGCTCATGCAGACGATTTTTTATCGTTGTGCGCGAGTCTTCATAAACAATCATGTGTTGCAAATTTGCGTAGCGATAATCGCGTCGCAAGCAAAATGCAACAAATCACAATTTTAAAATCGCCGCTATTATTTTCTCATATATGCGCGCAGTGCAATTCATTTCTATGTATCACATTTTTGCGATAAAATAATCGCGCTGTGAAAAATCTTAGTGCGCGCTAGGCCCAACATAGTTATAGCACATATCAAACCCATATGCGACACTCCTTTGATTTGCACAAATGCCGCCGTGTATCTCGGGCATTTAAATTGGATGATACACGTTGCCACATCGAACACAGAACATTTGAGCAACAATGTTGCCAGTTTAATTATTTTACATTAAATCTACTTACAAATTGTTGAAAACTTTTAAATTGCAGGGTAGAAATATGTAGTTGGTAAGCTTCAAATTATGTGTTTTACATGATTAAAATAAACTAGAATAATTTATAGAGATAATTCGTAAATCACTTTTAATATAGCAATCATATTAATAAGTTTACATTAGAAAAGAAAAATCAAATAAACTCAAAATTCTACATATTATATTTGGTTTTGCTTAAATGCATGTATGAACTAAGAATGCAAGGAATCAAAATCAGAAGTTACAAGAATTATAAAACTTGTGGTCAAAAATTATTACCTATTTTATTACTGATTTTTGTAAATGTAAATTGGACAGATTTTAGCATTAGATTTAAATACTACTACATGATAGAGGATGTCAACTGAAAATTAAGACAATAAAACAAGATAATTGTCTGTTTTATAATTTATTTACATATTACGAATGATGTTTAACTTTTTTAATACTAGGATTTTGAACATATTGTTGGTTAAGGTTTTTTAAATGATAATAAATTCGTAATCTGACAAGTAATTTTAGTAAATAATCTATTGGGAAATTTGGGCAGGGATGTTGCAGAGGTAAAACTAATTTACAATTATTATATATAGTACTCCCTGGATGATTTGTGATACTACTATCTATTAAATTGATAAATATATCGTCTAATTCTTTAATGTAAGACATAAATGTTTCATTGGGAGTTTTCAGACTTCCAAATGCAGAAACACTTGTGTCATAAGCTTTTTTTCTTACAAACAACGTAGTGTCCTCTATTTTGTTACCTTCTTTAGCAAACCTCTGACATATATCACAATTATGTATTTTCAAACATTTCTGAATCAGGTAGCCGCAAACATATTTAAAATAATTGATTTCTGTAGGAGTCATATGCCTATAGTCAACATTATCAATAAGAACAGAAGATTTAAATGGCTGTCTACATAAGGGAAAAGTTAATGGTATTATTTTAGATGAAAAATCTCTAACAATCAATCAATCAATCAATCAAAATATGCTTTATTGTCCAAGAACGAAAATCTTATTGACAAAGCTTAATATGAGTATAACACAATACAATAGTCACAGGGAAGAAAAATAAGCAACAAAGTAAGGTATAAATACTTACATACACACACTATGATAGAACATTACAAAAGAGAAAAAATAATAAAATATCTACATGTTAAAATAAGTAGATAAATGCTAATGGGCGAAGCAAGTTCCAGTTAAAATCGGTCACTGTAAAATTCACTAATACTATAATAGGCTTTTTGAACTAAAAATGTATTTTACTGCCTCTCTGAAGGTCTTCAGTTCGGTCATACTTCTAACAGACAGCGGTATGTGATTGTATATTTTTTTTACTCTCGTATATTAATGACTGTTTAGTTAGGGTCGATCTTGGGATAGGTAGGGGTAGAGATAAATTTGATGTCCGTCTAGTGTTATATTTAGGTAGGTGGTCAGTATCTACTGATTTAATATTTTTTTATGTAATAGACATACGGTTTCAAAGATAAAAATGTAGGTGAGAGTTAGTATTTTGTGAGTAACAAAAACGGGTTTACAGTGGTCACTTGGCTTAGATTTACACACGTATCTTAATGCTCTTTTTTGCAATACAAACACACTGCTTAATAATTGTTGGTTGCACATTACCCAAAACGGAATGCCATATCTAATATGAGATTCAATCAAGGCAAAGTATGCAGTTCTTGCAGCTAGAAAACCCAGTTCATTGGACGTTACTCTCACTGCATAGCAACCGGATGCCAACTTTTTACATAGGTTAGCAACATGCACATTAGGGTGAGCCAAAAAAACTAACCTATCGAATTTATGGGTTAAAATGAACCTAAATACCGAGAAAAAAATATCCCCGGAAGGCAGGATTTTTTGCTCAATTTTTAAAGGTGTCGGTGAGCATTCAAAGTTTTCCATTTAAATAACACGTAAAAAAATCTTTTTCTATTAAAAGTACCATAACTTTGAAACGGTTTACGATAAAATTTTTTCCATCGCGGATTCTTGTAGAGCATAAAATTTCCTAAAAAATCTATCTGAGAGTAATTTTTTTCAATTCAATAATTCGTATATTTGAAAGATTTGAAAAATGAAAAAATTAAAATATGCACTTTCAGTGTTTATTGATTAAAAATTTTCATATTTAGCAAAAAAAACATAGATTTAAATAAAAAAGAATAATATTGTTAAAAAATATTGTTTATAATGTAGATTTGTCAAAAAAAAACTAGTTCTTGATATTCATTAATTAATTCTTTATTGCATTTGAAATAATTTATACACTCTTATTAATTCTTATCCATAATAAAATTCAATTTATTACAATTAGGATATCGCTGACGATGTAATTGCACGACTTGCAAGATGAATTGTTTTTGTTCTTCATTTTTTGTTAACGTTCGATTGTATTTCTGTATCAACGCAATAGCTCGTTCAGCAATATCATTAACACATTTGATGTTTTTAACTATTTCGGAACACAATTTATATGACTCATCTTCTGCCCAATGTTCCGGCTCAATATTCAAAAAGTCCGGGGATAATTCCAGTAGTTCAAAAAATTCTAACGATCTTTTTTGAGATGAAATTACTGATGTCTTTTGAACAAATCGTGTTAAGTTGTGTTTGTGTTAATGTAATTTTGTTTTCATCAACTTTGTTTTCATCCTTTTTCGTAGCATTAATCATTTTCTTTTTTTATTTCCAAGCTTATATTAGAATCAAAAAAGGACATTGCTGCAAGTCTTTCTGTGAGGTACCATAAGTGACGCGAAAATGTTAAAACAGTAGCATTTGAAATTTTTTCATTGATATTTTTATACTCGATTAAATTTTTTCAAAATATTTAAGTCTTGAACTGGAGCTTTAATCGGACAAGGAGCTTCAAACCATGCTTTCACATAAACAATACTTATAAAACTACAAACGTCACCTAATCCAAGTAAATCTTTTTGCTACCAACATTAAATTGCTTTTGAAACATGTACATTTTCAGGCAATAGATGGCCTTGGACATCCATCTCGCATGGTGAGTTGCTCCAGGAGCTTTAAATGTAATAGGATAAGTTTGCGTACCATTTTAAAAAAATTAAACTAGTTCTAGGAATTCTTTATAATCGTCTCGAGGATGGTGTTCCTGAAAAAATTCAATAATCATATTTCTAAGTATATAAATGGTTCAAATCTCGAATTGACTAAAACTAATTAAATAACCAAAAATAGTTCATACATTGAGCTGTTTAGAAATAAATTGCAATACACAATCTCTTTCGTCCATGACTTTATCTCGTATTATTTCATTGTCCAATCCAGTTATGTAATTACTCTGATCAATATTTTTCCAAGTTTGCCGAAATCGTTCAAACGTAGAAACATTTGGTCCTGACGTCGCAGGTAAACAAGTTTGGCATGCTTTCTGAAGAACTAATTCATATACATGATGTCGGCAAGCAAAATAAAGAAATTTCTTTTCAAGTATACGTTCCAATGTCGCACATGCACCACTGTGCGGGCCTATAATAATAAACGTAATAAAGTGAAACAGAAAAAACAGCCAAACTTTAACCCAAATTTCCGTTTACCTGTATTGGAAGCAGTTGTATCGAAGCATAAGCCTTTTATTTTGTCTGCAATCCCCGAGTCATCCAATGAGTCAATTATTGATAAAGTTTGTTGCTCTCCTGTTCCGCTTCCGATTTTGGTATGTTGAGTAACTGTTCAAAATTTGAGCCAGATACAACAACTGCAAGTCTATCAACTTTATCATATCCACAAACGTCCACAAGAAATTTCGTATCCCAGTGAAGGAAAGATTATTTGGAAATTGAATTTTGTCTTTCAAATCATCGACAATATCTTTTCTTGCTTCTAATCTACGTCTTCGAATAGTACTGTAGCTTAAATTAGTATCTTCAACAGGAACTCCTAATGATTCAGAGAAGGCAGCGAAAAGATATACTGCATTTCTGCTACTAGTATTGGTTCGATCGAGAGCGCTAACTACTGCAGGATTTATGACGTCGATTTTCTTTGGTTTTTTATGATTTTCAGGATAGGGATCTTCTAAATCTGAAGCAAATCGTTTTAAATCATTGGAAAATGATGAAATAGATTTTTCAAGCTCCTGTTCAGGTGAAGAATAAAAAGAAATACTTCGACTCGTACCTGAAAATTTAACACAAATTAAGAAAGTATAATTAATATTTATAAAAAAAAAAATATTATAATCTTTGAAAGAAATAACTTACTTGGTAATTCCAGATCTGGAATTGGTGCATCACTTAACGCCGACTTGCCGTTGAACGTCGAAGTCGTGTATCTTCGTTTAACAAACCTTTTTGTTCATCAGTTAAAAATTGTTCTGATGATTTCTTAGAAATATTAAAAAGCTTATCTAATTTTTGAGTAAAGTCCCTTTCTTTGTTTTTTTTTGCAATAGTTTTTCTTATTCTTTCTGGATTTTAAAAGATTTTTCCATTCTCGAAACAAACGTTCAATTTTACCCACAACATAAAATAGTTTAATTGTAGGAAAGATAAATACTCCCATATTTTTATTACGTCCTTAGCAACTTCTGTCGCACTCTGTCGAATAGTGAGGTTAAGGGACTTATGTTGAGAGAAAAAACTTAACATTTGTCGTTTTGTTGGAAGTTTACGTTCACTGATTCGGCTAGTTTCAAAACCAACAAGAAATATTGATTTCTGGCCGTCATAATTTTTAATAAGATAATTGCACTTTTTTAATTAACACGCTTTTATTAGCTTCACTTGTATGTTTGCTTGTTTGTTTTCTTGTTTGTTTGTAACCGACTCTTTGGACTCGATTTTTGAACCCACTTTAAACGGACAGATTTAATTGAAACTTTGTACACTTATTAAGAACCGGTAACAATACAATAATTTGATAAGTTTATATCATTATCCTGTTCAGGATCGCCAATCCTTTCCTCACGTATCCCTGCGTGAAAGCAAAGGCTTAATATGTCAGTAGATTCCATAATTGTTAATTAGCCCGGTGGTCGAGTGGGTTAAGGCAGTCGACGCGAAACGACAGACTCCTCCGGCGTGAGTTCGAACCTCACGGCTGAAATAAATTTTTTTTTTTTTCAGAAATATCCGTTGGATCGTAATATGTTATAATATCAGCATCAATAAGCAATATAAATATAGTTTAAAACAACTAAAAAACACGCTTTCATAGCACATCAAACTAAAAAGTTAAAAAATAAATATAGTTTAAAAAAACTAAAAAACACCTTTTTAAGCACATCAAACTAAAAAGTGAAAAATAATTATTAATATAAACAGAAATAATAATGAACGAAAAATACTAGTATTATTGTAAAAAAAGCGTGGGGTGCTCGATATACGAAAAATATTGCACAAAGCACCCACACTTTTTTCACAATAATACTATTATTATTTCGTTCATTATTATTTTCAGTTTATATTAATAATTATTTTTCACTTTTTAGTTTGATGTTTTAAAAGTGTTTTAGTTTTTTTAAACTATATTTATTTTATTTATTTTTAACTTTTTTGAACACTAAGTGATATGGTTTATTATATTGGAACAAAGAGGTTGTAAACAGATAAAATTTTGTGGTAATTAATTAAAAAAAATACAATATCATCTATTAAAATATATTGAAATTAAATAATCACAACAAAAAGAACTTCTAAATAAGATGCTTGTCAGATGAAGCAAAAACTAAATGAATATTTGACCGCAACGCCTAAAGAGAGAGCCACTATCGACTGTCTCGAGAAGATACACATGAGAAACAAACTGCGAAAACAGCTGATTTTACTTATTACCGACAGCTGTTAAGTAAAGTATTACTTGACGTCCTGAAATTATTTAAATGTTGAAAAATCTGATACTTTTGTAAATAATAATGTTAACAATTGTAAAAAAATTGTTTGAAAATAAACCAAACATAAAGTTTTTTAATACAAAAATATTTTGTCAATTTTACATTTAGAAATTAATAAATGTAATAAAATCCATGTTTTTTTGAAAAATCTACATTATAAACAATATTTTTTAACAATATTATTCTATTTTATCTAAAACTAATTTTTTTTTCTAAATATAAAAATTTTTAATCAATGAACACTAAAACTGCATATTTTGATTTTTTTCATTTTTCAAAGCTTTCAAATATACGAATTATTGAATTGAAAAAAATTACTCTCAGACAGATTTTTTAGGAAATTTTATGGATCTACAAGAACCACGATGGAAAAAATTTTATCGTAAACCGTTTCAAAGTTATGGTACTTTTAATGGAAAAAGATTTTTTTACGTGTTATTTAAATGGAAAACTTTGAATGCTCACCGACACCTTAAAAATTGAGCAAAATCCTGCCTTCCGGGGAATATTTTTTTCTCGGTATTTAGGTTCATTTTAACCCATAAATTCGATAGGTTAGTTTTTTTGGCTCACCCTAAT
>JANEYF010001201.1:310000-622558 GCA_029963845.1 Rhamnusium bicolor | reverse complement strand
CATGACTTTATAAAACAGACCTCTTTTGCAAAAAAAAAGAACATGGAATATCTGATGATTCGAGGGATGAATATTATATTTAACACCAATTTTCAAGTTTACACTAGTTTTTGCAAGGTCAAAATCTAAAACGAATGGGCTATTAACAGGCGATAATTAATTAAAACTAAAAAAAATTTTATCGTGAAAGCAAACATTAATTATTGTCTTTTAAAAACAAAATTTGACATTTAAGGTAATACATAACACATAACCAACCACATACAAATTACAACAGCAATGTTATTATTATTTTGTTTTTACCTCGAGGTTACAAAAGTGGTTAAGTATTTATTAAAGCGAGAATATTACAGTAAAAATATAATAATAAATCATCATATGTCAGCGGCTGTTATAATAAAAATCGCCATAACGAAATGGATAACCTTTCTATTAAATATTAAACCTAAGAAATCGGAGTTTCGTATATAATTATAATATAAATGCATGTACTTAATTCGTATAAAGAGTGACTGGTTCGATTAGGAGAACACAACATTTCAATTATTTATGTAAAAATGTTGGAAAACTTTGTATGATTATAATAACCAGAGGCACGCATTGTAATAAAAATAGAAGTACCAGTTGCGGCTCGTCGATAATCCCTTCACTACCAAACAGATGAAATAATAAAAATGTATACAATGATTTTGTTTTTATAAATTCGCGTTTAGCGCATTTTTACATCTTATATTTGTGCTAAATCACTATTATTTTTCCACGTTAGAAATTTTTGATGTGCCTGTTTGCAACTGACTTTCGTTAAATCTTTAAAAAAAATTGTGTTCATTTTAAATAAATTAATTTAGTTGCTATTGACGTACGAATAAAAAATGAGGGGCTAAAAGAAGACCATGACCTCTAGGCTTTTAATTTGAGAGAAGCTGGTTATAACTTATTAAAATATGAAGATACTACTACTATCTCAATGTACCAAAATTAAAGAAGGTATCTAGAGAGACGAGAGGAGGTTTAGAAATAATTTTATTTTTGCATGTTTGATACACGCTCTGTAACATGATATATCGAAAACACCAGTTTGAACGGTTCCAGCGAGCATAGTAATAAGTAAAGCTGGCCGAGGTGGCTGGAGTACAGCCACGGTCTTGCGCTGGCGTGCAAAATAACTTGTAAAGTTTGCAATCAAGACTTAATGTGCTGGCACAAAACAGATTGTCGTCGTCATATCAATACCGTGCAACAACAAAATAAAAAAAATGGCACGCCTTTGACAATTCAGTTTATGTTTGATTTATTATTAATGTTAATAGCCTGTAATATTCCGCTACACATACTGGATAAACAACCATTTCGGGAGTTTTGGAATAAATACAATCCCCAGGTGAACTTACCAAGTCGTACATCTTTACGTAGATATATTTCAGCTGTTATGGCTGGTTATGTATTGACGAGACGACAGATCGTAAAAAAAATTATTTTAAATATTATAGTACGTGTACTGGACCCTCTTAAACCAACATTTCCACTTTTACTAGCTAGTAAAAGACTAACTGCGTGTACTGGCGAAATAATTACGCGTATGGTGTTGGAGACATTCGAAAAATTTTAACTTTCAACAAGTCAAATATTGATGTTTGTGACTGATGGTGCCGCGACAATGCGTATGGTAGGCCGTTCTCTTCAAGGAGACAATTGTAGGTTTTTGCATGTTACGTGTAAAGTGCATGCGTTACATCTTGTGGCAAAAACGATTCGAAAATGTTTTCCAGAGGTAGATGCATTAATAGCAAATACAAAAAAAGTATTTCTCAAATCTCCTAAACGGCTTCGAGCATTTCACAGACAGTGTCCTGGTTTCCCTGAACCACCAGAGCCGATTCTTACACGTTGGGGAACGTGGTTGAAAGCGGCTTTTTATTATGCTGAATATTTTCAACAAATAAAAGCTGTGATACTACAGTTCAACCCTAACGAGGCTGCAGCTATTAGGAAAAGCCAAACAAGCTTTCAACACGTTTCCCTTGAAACAGATTTAAAAACTATTAATAACAATTATAGAGGACTACACGACGCAATAGAAAAATTGCAAAATAGTTCGTTGTCGTTAGTGGAATCGCTGTAAATAGTGGACGACGTAAATACACAGCTACAGGCTATAAATGACGCAAAAAATAATCGCGTTAGTGAAAAATTCGAGAGTGTATTACAGAAAGATCCTGATTTTAGCAAATTAAGACAAATTTGTGATGGTGCATCTACAACTTCGTTAAGTGAGTTCACAGATTGTTTTACTTATGCCTATATTACATCCGTAGATGTCGAACAGTCATTTTCAAAATACAAACATATTTTTTCACCAAAGCGAACATCGCTAACGGAGACAGCTGTAGAAACATACCTGATGCTATTATACTATAGATCCTCTCCACTTTGTGATGACGAGAACCAAACTACTTCATAAATCTGCTTAAAAGGGTGATTTTTATACAAATTTTTATAAAATGTAACATTATTGTTAAAATTTATTTCCATTTATTGTACTTATTCAAGTATTATGATATGATGTAAACATATGAGTCATATGACGACTCTGTCGGCCAGGTGACCTCGGCCAGCTTTAGTCATAAAATAAGTGACAATTCACATATCCGTCAAATCTATAAATCCTATCGTAATTAAACCTACTTACCCCGCAGAGCCGCTCATGGAAAAAATAAACAGCTAAAAACTTAAATTGCGCAGAGCGAATTAATACATAACTACAATAAATTAGTCTTACTTTAACCTTTATTTTTATTCCTGGATAATTACAGCCCGGCCCGAGTTAATGAAATCATTTATAAACTAATGATAAAGAAACACGTACTCTACCTGTACAAATTGTACACTGCAGGTGCTGTTGTATTTCAATTTTAAACAAACAACTCACTTTGAAAATATTTCCGGTCTCTTCTTTTGCCTTTAACGTGCCTAATTTTACGACTCACTTTTATGGCTTTTCGATTTTTATGAACTTCGAGGCTGGTGCGTAGGTAGTACGTAATGGCAAATTGCATCTATAGAGAAAGGAATCCTGCTATAGAAGCGGCAGATGCAGTACACGTTTTTTTTCACAGTAAATATTATACAGAAGTTTTACTACAGAACAGTTTACATCTATAGAATCAACTTTTTTTGATGTTTGGAATGTTTTGACGAATTGTTAGAAGAAAAACTTATCTAACGGAACTACAGATCTGCAGCAACGTGTCTGTTAGTGCAGGATCAGCATTACCAAATTTGTGTTTTATTTTTCTCCCGATAGAAGGCACTATTCTTAGTCTGTTCAAAAGTATACACTTTCGGAGGATAAAACATATTTGTTTAATTTATTTTCCATTCAGCAAGCCAAAACTCATGCGAACGCCAAGTACAAGTAAAATCATTTTCCGAACTTTAGAGATCGTTCGTTACTTATTTATTATGTTTCTCAAATATCTTTTTGTCATTTCATAAATATACACCAGTATGTTTTAAAGTGCTAAATTTTTTAAAAAATATCTGTAAGAACATCGTTTTACAGGTGCATTTTCAATTTTTCAACGATTACAAGTAAAAAAAACGTAAATTTGAATGTGAACTATTGTGTTGAATTTTTACATCTGATAGAATCCTACAAACTAACAAATAGACTTTTCTAAAGTTTATTACAGAAAGACTGTGCACATAAAATGGCTGCCGATCCAGCTTCCGACAATTATTTGAAGGGAGAGTGGGCATGCTGTATTTTTATTACACCATGTTAAATAATAAATATGATGTATTACTTAATACATAAAACACCATTATTCTTAATTAAAGCATGTTCTGACATGATTAAAATAAGAAATTAACAGAAACATATTTGTTTTAACTAAGATTCCTAAGCCTTCCAATAATAGTGCATATCTTCGCGGTCTCTTTGTTCCTTCTCCCGCGTCATCCTTTGGATATAGGATCTTATTTAGATTTTATTAGTTTCGCTAAGGACACCAAGTGTATCAGTAGTAGGTGGCTTAATAAAATATTCTAGTTGGTCAGTAGTTGGTATTTTCTAAGGTATTTTATATGGCTTTAAGAATTAAATTAGGAATTTTCATCGATGTGTCAGTGCTAGTAGAGGAAAGTTGCCAGTGCAAAATAATCCTCCCCCCACCACTTTTCTTATTGGTCTACAGACTACACATACTTTTCCCATTGGTCCACAAACCACACCTATTTTCACTGGTCCAGTGACCACACCTACACAATATAATGTTTATAACAGTAGTAGCAGACGTGACTCGTAATAATGTTGTGTCAGACCTGTGATACATCAAGCTTTTTCCATGATGCAATTGGTGTAGTGAGATTGCAGTTGCTACAGAAATTTTTGGATTTACAAACTGAATACATTCAAGATCCAACTATATTTACCAATTGGCAGGAATATGAGGATCACTATTTTGAGTACTATCACGTTACATTCGAAAACTACTTTAGTGGACTAGATATTTATAATACCTTTCCGAATCAAGATTTTTTGCATATTTTGTGTTGGACAAAGTTTGGCGGATCTAGGATTGTCAGAGGTACCTTGTGTAAAACTCATCGAAGAGTATTTAAGAGAAGAGAAGAAGGACATTGGAATCAGTATCATAGGACTTGAAAGAACTTATAAAAACTTATCCTAGTGTAATATGCTGTGTTTCCCCGACTTAGAACATGAAATTATTATTTTGTCAGAATATTTTAGAGATATGAAAAATAGTGCATTACATGAGATAAATTATGGATTACATTTTTTCAGTGAGGAAGATTGTGGAAAATTATACCAGTCATATCTGGAGGCATATGAAATGTGTTCAAAATTTTTTATTGTAAGAAATAAAGCTGATTTAAACTGAAATTTTGTACGCATTTGACCTCATAAAATGGGGTTAGGATAAATCTGGTAGCTTGACATTTGAAATATCTAATTTAGTTACAAAAATGTCAATGTCAATAAGAAGAAATTATTAAAATATATGACATGAATTGTTATTGACAGTATCAAAGGACGCTGATAATTCATTTTTAAAAAATTTTTTTGAAACATTTCAAGGTACGTTTTTAAAATTTAATTGAGATAAGTGAAGAATTAAACGGAATGATTTTTTTAGATCAGGATAATATATACTGGTATAAGAAAGTTATGTGCTGGCCTTATCAGATATTTTCATTTAGCATTCAAATGTGTAATATTTTTCTCACCCAATACGGTCCAGGGCCAGTCCCTGTCAAATATACAACAAGCGAAGCAAATTAGTGCATTGAATAAGTTGGAACCACATATCCGATTTTCTTTATTGCACTCGGCTATTAACTGTAAGGTATGGAAAAAGCAGCGCTATAAGTTTACAAGACGCATTGCATATACGGGCATTAATTAATCGTGAAGATAACAGGACGTAGGAATATACACAGGATATACGCATTTGCTGCCGTTCACTACAGTATTTACAACGTTGCCATTTGTCATATTTTGACGCTAAAATGCTCTAAACGTGATTTATGGAAACAAAATTTTATCATAATAATACATCGTTATTATTTTTTTCAACTGTTTGGTGGTGCTGCAGCTCTGCAGCAATTATTGACGATCCGCCACTGGCTGTCATTACACATTTATTAACATAAAGAATGTTGAATTCAACGACATAAAATTGTTTGTTTCTCTGTGTTTAATTTGGTATAGAGAAGGAATTTTAAAGATGTTTTCTGAAAATACGTGCAGTATATTGAAAAGAGTACTATTTTTTTAGTTTTGAGCTTTTTTTTGTGAAAAATTAATAGTTGATTTATAATGAAATAATTATTGATAGTTTCCTTATAATTCGGAATCTAGGTACTTATTTTTTAAAACAAATGACATCATAGTTCCAAAGAAAACATGTTTTGAATATTTTAACCGCACATGATGGATTTAGAAGACGGATATTTTTAACATACTGATGGATACAGCTCACTGCTAATGTTACATCAAACTTTTTAAGTAGTTTTGTGGCGATAGATTAAGTAATCCCATTAATTTATGAACCCCAGGTGTCCAAAATTACTACTGCGCTCGTTTGTTTCTTGTTTATCAGTAAAAAAAAATTACAATTTATGAACAATCAACGAGAGTTATTATTAAATATATAGTTTGTGAAGAGTTTAGTTCTTTTTTTTTTCAACGTTTTGAATCAAAACAAAGCGTTAACGGTTTTTTATAAATATATTTGTTGTAACACAACTTTTGTTCTTTTAACTTCGTTTAAGGTCATCAGTTGAATTATGAGTGAGTATATTATATACCGCTATTAGATTTAATGTTTTTTTAATAATAATTTTAATTCTACCTATATTTGCGGATGACCAAATGAACTTTCATATTAGAAATGTTAAAATAAAATAAAACTCAATGAATTTGTTTTTTTGTTTAATTACCAACTATACTTCAAAACAACTACTTAAGAATATTTATAAGTGGTCCCATCATACACGTGTTGTACAATTCAATAGTTTTAAAATAAAAAATAAACAACTGAGTAAGAGATTAAGATATTAGAAAACGTAAATATTTAAGTGACGCCGTTTATATTTTGATAAATATTCTAATTTGAAGGGGTAGAAACGATTCTGGTAACCTCGATACACCCAAGTGTACCTTAGTGGAGATATAGAAAAGAAAGGGTGTATAATACAACTAGCACTTCTTCCTCATCTACAAAAAAAAGAACAATGACATTAAGGTGAAGATATTTCTTGCAACCCATTTTCCAAAGGAAGGTACCTTATATTTAAATTATTTTCATCTTTTTATCGTAAAATTTTATTAAGAAAAGCTGTTTAGAATGACTTTCAGGAAAAAAAATAAAAATGTTGAGTTTCATGGTGGAAAAAATGTAAATACCGCAAAACTCCTATTTACTGTCCCTGGAAGAGTGGTATACAAAAGAATGGAAGAAATCCTTATCGTCAGATTTATCCCAACGGTGATGCGATTTTGGCTAATGTAAACAATAATTCTTTAGCAAGTTTGCATGAAATTTCAAGTAATTTAAATTTAAGTAAAGACAAGGTCTTCGTCGACAAAAATTGAAACCGCATAAACCAAAATTTCTTCAAGTAGTAAGTGACCATCTTAGAAGTTCTTCTTTCTGAAGATAACACAGGTAGTTTTCCACAAAACACCACATACTGCACTCGACGCGTGTTTCGCGAACCAAGCTGGCATCATATTTGAGATGAGCCATATGTTCCTTGAATCTAGTTTGAATTGATCGTCTGGTTTGTCCAACATACTTTTGATTACATTCCTACAGTTAATTTCGCAAATCCCCGACTTTTCGTTTAATAATAAAATTTCATTTAATATTAACCTAAATATGCGGGTGGTTCCAGTTAAAGTAGGACACACTGTATATTAGATTATATTCGCATGAGTAAACAGCATTTTTAAACGAAAATATATTCAAGCTTCGCCGCAAAAATTATTTACTCTATCTGTCGTTTCCAACATAAAAAAGATCATGGTATTTGAAATAATAATGTATAAATTTTTGTTTCTTCTACAAATGTACCCTTTTTAAGACAAATAAAAATCGTGTTTTCTTTTTCTATATCTTGTTTATACAAACAAACCAAACTGGAATGTGAGTAATGTAGGATGACGTTGGGTGGTGCAAAATTTCGTGGCTGTCGTAAAATGAACAAACATGAAATATTTCCAGAATTGATGCTTCGTGTATCTTGCGGCGCCGCTGCTGGCTTGAACATGAACTTGGTGCCATTTACCTCGGCCATGAAATGGTACCTGGAGGCCGCCTTGCCCCTCCAGTCCACCTTTCTAAACGAACCCAAGTGTCGATATAAGTGCAGCACGGGTACCAATGAGTACGACAAGGCATCAAATCAACTCTGACGTTATATCACCTATAAAATTATAATTAAAATAATCTTATCGAATTGTTCGTTTGATAACGGACCAACTTAAGATAAAAACAACGCTGTTGAAGACACTGCGTAGGTTTACTCGAGGAAAATATTCCTACAACGTCAAATTGTTTTTGTTTAATGTATTGATTGATACGGTGATATAATCACCTTTTAAAACAATTATTTTCAATCACTACAAACAAAATACGTAGGTACTTAGGTATTTAATGTCGAAATATGAAAACTAACTGCTTACTTTTTTATTATTTCATACGAATGGTGCTCTGTGAATACGACATCAATGCATAAAAAGGAAATGGACAATGAAGAAATATTTTTAATTTTGATTTAAAATTTGTAAGCAATCCAAAGAAATAAATTGGGTTAAACGAAGGGTTGAGAATTTACGACATTAGGTATGTTGGACAAACGAAACAATCAGTTCCAGCTAGATTTAAAGAGCGTATGCCTGCATATGCATATGGAAGAACAAATAGATCCAGCATGCTTCTACAAATAATCATAGGATAGTTGTTATTAGCAACATGAGATTAATTAGAAACATTAAAATAACAGGCAGCTAGATAATTTAAGAGATAAAAAAAATGTAAAATGAATAGTGACATAGAACCTATCCAGAATTCGCTTTTGAAATCTAGTAACAGTACTTCGTCGCGTCTTCCTAAATTCTTTGTAGAAAAATCCAGTTTTGTAACGATTCCGTAAATACAAAAGGAAACGTTTTTATTGTAAAATTACCAAGCGAAGTAGTATCACGCTAGTTAAAAAACTTTTAGCTCTGCAATTACCATAAATGCAAATAATTGTCAAGGATTCTTTTTTGAAGTAATTTAGAAAGAATTTCTGTTAAAAAAAAACAAATAGCTTTACACCGAAAATCCATTGTTCAGCAGATTCTAAATCAGTTAAATACATCCTGTAGGTATGTATTGGAATAAATTATTCAATTATTATTTCTCATTAGCAGATAATAGACCGAAATTAAAGAATTCTGCATTGACATGTTTTTTGGCACTTCTCGTCTATTTGGTTAAAAGTTTACTTATATCTAATCCCATTTACCACAAAGATACAAACATTTACTTTTAAATCCCGGATACGAGTGGGCTATTAAAATAACCTGAAATAATAAAAAACTTCAATTGGTACCTGTTATTTTCTCTCATTAACATTAACATTACTTTTATTAACTACTTATATTTTTACATAGAGTGTACGAAAAATAGTTATTGCTTGTTATAATAATTGTTTTGACTAGAAACTATCTCATGTTTAGGTCCCTCAAGAGGATATGAATACCGTTAGTAAGTTTTTGCATTGTTAAGTTTGAAGTTCCTTTTTAATAAAATCAAAAATTAAAAGCAAAAGGAAATTTTCGAAATACTGTCGTCACTTTCGTGTAATGGAATCATCCCTGTGCTAAAACTTTGCACGATTTAAAAGCCGGCATTATCTCAAATATATTTCTTATATGGTCGATACACACCCGTCCCAGGAGAGAACAAAAGTATTATAGTTACAATGTACATCAGATTTATTTATCAGTAGACAATTTATAGATTCTTGGCTCAGGGGCACTAGATAAAGTGGTTCCAACATCTTTTCACAGTTCAGAAATTACCTACAATTTAGGTTAAATTTTCTGGAGAGATCATCTTAAATTTTGGTTTCAGTCACCTATGAAATTATTAGATAACATTATTGCTTATGAATAACACGTTATATCATAAGCGGCCTACACACACACACTGAAACATGTTGCGATGCACGGCTTCGACTCCTAGGTTTCATGATGCAACTTGCAGTATGTGTAAACTGGCATCGGTGGATTAAGGGGCCTAGTCGGGAAAAAGCTTCGGATAGCTGTGTCACTCTCTAGAAAGTTTTATACATGCGCCGCTGAATAATTTTGCTCTTGACTATACCTTCACTGGACGTTTTATTCACCGACTTCATTGAGGTGCGATTCCCGATAGAGGTAACCCTTCCTTGCTATATTTGTAGTGACAAAGATACTTATTTAGAAAATTCATTTTAATCAAATAGTACGGAATAAAAGTTTGAAACTTGCTGAGCATAATTATAAAGATTCATTCTAGACGACATGTATGAATTTTACCTCGAATTTTACCGATTGATATCATAATTCAGGAGCTAATCACGTCCAAATTTCACTTATATTTACAGTGTAAATTTTCCCTACATAAAGTGAAAATTAATTAAAATAGATATACATGTACCCTCTAGTACACTTTGAACTACTGATCCTCCAAATTTGGTGTAATTTGACCAAACCGTATGGTAGAAATAAATTTTGAAAAATTACCTTACAAACACTGATTCGATTAGCCCTCTTAAGAAGCTGCTTTCATCGGTGCAGGAATCGGTATACCGTCCTGGTTGGTGAGCACTGAGCATGGCCCGATTCTGATGCAGGTTTCAACGTGTAGAGGCTTGCATCGATACCGATTGTAGACAGCACGGTTCTGAAACTAGCATTGCTGATACGTCAACATTTTTGTCTATGCAATATCTCCTTTCGAACGAATATCGGTTACCAGCGGTTGTCACCCGTCGTTTTAGCTATTAGATTCTGATTGTAAAAAATATTTTATTACATGTTCTTTATATTTTATGAGTAGTTAATTTTATAGGCATCACTTTAATAAAGAAATAATTCGTATATTCCTAACTGGTAGCTTACCCCGAAGAATGCAAAAAAACCTTGTCTCCCACTCCCGAATTAGAGGAACAGCTGTCATACTCAAAAACGATTTGACATTTTGTTAATTTTTTTAATTGTTTTATTATATTAACTGTTTAATAACAATATTCAGTGACTATCCGATTATGGTATATTTGAATTTTATCCTGTTTATTTTAGATGGTTCTGTTATTTGAATTAATCGTAAGTACAAGTATCTATCATATATCTTCATAAGTAAAATTATGTTTTTATTTAAATTATCTTTCTATTGAAATTATCGAAAATAAAAAAAATATGTTGATTGTGATATATACAATTACGTTATTTTTTATTTCAGTTGATTTGATTGAAAACAAAGTGAAACAATCTGGACCCAAGCGATGGTGAATGTAGAGAATTGAGCAGCGACATATTGTTTTTAGCAGAATTCTTATGAAAATAAAAGTTAAAAGTTGCAATTTGGCATATCCATAAGGGTTAGGGTTGCCACCCGTACTTTATTATAAAGTATTGTACGTAATTTCGGGTAATTATACTTTATACTTTATGAGAACAATAAAGTACGCGAAAATACTTATTTCGCATAGTTTGATTTTTCTAGGACATATTTTACATTACATTAAAAAAAAAGTTGATCGTAATTTTGCGTATAACGGATGACGGATCGGCTGAGTGACTTACTTAACTGGAGGATAGTGTATAGTGTGTAGTTGTCACCGCAAAAGATTGAACCTCGGGTTTCTTACATTTTCTTCCCACTACAACGAAGTATTGTGGCAAGACTACGCGACATGCTTAACGCATGCGCTGTCAATAAATTCATAAAAGAAGGCGAATTTTTCCGAGGAATCCCGAGGTTCAATCTCATCCTGAAATAACAACACTCGCTTTTGAATGCAACCTAACCTCAAATATCAACATTGTCAATGTCAAGATTTCTCGTTTATGTTTGTTTTGTGTGAGGCGGATTGAGTGCAATAAAAATACCATTATTTGGTTTTATAACTTTATGTAATACTGAATCATGGACAAAGACAACCTTAGTAAACAAAGTACTCCCTGTACACCTACAAAACGTAATCTTAATAGTGAAACGGATCAAATAGATAGTGAATATATTACACCGAAAAAATGCGCCAAAAAGATTGATACAACGAAACAGAAGACAAAACGATTGCAGAAGTATAAAAGTCAGTGGGAAATCGAACATGGTGCTTGGTTAACTAATGATCCACAAAACGAATATAATGGTAAATGCAAATTGTGTGGAATTACATTTACAATTGCTTCAACAGGAATAGGATAGGTGAGTGGAAAATTGTTTGTGCCTGTGTGTGTGTATCTGTTTGTGGTTTGTTATAACAACCTATGGTTATGATGGTGACTGGACAGGTGGTTGGTGATGGGTGAGGTGAAGGGTTTATTCTTGTTATTTTCAGGTTAAACAACACCTGGAAACAAAACAACATAAATCTAAATCAGAAATGAAAAGAACATCTGGACTGCTTGAGAAATTTCTTGACTCTGCTTCTGCTTCCACATTGTGTAAAAGTTCATTCTGCAGTGATAAAGAAAATGTTACTGCAGCTGAGATAGCCTTAACATATCACACTGTAAAACATAATTTGTCCTACAACAGATTGTACTATAAAACTGAATAAAACTATTTGTTAATTCAAGTACAGATTCAGGAATTCGTCTGACTAGAACCAAAATGGAAACTCTAGTTACAGAGGGCCATAATAGATGATACAAATACAGACAATTTATGTTACTGCTTACAAACTGATGTTTCTAACAAATAAAACATAAAACTGTTACCATTAGTGGTAGAAAATTTTGCGGCCAAAAATGGCATTCAAAATAAGTTATTAGATTTTTATGAAAATAGTAACGAGTCTGCAGATGGCATGCTTCAAGCAATTCAAAAGTCAATGGAACAATACAAATCATCTATTCATAAATGTATCTGGGCTAAGTGCTGACAACACAAACGCTAATTTTGGAGTTAACCATTCTTTATTTACAAATATGAGAGATTTGGTACCAGATTTGATTAAAGGAAATTGTCATGCACACATAGTGCATAATTGCATGAGACATGCCATAAGTTTTTGTCGTATGATATAGAAACTGTAAATTTGAAAATGTATGCTCATTTTTCCTACATTGCTGTAAGAAGAGAAGAGTTGAAACAATTTATAGAATCGGTGGATGGAGATTTTCATGAAGTCCATAGATTTAATAAAAGAGTCTCTTTAAACCTCTTTGATGAAGTCAAACGCCATGTGGGAACAAGATGGCTCTCTTTTACCCTGCATAGATACATTATTATTAAATTGGAAAGCCATTAGAAGCTATTTTGTAAGCTTAGGAGAAAACTGTCCAATGATTTTGCAAAATTTGATAATATAGTTGTTCTGTGGTAGACAGTATATGTCGCACTGTTAATAGAAAACTAACTCATCTCAAAATGGTGTTTTGAGAAAAGTTGAAATTTTCGTTATCTAATAAATAAATTCAAAATATTCCCTATGATCGCAAATTTCGATAAACTATAGGCCGCTATCTATTGAAACACTATTAAAGTAGAATAATAAAATTATTTCTGATATAAACCTTTTTGTGGTCATTTTTTTTGTACACATCTAATGCAAATTTTGATTTGTGGTGATATCACATTAACAAAGTTTACTTGAACAACATTTTCTTCCAATACAAAATTCCCATATTTTGCTTTATGTTAGTTTTACATTATATTAGTAATGCAAAGTAAGACCCTATTAATTTTGCATAACTACATCACTTGATTTTGTGTTAGTTTAGCATTATGTAAATAATGTTAATATCAATACAAAAGCAACATAAAATTGAATATGTTGCTTTAACAGAAATAATAATCGGCGAGATGCGGTGGTTCTCCCAATGGAAAAATCGTCTCTTCTTCCATTTATAGATCACCATAACCCATAATTGCATTGTTTTGACTTATGTTACTTTTACATTGACAGTGCGATGTGCTGAATTTATTAACAATGGACAATGGACATGGATAGAGATTATTGGGAAGAATTTATAAATATATATTTTAAACCAGTGTTTGTAGAATAACAAAAATAAATTATATTGAGACAAGAATTTAAGAAACAAAGCATATAAGCATCATGAAAAATCATGGCCATCCTTTTTTTACATAATGAAAATAACTGAAGAATTTCCATGAGATGTGAAACACTCTGTATAGTGTATGTGAACCACATGTATAAATTATCAGTTGTTATCACTTAATAATAATCAGTAATAAATAGTACAGTTACATATACCATATTAATATACCAATATTTATTTATATATTGACAATAATAATCATAATCCTATTACATTATGAACAGTCTAATCCTACCTGTTCAATCGCTACCATAATACAATATATTTATTACATTCAAATGCAAAAAATGGACAGTACGTTTTACTTACATTGAATAATTCATATGTAAATCGACTAAGAAATCATTAATATTAACTATTGTTACCTCAAGAATTAATGCGCTTCGAAATGTCATGTCTCTTGTCAATATTATTTATTCATTATTTAAACTTTTAACATTGCATAAAAAATCTGAGTTTAATTATATATGTTCTCTTGTTATTGTCAGTGTATCACGACTTAAAAACAATGTAGAAAAATGCAAAAAAAATTAACGAAAAAAAGAAATTGTAATGGTATTGTTATGGTATTTGCAAACGGTAGCTACTGTAGGTAGGTGACTTGTAATCCGGTTTAGGGTTGAAAAATCCTGGTTTATTTTCTGGTTTTCATATTTTTTCTTAACAGCAAAAGAATCATGTATATTTAAGGTCTTTGTCGATAAAATAATAATTGTATATCGAAAAACGTGATTGCCACACTAAAAAAATCACACACCATAACGACACGGACCAGAAATTTCAATCGGACTATTAATACAATTATTATAATAATAGTTTTTTTACGCTATTAAATAGTTATGATATCCGTAGGTTACATTGTTGCTACCTACTAGAAATACTCTCAGGCCTTGGCAAATAAGTAGTAGGTTTGCTGAAAAAATAACTTGTACACAACACTTTACATCGGTAAAAAGTAAACTTATTACGAGATAAATGTTTGATCAGGTGTTAATGAATGTTGCATATTTTTCTGTCGGCATATTAGCTGGTATATTTGTGGTTACATGTTCAGAAGTAGCATGAGGTGAAAGATTTCGATATGATTTCCTTTAAAAATTTACGAATCAAACCGGAGGTTTAATGGAAAATGTTAAAGTTAAGTTAAAGTTCTAAAACACAGAGAGATTTCTATAATACATGAGACAACGAACCCTGTGTAATAAGAAAATGTATCCTACTATTTCCTTATAACACTACCTCATATGTCATCTAAATCTGTGAAGGTACCTTAAAAAATCAAGATTATCTGATTCTATAGGAATTTTAAACGGCTGCTTGTAAAGCGAATTTTTTCATGATCTTTTAACAGAAATTGGATCCAACGGATTGAAAATGGGAACGTCTTAAAGCCTTCAGGGGCATACTTAGAAATTAAGCATGGGGTGGGGACAAGAATATACTGCAATTGGGTTTTTCTATTCATATGTCGATTAGTACTCGGTAATAGGTGGTTATTGCCACTCGTTTTTGATTGTAAAGTACGTACTATTTATGTATTTTTCTAACATTTTAAATTTATAAGATACTAAGACAGTAATATGGCTGTATATAGTCTCACTATTCAACCAAACTTGAGTCCCCCCTCAACGTAAATACACCCCCAACATTTTTAATAAAAATGCGTTTTTGATTTTCTAGTCTAGTTTTAAAATACTTACAGAACGGCGGAATGTGAGTACATTGACAGCAACATCGTTTGTTTAATTTTGAACCGGTATTAAAATCTGAAAAAAAAAAGAATGTGGCAATTTTAATATTACATTATTATCCACTGGCCAAGGTAAATCTGAGTACAGTTACAAATCCGTAATCTAGAAGCACATTCATGAATTTTTTTAACAGCATGATAATTTCGTTCAGTTCAATTAACATTACTTAGTAATATGTATACAATATTAATTAAAGAAGGAATTACACATTTTTTAGTACCAGTTCTTTTGATAAATTTATTTCTCAAATAAAATTAAAACGGAAATTAAATTTTGTTGTTAACAAAAAATAAATCAAAATCTATGTTGCTAAGCAAAAAAAATATTAAATTAAGTGTTTGAACTGTCATCCACCAGTTTCTTGACCATAGGCCTTTTTACAATTCTTCTTGTACTTTTTGAATTACTAATTCTGCGCATTTCATCTCTAATTCGATTTTTTTAAGTTCTCTAAATTTTACGGCTTGTCGACATAAACTTTTGACTTTAAATAACCCAATAAAAAATAATCAAGGGGTGTAATATCTGGGGACCTTGGGGACCATTCTATCGGTTCTCACCTGCCAATCCGCCCTCTAGGAAAGCAATTGTCCAGAGAATCGCGAACAGGACTCCCAAAGTACGAAGGTGCACCTTTTTGCTGATACCAGATAGTATTATGTGGAAGGCCAGGACCATTCTCGTTCCGGAAAATTTCTGCAAGTGCGAGTACAAGGTCATTTCGCAAAAATTTCAAATATCATTCATATCGTATATTTCATTCTTAATATGTTTCAAAGAGAAAATAACCTAATAGGTATTATATTGTTGACTATTTCTGTCCAGTTTCTCCAAATTTACACTCAATCTTACTGATTGTGGATCTACCGATCTGGATATTTTGCATTAAACATGTTTTGTAAAGCCTCAGAGTTGTTTAAAAAGGCATCAGTTAATTTAGTTTTACATAATTAATGAGTACAAATACAGTCCACCTTGTAATGCAGATGTGGACACAGGTATCCGATAGGCCAGATCCGCTTACATGGCTATACGTATAACATTATCCGGAGTAAACTTTTAAATATAATATTTTTATAATAATGAATTGACATGCAAACGCTAGTTGAGCCGGTCGTTGTCGGCCACTTGTCAGGTGGGGTTGGCCTCTCAAGGTCAGCCGTCCAGCGAATAACCTGTAAGGCGGAAGGGTGGGGGGCGAGTTTAGGGGAAGCTATGCAGCGGCGTACCGCATAAAGTTACTCAACTGAAAAACCTTATGTGGAGCAGTGGAGCGTTCTTTGTTCTTTCAGCCTTAACGATTCTATATATTAGTTTTATATGAGAAGAACTAGACACACAGATTTGATATATGTGTGTGTGTAGGAAAGATTCTAGCGACTTTCATGCACAAAATAGTGACACTTAATTCCCCAATTAGTTTCTCAAACGAGAGACCAAAAAATTACAAGGATCCGTAGAATCAAGGTGATATTTCTGTATTGGAACTGAACCAAATTGTAATAAACAGAAATCAGGGATTTAGGAAATTATTGTAAGCACTTTATAATGTTGGACAAACGAGCCGATCGGTTATGACGAGATTAAAAGAGCACAAAACCTGTAAATATGGAACAAATAACAAGTAAGAAAACGTTTTTTTGAATTTCTTACATATGGTAATTTTCAAATAGATGCTTTGTGAAAGTGAAATAAATTCCTAGTTCTGATTGCTGGTATACGTTCCTTTGATTCTGCACTTCAGAAACTTACATGTAAAAAACAAACACTTGATGCGGTACTATTCTTAGGTCACCTCTCTATTTCCTCGTGTCTAGTCCATTAAAAAACAATAAAACGCCAGTACGCAGAAACCCAACCCTAACATTGTTCTGCCAATGCAGTATTTTCAAAGAAAACAATCACATAAACATTATCGTACAATTATTATACCTTTTGCAGTACCCGAGAGGCAGTAAATAAGCGTACACACGTTCAATAAGTCATTTGGCAATTATTCGAGACAATGGACTTGACTCTTGACGACTTCAAGATGAAGGTACGTACGTACGAGGAATTGCAAAATAATTGGCTGACAGCATAGGCGTTCCCACATTTTCTGCTTTCCTATATGGAATTTTAAGTAATAAACAGCTTTGTAAATAAATTGCATTCATTTTATGTTATAGATGTAGATGCAGACATAAAAATGGGAATTACAACTGCTAATAATAATAATTCCTACTTAGAAGTGAGGAAAATACTTGTAAATCTGGTTACGTTCAGTCTATTTTTAAAAAAGTTATCCACAGAGCCGGACTAAGACAAAGTTGAGGCCGCGGCGGAAGTTGATCTTGCGCACTCTTTTCTACTTCTTTTTATTTTTTTCTAATAATAGCAAAAAAAGTTATACTTCGGGTTAGTTAAATAGCCCACACATCATAACGGGGTAAGCTAGGTAGTTCTCAACAAGAGTTGCCAGACGCCCGGTTTTTGATGGTTGTGTTCACAGAAAAATAAAATCATTTTAAATTTTAATAGGTAACTGGTACTTTTATATTGTCTCAAGCAGAGTTTAAATGCTATCAGACTAGTTATTTAAAATCACAAAATTTGCGTTATTTTCTTGCACATTAGTAGCACCTTACGGCGTACCCAAAAAGGAAGCGCACGGGGCCGCGGTCCCCTTGGCCGACCTTTAATCCGGCACTGATTATCCAACTTCAGGTATCTAATCTAAGCATAATCTAAGTCATTTTATTACAACCAACTTTAAACTTTTTTATATCCTGCTGATGAATTTTAGATTCTGTAATCACGGCTGAATACTTCTGAATAGCATAACTAGTCTTAAGAATAAAATAAATTTGCCTATAGCTATATATGTAGTTATTTCTATTATTAACAATTTGCAGGTTAATGGCCGGCGCCAATTGATTCCGACCAGGCAGCGGTTACAACCAGTTATAAGCGCTTTTTACCAGCATCAGTGTTAAAATGATCCATTCTTATTTAATAATAATAATAATGAAATAATAATAATTAGTAATTTGCTTATTTTATTTGTTGATGGAAGCTTAAATTTAAAATGTTCGCATTTGCTGGAACGCTTTTACTTGAAATAAATTAATTGGTTCCCTCTGGAAGATGCTCAAGAAAAATTTTCAAATCCGTTACGGCCACTACAATGATTTGTGCACGTGTTTTGACTTAATGTTAATATCGTTATTAAGATTTATGTTTTTTCTGTTTAAATACGAGAGAAAAATGTAAAGTATGTTGCACTTCTTGGGTAACTGGATGGCAAAATAAACTATAGTAAAACTACAAAATATTTTAATAATAAACTTCATAAACACAGAGAACCTCATAAAAAACACAAAACGTAATCTCAAAAACCTTGTTCAAAATCCTCCGACAGACGACAACCAACATCCGAATGACCAACCTTACTCAGTTAAAAGTTACTAATATTGGCGCGAAATAATTTGAATTTGAATTAGTCTACTACAGTTCGTCCATCCTGATAAAGATTGTCCTCAATCGTGCATATGGTGGTTATTTAAATGATTTAAATCTTGTACAAAACATACCTCAAGAGTCATAACGTAAATAAGGTAAGTATCTGGGTTAAGTATCATACACATAGCATAAGTCAACTGTTCATAAGGACCTTAAGATAAATACATAAAGGATCTTAAAGTACAAATAATATTCATAATAATAACATAAGTGGTAACGTGCTTAATAAACATAAGTAGGAATAAGCTTTACCCAAAATCTGACACATAATAATGAATTAACATAAATCAGGCATAAACTGAATTAAAACACAACATATTGAGAAATTATCGAGTCAACGAATAAATTTTGTCATTCAAGGTAAATAAGTAATAATAGAATAAGTATAGCAGTATAGAAATAATTGTTAAAATTAGTTAAAGTTTAATTGGGGGGTTAGATCATCTCTATGCCAAGGTTTCATTCTCGATGGTGACATTACACCCTCATAAGGAGTCTGTGTAACTTGAAATCCTTCTATATCGGTTACTATATATCTATCATAATCTAAAACAGCTTTTACAACGTAGGGTCCTCGGTATTTAGGAATAAGTTTCTTATTGTTTCCTGGGCTAACATCTATATTTTTTTACCATGACATAATCGCCAACTTGGTACTTGTGAGAATCTTTATGCTTTGAGTCATAATATGATTTGTTATAATCTTGCAATTTAATAATATTCTGCGAAGCCTTCTGTCTGATTAAATTTAAATCTCTAGGTTCTGGGTTTTGACTGTCTAAATACAAACGTAAGTTATCTTGTACATGTCCTCTTTGATGTACTCCAAATAGTAACATACTAGGGCATTCACCAGTCGAACGATTTATAGTATTATTTATAGAAAATTCTACCTTAGTTAAGATTTTGTCCCACTTACTAGGATCGTCAGATAATTTCGAACACATTGAATTAATTGATTTATTTATAACCTCTATTTGACCGTTAGCTTGTGCCATACCTGTGGCAATAAGTGTATGTTCGATATTTTGATCTTCTAAGAAGTTTTTAAAGTCATACGACGTAAAACATGAACCTCGATCAGATATTATCCGAATGGGTTTGCTATAATATTCAAAATAAGTATTTAAATGCTTAATGACTTGTTTAGTATCAGTTGAACAACATGGATATATTTTGAGAAATTTGGAAAATGCGTCAATAACTGCAAATATATATTTATGTCTAAATTGTGTCTTCTCTAGTGGCCCATAATGGTCCACATGCAAAGTAACAAAAGGTAAATTTCCTTTAGGTAAATTGTGTAGGAAACCTTCAACTTTTCCGGTAGTTGGTGAGTAACTAATACATTTCAAACAATTTGAAATGTAATTCTTAATTTTTTCTTTCAGATTTGGAAACCAATAAGTCCTCAAGATCAATTCATAAGTTTTATTAACACCAGTGTGTCCAACATTATCATGGTAAGTTTGAATTACATTATATTCCATACTTTTCGGTACTACAAATAATAGCTTATTTTTTTGTTTTCGGTATACCAGTCCGTTCCTTAATTCGTAAAATTTATTTTCAGTTTGCTCTAGGGAATTTCTTATCTCACAAATAACTTCATCTTGGTCTTGCTTTATGCTTAGACTTCGTTCAAATGTATTATCCTCCAAAATTAAAATAGAACATCTACTTAAAGCATCTGCATGACGCATTTGTTTATTCGACCGATGTTCGATTGTGTAAGAATAATTCTGTAATTCTAAAGACCATCTAAGTATTCGCGGGTTTATTTCCTTTTTTTGAAGTGCCAATTTAATGCTGTTGCAATCTGTAATTATTTTAAATTCTATACCCTGTAAATATATACGAAACCGCTGTAATGAATAGTAAATAACAAGCATTTCTAATTCATAACTATGGTATTTTGCTTCCGTTTGAGTTGTCCTTCTACTAAAATAAAATACTGGATGAAACCGTCCATCTTTCTGCTTTTGCATTAGGATACTTCCAAATCCATAAGAGGAAGCATCACAGTGTAACTGGGTTTCTGCTTGTGGGTTGTACACAGCTAAAATAGGTCTTTTTACCAATAATATTTTGAGAGTCTCATATGCAGTTATTTCTTCCTCACCAAATTTGAAAACAATATCTTTCCTTAAAAGATTATGCAGTGGTTTGGCAATTAACACGAAGTCTTTTATAAATCGACGAAAATATGAGGTTAGGCCTAAAAATCTCTGAACATCTTTGAAACTTTTGGGTACAGGAAATTCAGTAACTGCTTCAATATTTGAGGTATTTGGCTTAATGCCATTTTCATTTATAGTATACCCGAGAAAGTCAATTTCAGATTTTAAAAACGAACATTTATCCAAGCGTAAATTTAACATGTTTCTTGTTACTAAATCAAGAACTTTATTTAAAATTTCTAAATTTTCATCCACATGTTCAGTAGATATAAGTAAATCGTCAATGTAAATGCAAATTTTACCTTCATCGATTAAATCTTTAAAAATCAAATTAATATACCGCATAAAGACTGCAGGGCTATTTTTTAGGCCAAATGGCATTTTTAAATATTCAAATTGTCCGTTGTGTGTGATAAATGAAGTTAACTTTACAGATTCTCCTGCAATAGCGACATGATGAAATGCATTCTTTAAATCCAATTTAGTGAAATATTTTTTATCACGCATTTTATCTAATTGATCATCAATTAATGGTAACGGGAAATTGTCTCGTAAAGTAATTTTATTAAGTTCGCGATAATCTACACATAATCTCAAGCCAGAAGGTTTTTTCTTAACTAAAACAATTGGTGAACTGTATTCTGATGTACTTTTCCTAATTATACCTTGACCTAATAAATCCTCTATTATTTTATTAACTTCGTTCTTTTCATAAAATGATAAACGACGTGGTCTAAAAAAGAAAGGTGCATATCCCGCTTTAATATTAATTTTCATCTCAAAATTCGTTTCTGGTTTCTTTGGTTTTTTAGTATTCAAATAGTTCTTTGAAACATTTTCAATAAGTTGCATCCTAGTGTCATTGTCAATGTTAGGGTTAATGTCAAGTTCAAGTTCATTCAAGTCATTTATTAAATTAATCGAAAATATATCATTTTCTAAATTTTCTCTATCTTTACTTGACTTTTCATTATTTTCAATGGTAATGGTATCTCCAAAAATGAATTTCAATTTGTTCGTTGACATAAAATCTCTACCTAGTAAACTAGTATATTTCATTGTTCCTTCAGGTACAACAAAGAATGATATATTTATTTCAGTATTGCAAAGTTTTATAACTGTGTTAAATCTACCAATGACATTTAGTTTTGAATCATTTATGCCTTGAAAAGATTGACTACCATTAAAATTTTCAATCAAATCAAAAGGAATTAAACTTTCTACAATTAATGAAATCGGACTACCTGTATCAAGAATTGGGGTAATGCTTATATTTTTGTCTTTTATTTCCAGGTCCACTTTAACACAATATGGATTTGATGGTATAGGCTTGTCTTCGTACTCCACACTAGAAACTACGTTGTTTACTGCACTGGAATTATTCTCTGGAATCTCAGAAGATGGTCTTCTTGTATTGTTTGGACAGTCCTTGCGTTGGTGTTGGAGAGAACCACACATAAAACAGGAACCTGGTAGTCGCCTTGGCTTCGGGCAGTCACCAACAATATGTCCATGCAAACCACAATTAAAACACATAACTTCATTAAACCTCTTCTTATTTCCCTGGTTTGAACTTTGTTTTTGAGCCTGGGTATTACCTGAGTTACTGGTTGATTGCTGTCGAGGTTGACTTCTAAACCTTTCTTGTCTTTCAGAGTGAAATTTTTTCATAGAATAAAATGTCTTTAAAAAGTTCGTCTTCATCTTCATAAAGTTTACTAGCTATTCTCTCTGCACATTTTTCTGACTGTAGACCAACTGCTACTTGCTCCCTTATTTCATCTAATTTTAATCCTAATTTCTTACATAGTCTCACCTTGTCATGAAAATATAATCCTACGTCCTCTTTTGGTAACTGAACTCTTTTCTCCATTTCTTTCCATTTGGATGACAAGCTGGTATCTAGCACAAATGTGCGTGTAAAGGCGGCTTTGAACGAATTATAATTTACTAATTCTTTTTTCCTTTGATCATACCATGACTTTGCTGCACCGCTTAAATGAGTACGGGCTGTTTCTAACACAAATGCTTGTGGCCAATTGTGTAACAATGCTGCACTATCCAAAGATTCTAACCACTCTCGAGAACATGAGACATCTCCATTAAAATCACTAATAGTTTTAGAAAAGTCTGGCATAACATTGTAATTCTGTTGGTTCTGGGTCTGTTTACTTAACAACTGTATCAATGTAGAGTTTTGTTGCAAAAGGGCATTAACGGTAGCGAAAATATCATTTGCATTACTTGGCGTCACATTTTGGCCTTGACTATTTTGTCCTAATGGCGGATGATTTACCGGCATTGTCTGATGAGATATAGTTTGCTGCTGCTCATTCACTTTATAAAGTCTTTTATCAATTATCACGGATTCATCATCTGAATCTTTCATATTTTGTTGTGCGTAAAAATCAGATTGAAATCTGTCGAAATCGTTGCGACCATAGCTCATGTCGACAAATGTTTTCCTGAAATCACTCTTTTCAGGCGAATACCACTTCTGAGAACTGTTGCACTTCTTGGGTAACTGGATGGCAAAATAAACTATAGTAAAACTACAAAATATTTTAATAATAAACTTCATAAACACAGAGAACCTCATAAAAAACACAAAACGTAATCTCAAAAACCTTGTTCAAAATCCTCCGACAGACGACAACCAACATCCGAATGACCAACCTTACTCAGTTAAAAGTTACTAATATTGGCGCGAAATAATTTGAATTTGAATTAGTCTACTACAAGTAATATGATAATTTGAAAATTCTGAGCATTAATTAGAATTTACATAATACAAAGTTGTCAACAAACACTACATTATTATTAATATACATCCATATATCATGGACATCTACTGATTGTCGATGTATGATAAATTAATACTCATTTCGGTCTAAGCAGCACTCTGTATGCTTTTGCACGAGTTCACCCTTTACAATTTTCTTAAAATTCGAAATCCATTAAAAAGCTAAATTTTGTTGAAAATCCTGTAACTTTTAAGTATAGATATACCAACGTTTGGTATTGGAAATGTCGGTAATTCTTGAAAATCTAGATCTATGTGAAAAATAAGAGGGCCTACAGTTTACCATAATCAGGGTCAGGATACTATACCAGAGTCTAGGACCGGCAGCTACAACTGCCTCAAATGGTTGACAGAAGGACGTACATAAAGAATTAAAAACAAAAGTATAAAATGACTAACGAAATACATACAGCTTGATACAATGCATTATTCAGAATGACTGAAGTTCGCCATCGCATTAACATATATGGTCTCCACAAGAAAATATGTTATAATTACTTTCTCGCCCCTCAAAGTGAGGAAGTTATTTATTCGTGAAACAAATTTTGAAAATTTTTATTGCATTTCTGGACGAATCTCGACGAATTATGACAATACACAAAATTTTAGAAGAAATTTTTCTGTCTGTGTGGTTCGCGATAGCAGCTACAGTTTTTGAGATAAAGCTTTCAAATTTGGTACGCACATTCTAGCCCAGGTAACACTAATGCTCTTATTAAGATCTCCAAGGTCGCTTTAAAATTATACAATAAAACTTCGAATAAAACCAAATGATCTTCAAGACAAGCTTAGGATCACCATAAAGCAGCTTCTAGCCAAAAAGGGCCCATCCTAAAAGGGTCTTGAAGACTAAATTTTAAAACTATATTAAAAACCATTTAGTTTTAATTTCATATTCTTAAAGAGTTCTTCAAGGCAACCTTAAATTTATGTATTAAAACGTTTTGCATTTAAAATAAAATTGCAGCACACTAAATTGCCTTGAGAATCATTATAATTAATCCTAAAAGGGTTTTATTTTGTTTTAAAGTCGGACAACTTTATGCGTGAAATAGTTAAAACAACGGCAAGTCTCTAATGGGGCAGAGTGGCAATATTTTAAACGTAACGCATATAAAGCTGATCAAAAATAATATTCAAATGCAAACTATTCTGGTAAAAATTACCAACGGATGGCACTTTTCTGACAAAATATAATAAAATACTTCTACATAACTCGAGCGCCACCAATATAATGTTTTTTTTATTATCTAAAATTTTTTTTAAAAATATCGTCAATTTTTATTTTGCATCTAAACATCCAAATTCATTTTTTTTATTAAATTGCATGTTTGGACACACCGTCCTTCAGTTATTTAAGAGGATGTAAAGCGCATATATTTCAATAATATTTTTTTCTTTGGCTATTGAAAATATTCATCATGGCGGGTCTGTATCTTATATAAAAAATGGCGTGGTCTAGATAAAAACTGATTGCAAGTTAATAGAACATTTTAAATCTTACAAGACTTAAAATAGCGTTTTATTTACCACTTTAAGTACAATTACTCTCCCAAACATTTATTTACTCTACCTTTTAAAATTGAGTTGCTTTAATGTGTTCAAACTCGTGGCCTTATTGATTTAAAGGGATCTGGCGCGCATATGAAATCCTAACCTTAAAATTGTGCCGGTTTTGTGACTGCTGGATTTAGTGACTTCGTTTTAATTTAAAATACTTGTCACTAATATTTTCCATTTTAAATATGTCTTCTAGTTTTCATTCATGCATAAAGTAGGTACACGGACTGCACTGGTTCACTAAATCAGCAATCTGTTTATTGAGCAGATGGCGTGTTTTCTCCGATTATGGAGGGGGTAGAATTAGTTTTAATAAAGTCATCAAAAATCCAACAGGCATTTCTTTTAATCAAATTGACTAAATTAAAACCTTTGAATTTTAAAATATTCTTAATTTACTCTTTAAAAAGTAAAAACTATGTTTTAGGATTTAATGTGGAATTTCATTGAGCATATAGGCTTAAGATAAAATAGTTTTCTTAATGGGTTTTAATTACTACATCAAGGATACTCCATAAAACTACATTAAAACCATTTGTTCCAAAATGGATTGTTTTAAAACCAACTTGCTATTTAATTCTTTAAAAAGGCAAATTAGTTTTAAAATAGCCAATGTCAAGAGTATTATAAAACTAGTATAAGATCAATAGGGCATTAGGAGCAAACAGTTTTTTTATTTTAATTTAAAGAGTGCATTAAATCCTTTGCATAAGAATCAGTGGTCTTTAAGAACTTTTAGTTTATCTTAAGGTAATTTTAAAACCACTATCATTTTATTGAACATGTTAAAGCACTTTTAAAACCTAAATAAATCAAAAGTATCTTAGAGTTGTTACTTGGGAGGGGTCAACGAAGAGATTGAGTTCGCTGATGAGCAAAATCCCAATGTATAAAAAAAATATTAGTGACATTCCACCAATGTGACCTTTTTGAAACGTCAAAAATTACTTTTATTATAAACTCTACCACACGTCGAGTTTTACTACGGTGAGGAAGTTCTGATCCCCAAGTAATTGGCAGCGATTTTTGTTATATTTTGGTGTAGAATATTTCATGTAAATCTTACAGAGAAATGTGGAATAAGAACAACCAAATCATCTATAGCTTTTTGTTGTTTCCACAAATGTGCATTTCGTCACTCAATTTATCATCTTCAGAAGATCCTATGTTTGTCTTTATACACTTATCATTTCTTCCAAACGATGAGATGGGTCTCCTTTTAACGTTGTCAGAATTGACCGTTTTGTTTTCTGATCCCTATCGTAATTTTCTTTAAAAAATCCATTTTCACATTGAGACAATTATTTACAAATGGTGACGGTTTTCATGTCTGGCTTGAACAAGTGAACGCTCCCTTCCTTGTGGTGAGCAGGTTCGATTAAAATGTTTGCACAGCGGCAGAAAGCATTTCGAATGACCAGCTAAGCCACACGATTTAAACCCTCTTGATTGGTTTACAGTAATTTTGAGCTGATACGAAAGTAGTCCAAACAGAGTTTTTACAAAAATCGCGGAGAGGTTGACTTGTTTACTACCAAAAGACAACAGAACAAAAACCATGTTTTGTTTCGTTAATATTTCGTAATGTTGTTGTATAAAGTTTCTTACAAACTCATTTGCAACATAAATAACGTCGACACCTTTGACCGCGGTAAAGGAATCAATGTCGCCGACGTTTTTTATGCTTTTTTTACTAAATTTTACAATTTAATATTCGAAGTGGCCGGAGAGGAAACTCACATTGAGTCCCATTAAAAACTAATTGTGAAATTTTAAGACTTGCTGTCGTCTGTTTAAATTTGACAAAAGAATGTAGAAAATTCTTCTTGTTATCTGCAAAATATTCTTATTTTACGAGCTTGTCTCGAGGGTAACTATACCTAATTAAATAAAGTTGAATATAGACTTGGACTATTAGTGGTCCGTCCCAGTTTCTGTTTATTAAATTTGGTCCCACGCTCCTCTCAAACTGATATACTTATCTGGCACACCTCAATCGCCGTTGGCTATTTATACATATTTTTACTAAATGCCACTTCGTATATCCAATAACAAAACTGTAGAACATCTGAAAATATGTTTCTTTGAAACAGAAAAGGCATCATTTGAAAGACATGTTGTATGTTGTACATAATACACTTTGACACCATATGGTGGCAAGCAAACAGTATGACGTTCCATTTAACATAAATTGTTTATTGTATTATAATTTTTGGAAAGCAGGAGGAAAGAATATATGTACAAACACGACAGTGAATTATCAACATATCTTATGCAGAAGGTCGCGGCTAACCAGATTTAGAATGATCTTTTTACATGACTCGTGCGTCCGTAAAAGTTTGTTAATAAGAATAGCGGGGTTTATGTATACTAATATAAAATATCAAAAATATGTTTTTATTTAAATATCCAGAATAAATAAAATAAACACAGTAGGTGTAGGAAATTTTTGTACGAATTTTGTTTTACAGTTTAATATTTAGATGGCACACCTAGTCTTAGTATGCAATGTTTCTTCTAGTGTGCTAATAATTGGTTAAAATAAAGAAGCAAAAAAATATAAATAGAGAAATTAAGTTCAATAATTTTTCCAAGGTCTTTAATCGCCTTTATTTCTGTACTCTACGGAACAAAATAAGTCGATTTGGTATTCATTATCAACATTAAACTGTTTTTAGGCACTGAGAGTTATAATTAAAGACAGCATCTCAGGTAGTCAGCTTGTGTGCGAACTCATCAATATTTTCATGTGCAAAAATGATATACAATACAAAATAGAAAATATCTTACCTTCTAGTTTTGACGGGTGATAGAACGTTGAACATTTAGCAATAAACACAAATGCACTATAACAATTATTTTTTTTGGCAGTAGAGTAAAAATATATTATTAATAATTATTATTCTAAATGCATGATTTGGAGTTAGAATCCAGCGCCTGTCATTAAAAATCTATTTGTAGTTTGAAAACGACTGTTCCCTGTAACTGAAACGGAAACGTATTTACAATACCGAAAGTTTTAAAACGTTCGATTTTCGGCTACACAATAAACAGCATTTGCAATAAAGTTCTGTGCCATTAAACTCTAATTCCCAGTTGTCTTGTATCCACAGGTCCACGATATTTCGCGAAGGAATCCGTCGAGAAATTTTTTCACAACAACACAATAAAACGCTTAGGACTCGATCTATCGAAATGTAATTGCAAACTGCTGATCGTCGGAGCCGCCAGTTCTTCAATTGCTGTGTATGTTGGTGGAGGGGGTACTGTCTTTCACGTATGTCTGCTTGTTTATTTATTTGAACTGCGACATATTATAGTCGTTTTCAGTTTGAAATAGACCTTTTACGATCATATAAATCCTCATTTAATTTAGTGCCTTGTTATTTAGTTTCAGATAATTTATATGGGTTTAATTAAGGAAAATTTGTTTTAGACTTTTTCAGTAATTAAGTACTAATCGTCTACATTTAAAAGATGACAATACAGTTTTGTCAACCTCAGTTGTACCGTACCGCAAGGAATAGCTTGGGGTGCACTTCTTGTCGTTACATTTTCTTAAATAATACTGCAGTAAATTTTGACATCGATTTCAAATTCTAAGACGCGAACACTATTTATAAAACACGCAGTACAGCATCGCCGGAATGGATGAAATGGACTTGTAGTCCATTGTAGTAAATTTCTTTTAGAAATGATCTAAAATCTAAAACTGTTATAAGTATTAATATTTCGGAAACGTAGGTAATTGCTTTTTGTCACAAATTATCAAAATCCTCGTTCTTTTAAATTTTGCGTTCACAACATGTTTATTGTAGGTACAAAACTATAACTTGTATTACGAAACTGATGTAATTCTTGCAGTTGTAAGAAATACTGGAGGTAATAACACTAATTAATTATAAAATGAATGTGTATATAAAAAAAATATACGAAAAGTATGCATTGAAAGACCACTGATTGTGTTAAAAATAACTGAAAATCCGAATTTATTTACAATGGTAATTATCAAGAATAACACTGGTATGTGTAAATTATTGAAGAGGGAATTAAAACATGCAAGAACCAAGGTTAATTGAAAGGCCTTCACTGAATAATTTGTTTTAGTGGGTACTTATTGTATTTTAATATATTACAGTATTACATACTGACGTCTACACGCTGTGGCATAATACTTTCATCACATTTTAAAGTTTAACAACTACTAAAAGAAACGTTATACAAATGCATTTTTATAGATGACATATTTAAACGATATTTTTTTGTAAAATACACAATTTCCAAATACGAACATTCCTTTCGACGAAAAAAAAAAAAAGAAAAACTATATGCTAAATTTAAAGAAAAACACGAAATTAGAACTATTACTAAATTTTTTTTTATTTTTAACTTTGAAGACGGTAAAATTTTCAAAAATTGTGCATTTCATAGCTGACGAACACCACATTTTATAATAAAATGATTTAATGTACATAATTTGCTTCATCAATCACGTCTTGCTTGATATTTCAAACGAGCATTTAGCGTAAAGTGAATTCTTTTTAAAAGGAGAATTTGTGCTATTTAAGAAAAGGACAATTTTCTCATTCCAGAGTTTTGATAAAGGAAATTTGTCCCACTATGAACTTCAATGGAAATTACCAGTCTTCATGTAAATATTTATTTAATAAAACTCATGTATGGGTAAGTAGGCAAATAATGGTATAACACAAAAGTAAATAAATGAAGCTAGTTGCGAAGGATTTTAGGAAATTAATTTTCAAATGCTACTACAAGCAATAATTTTACAATTATATGTTAACTATTCCACTAGTACCTACTATAAGAAACATGAAACAGATTTTGAAATATTGGCACCGTTTTAATAAATATGCATGTAAATAAAGAATTTTCATTTTCTAAATATTATTCATGGAGTACCTTAGGGCTCAGACTTGGGGCCACTGTTGTTTTTGTTCTATATGAGTGATTTTTCTCAAGTTTTAAAACCAGATATTTTCTGCGTTCAGATGGAATTCATAACCTGATAATACTACAGTAATTGAACAAAACGTAGGTTTTAATTACGATGGTGTACACTTAACAAACTCAACGAAGAAGATGCGCAGAATTTTATTTCATTTAACAAAAATATACCGAAGCATGTTTACCCTTTGGGTTCGGTTATTTTATCCCTGTTCCCGTTTAATCATCTAAATAAAGTTCTGCAAATGTATCACACATCCAGAAATAACACATTATATTTTGGTAGTGACTACTTACAAAATCAATTTTAAACAAAATTAAATAATTAAAAACTAGATCTGCTTTTTCTGTTCAAAACTGTTTGTACATGTTTTCAGACATTATTTAAACGATTCGAATGTTACAACAATTATTTAATTGATTTTACTCGACATTCTTGTTATGAAAATAATTTATAATAGAAACAAATAAAACATTATAATATGTGAAAAACTCGTTTCCTATGAATAATAATCGTTAACCTTTTCAAGTATTAATAACCGTATGTTATAGTTTTATAGAATGATTTTTAACTCAAATTAATTATTCATTTTTAATATTTAACAATATATAAATAAATTTAAAATCGAGAAACTCTTACGACTTGTTCTTAATCGATTCCTTTTTTCTTTGAGTCACTCAATTATATTTCCATATAAAAAATTATATGTTTTTGTCAAGGATTTGATTTACTTTCGCTTAATAAACCACATTTAATTTTAAAGAAGTTCCTATTTCAATATCGAGTGACTACGAAACATGGTACAATCCGATCTGTGTCTGTTTTTTAAGATAACAGTTTTAGAATATCATAATTTCACTTAAACATAATAATTATTTAAATCAGCACATGTTACCACTTCCGGTGGACCGGCAAGTGGACATAGAAATGCGGTGAATTGGTAGTTACTATAAAAATCTTAATGAAAACTGATAAAACTAACCCTAAACGGTTAAAAACTTCTTTCATGAATAATGTTTAGAATTTTTTTTATTTTATGTAAAAAAATCCACATATCTAATAGTCAAATATTTTAACTGTTATAAAAAAACGTGTAGTTTGCAACAATTATTACATTGTTCTCTTCTTAGTCGTGTTTAAATTATTAATCAAGCTATTTCAAACAATGGGTGAGTCACATTTTAACCGCAATTTTTTTATCGGAAGTATTAATTTATAATTAAACATCATTATGTTAATTACCAGTTACAACATATTTAGGAAAATTAGTAGACCGGTAAATATTACTTATTATATTACCAGGTACCTATTTTGAATTAACTACATACTTTTATAGACAAATTATGTGGTTTGGAAATAAATAATGTATATGTCTTTTACTAGGTATACTTACTTATATACAGAGCCTTCATAACCGATTAAAAACCAGGTGATCAACTGGTACAATTTAACTCATGATTTTTGCGCATACATAAAACTGAATTCTACGTCAGGGTTTATTGCTAAAAATTGGAGGCCAGTAACGAAAATTTTTATAAGAGTGGTCGTTTTTATATTCTCGGATTGGGCAGTTTTGAATTTTGATACAATTATCCATTTTTTTTTTAATCACATATGTTTTGGAAACTTGTATGTCAATTTACAGAACAATTGCAACATTATTAATTTCATTAACTTTGTGTTGTCATTAACTTTATGTTGAATTTTGTATCTGAAAAATTACAGTAACGGGAAAGTATTATCCGAGCTTAATGCATCACCTCAGAGATTCTGTAAAAATGAAAAGACACAAAAAACTGACGCGAGGTGATTTGTTGCTCCTCGACATGCACATACTAGACTTGCAAAAGCTGCTGTTGCTAATTGTGGCCTCGAAGAAATTGAACATCCGCCTTATAGTCCAGATTTAGCACCCAGCGACTACTTTTTGTTTCAAAATCTCAAGAAAACAGTTAGGGGACAAAATTCAGGGACAATGGCGAACTTATAGCGGCTGTTGAGGGCCATTTTGTGGAGAAACCTAATGAATAGTCCCTGTCCGTGAATATAAAACGTCCCTTGTATATAGGTATTATTTAAAACTTATGTTTTTAATACTTATTGGAATTGTCAAATTTGTTACGACTGCTAAAAAATCAGCTATAATTTCCTATGAAAATATTAAAAGGCTCTAAATTTCCTTAGCCTTGGGAGACTTTAATGATATAAGCGACGAACCTTTTTATTTTAAAAGAAAAATTGTACGGTGTCATTAGGTAGCTTTAAAAAATGTTTTAGCAAAAAAAATACAGTTATACCTATCTTAAGCGATTAATTTATGCTAAACACTCATTGGCAGAATAATATGTCAAATATAATAATTTTTTCTCGTGAAAAAATACATTTAGATAGTTTGAAAAAAAAACTGAAAAATAGACCAAGTCATCAAGAAGAGAGAATTTTAAGAGAATAACCTAGATTCCTGACATGTCCGGGAGTCTTAGAAGACTCGATGATAAGTTTTATATAAGAACATATAAAACTTATATCATAAGATCAGATTCAATTACTTTTTTACTGTGGTTAAAATCATAACATTGCTTATATAGTATTTCGAACGAATGTGGTAAGATCTATGTAGGTCACACATCCAGACCACTAGATATTAGGTTAACCGAACACAAAAACATTGTTAAAAATTGTCACGTGCGAACTAGCTAAAAAATCAGATAACTTGTGGTACTTAAATCCGTAGATCGCATTAGTCTTGAAATTTGAAAATAAACATTTATGTAGATATGTTGCCTTGAAAAATAGGACACAACATCTACAGCATTAAAAAATAAAATAAATACTAAATATGGAAATTACAAAAACGTATATGAAAATAAACAAAATAGAAGTTAACAGTATCACGAAGGTGAAATATGTTTATGATTTTATTTATTATACAGTGTGGAAATTAAGTAACGCATAAATTCAGTAATTCTGTTGATATTAATTTTTTGGGAAAAATCTCGAAGGGGTATAGCGATTTTAACTTCGGCAAATATTTCCAGTCTAATTTCAGTTTCTTATGTCATTTATTTTTTAAGTTATGATGTCATCGACTTTTTTTTTAAATGACAACCTATATTTTTTATTATTGATTTTGGTAGTAGTATTTATTCTGGTTCCGACCGTATAAAATTTTCAATATGTTATTATTTGAAAAAATCGAGAAAAAACAGTCTTAAAGTTCAAATAATAAAAATTCATTAAATTGGGTAAATTTATCTAGTTGCCGGTGTATCACATTAGTTACGGCTGTCAGATTTAAATAATTTGTAAATGTCACAATAGAATAAGTGCTATAATTTTGCTTTTTCTAAATTAGAAAAACTATTTTATTAATAAGAATGGTACAGTTGAGCGACAAACAGAGAATTGAAGTGTTAATAATGATTGGTTATGGCGACAGAGTTAGAACACATCAAGAAGTGTGTCATCTTTTTAGAGAAAAAATACCCGGATCAGCCCATATATCAATCAACAATTAGTAGGATTGAAAAAAAATTTCGGCAACATGGCGTTGTAAAGAATATTCCAAAAACTGGACGTCCGGCGACATTAAATGAAGATGCACAACTTGATGTGCCACTAGAAATTGAAAACAATCCACATTCAACTAGTAGAAGCATTGCCTTGAACCACAATATAAGCCACACTACAGTTCTAAAACTTTTGAAAGTTCAAAAATTCCACCCATATAAGGTGCACTTGGTTCATGAGTTGACAGAAGATGACTTTGATCGTAGGCAAGAGTTTTGCGAACAAATGATGGAAATTTGCAACCGCGATCCAATGTTTTTCCAGCGTGTTTTATTTTCGGATGAAGCAACATTTTGTTTAAATGGCCATGTCAATAGACAGAATTGTAGATATTGGGCTAGGGACAATCCCCATTGGATGCAGGAAAGTCATACCCAATATCCTCAGAAAGTTAATGTTTGGGCAGGAATTATTGGTGACAGAATTATAGGTCTATTCTTTTTTGAAAACAATTTGACTGGAGATAGATACCTGCAATTTTTACAGTTGGAATTGATGCCTGCATTAGCTGCATTATTTCCCAATGCAAATAACCCTGACCTACCAAATAATACCATTTGGTTACAACAGGATGGCGCTCTGCCTCATTACGAAATTATTGTGCGACGCTACTTGGACCAAGTTTTCCCAGCAAGATGGATAGGGAGAAGAGGTCAGATAGAATGGCCGCCTAGGTCTCCTGATCTAACGCCATTAGACTTCTTTTTATGGGGGTACTTAAAAAGTAAAGTGTACAACAATCGACCCAATAATTTAGACGATCTCAGGCAAAGAATTTAACATGAGATTAGGTTAATATCGCCTCAAACTATTCAGAATGTGAGAAATGAATTTTATAATCGTCTTGGGTATTGTCAAATGGTACAGGGTCGTCAATTTGACATTTAGTGTAAATGTAATTTAACAACTGTTATTTCCGTGCTTATTTTTGTGTTTGATGATATTGTTAGATTTTTTTCTGGTTAAGCAATTTAGTTTCTTTTTATACTAATGTTTGCCTCACGAAGTTATCGTTATTACTAACTTTGAATTGAGCAGATAATAAATTTCTAGTTCGATTTTTCAACTATTTGTATAATTTCAAAATAACGTCGATAACTTTCCGTCAAACTTAGGCAACTAGATAAATTTTCCCAATTTAATGAATTTTTGTTATTGGAACTTTAAGACTGTTTTTCTCGATTTTTTCAAATAATAACATATTGAACATTTTATACGGTCGGAACCAGAATAAAAACTACTACCAAAATCAATAATAAAAAATATAAGTTGTCATTTAAAAAAAAGTCGATGACGTCATAACTTAAAAAATAAATGACATAAGAAACTGAAATTAGACTGAAAATATTTGCCGAAGTTAAAATCGCTATACCCGTTCGAGATTTTTTTCCAAAAAAATTAATATCAACGGAATTACTGAATTTATGCGTTACTTAATTTCCACACTGTATACCCATGTATTGGTATTGGTAAGGTTGTCTAAAACATTTTAATTATATACACACTATAATGAGTTGATTGTAACCCCGAATACATACCTATATTGTTATTTAATTTTAAGTATATAAATGTCGGAATGAATCATCCTAAAAGTTTCTCCCACTTTATCACCGAGTTTAAAGTCCCTGTCTATTTTTAGATACTTACAATAGTTCTAAAATCACTATTGTACTATAAATAATAGAGGTAACAGCGAAAATCGAAAAAAATCTCTTCCTTATTATCTTGTCCTAATTATTTTATTATGTAAATGATTCAAGGTTGGTAGAATTTAAAATATCAACCGACGAAATTATGAAATTAATCGAATAAACACTACAATTTTTTTATAGGTACTCAACCCACAGAAATATACTTGGTGATTATTAGCATTAGCCGTGAGATTTAATTTGAATAAATGTTCAAAATATTACACGTATCAAAGATAATATTTATCTTTGCACGTTTGGTGACAAAACAACAATCCCTTGTACTGTTAGCCCGTAATCTATTATTAATATCTAATAAGTTACAAATTGATTTAATAAAAATATTATTCTATTAACTTGCGGTTATATCCACTCTGGCTAACTGACTGGTTTAACAGGTGCCTATAAACTTTATGTTATCGTTATTGTACTTCTATAAAAGTTTATAAATATTGTATACAAAAATTGAACTCGGGAAAAATGATTGTTAACTAATAGAAAACTGATGTTTTAAATATAAAAATATCTCTAGGAAGAAATAGTAAAATAATTATTGGGTATTACATAAGCATCCTTTTAAACCTAATATGATAACAATAATAAATACCTATAATTTCTTACGTTTTATACTATCATTCTTATCTGAATGCGCTGGTATAAAAGTTTTAGGTAGATAATAATAAATCAAACACGACACTATTAAACCAACTACTCAGTCTAGGAGTAGAATTGCATTGGATTAAATAACAGTATTGATTTATTATCTACCTTAACTTTTATATCAGCGCATTTAGATAAAAATGACAGTATAAAATGCAAGAAGCTATATGTATTTATTACTGTTATCGTATTAGGTTTGAAAGGATGTAATATGCAATGCTAAATAACTATTTTATTTATTTTTTTTTTTCTATAAATGCATAAATGCAAAGCAAATAAAATGTCAGATACTTTGTAAAAAAAATCCTTTCGATTGTGATCCGTTTTGCAAACTGCATTATTGTCAATTTTAGGCATTTACTATCCTAATGTTATACTCAAGCTAATTTTTCTTTTATTTTCTTTCAAATATTCCTACTTTATCAATTGGTTTCAACGAGGCTAAAAGTATTTTGGATTAATTTTTTACGGTATTTACGAAAAAGATATTTATATTTTTCAAAGAAAAAAACCTCTTTAACATTGGGTTTTTCAGATATATTAGAGGAGGGTTCCAAAATACTACCCTATTTTTAAACTGAAATCTGTAAAATTATGTGAACTGTGAAAAATGTGTTAAAAATAGAGTAACACAAAAAGTATGTGATTCAAATGTTTAAGCTAACCTTTCTTAGAATTAATTTTCAATATTATTTTCAATTAGTATTATTATCTAAAATTATATAAAAAAAATATATTTTGTTACACTTCTATGGATTTGTCTCGCTTGGACTTTGAGGTTGGATTGTATTTGCCAAAGAACCTACAAAACTTTTACCATTTTCATATTTACCGCTGTACATGGCAAAGACAAGAAATAATTTCAGCGTTAAATTTTTTAAAGTATGTGTAACGACTTCCAACGACTGTTGTACCTGAGTTAGCAATCCAAGGTCCCTAAAAGACTAAGCTTCACCCGTTACCGACAGCCGTCTCGACTGTCTGCTGTCTTACGAGGCTAACGCTACAACAATAAGCATAAATATAATAATAAATGCAATCTTACCGTTCCGAAAGCTCGGGCGCCCGAGGGTCGAAAACCAAAAACACTTTCACCAACTGATTCGGTGGAAATTTGCACCCGGTCAAAATCCGAATCTTTTTTTAAGAAAATTCATCGAGAGACACAGAAAGCCGAAGAGCAGGCAGACTGGTCATAGACAAGACTGGCGAGACCAGGTATCTGTCGGCCAGCGGCGGCAACAGGTGGGGAGGCCCAAGAATGAAAAGAAGCGGACGGCAAAAAGTCAGGCGGGCTTCGAGGCAGAACCGGTCCTTCGCTTTGTGTTCGTGGCCTCGACTCCGCTGCCGATCATACTTTATTGTAATTACCGGACCCTGCTCTTCGTACATCCACTTGCACTTGATTTTTATTATTACAAAGACCGCAGCGGATGGAACTAGGATCTCTAAAGGCCGTGAGGAAGGTGGCCACCATCCTTCGCGGTGAAGGATTAGATAGCTGAATAAAATTATTCATTCAGTTATTCGACTAGGTACCTATAGTATTATAATAAGTTAATTTGGTGGACAGATAGCTTGAAGTTTTTACAAATTTCTTAATATCCTACTGTATCGCCGATGGCAGAAAATTTACCTTTTCTAGTATCTTTTACTATACTTGAAACTGTTGAAAGTAGAGAATTCCACAAATTGTTTAAGAAAATATAATCATTTAAAAAAAACACGTCGTTTTAGTTCTCGAGGGAGCAGTTCGAAATCACTGTTGATTGAATTTTTTTCTTTCTACAAAAAGCAAATAAAATCGGTTCATCAGTTTTTGATAAGAGCCAGAAATGTATCATTTAATGAGTAATATTAATATTACACGTAAGTGTAATATGCAGAATATTATTTTATTAAATATTTAAAATGTGCTCCACTGTTTAGTAAACAATAATAAAGCCTATTTTCGAATTATCGCTGTTATCTTCTAAATCCTGAGATAACACTGACGTAGTTTTCCATGAAACACCAAAACACTATTTACTGCATTCGACTCGCATTTCGCCAACTAAGCTGGCATCATCTGGAGATGATTAACACTAACCTTATGCTAACAGTGTACCCTATTTATACCTAAACTATTGTCGACCCACTAATCAATAAAGCGGGCTACCTAGAATTGGCCCTTTGTCACTATTCATACTATTTTTACACTTTATAATTTCCAAGCCTTCAAATGCATCCAGCTGTCTAGTATTTGTTACATTTCTAATTAATCTTAAATTGCTAATATCTATTTTATGGTTGTTCTCAAACGCATATTGGACAACATAATAGACTTAACTGTTCTACCATTTGAGATGGGTCATATGCTCTTTGAATCTAATTTGAATCGATCGTCCAGTTTGTCCAACATACTTTTGAGTACAGTCCTTACAGCTAGTATTGTAAATCCCCGACTTTTCCTTTGTTTCAATTTTGTCTTTTGGATTGTCTAAAAGTTGTTTGTCCCGATGAATGAACCACTGTCATACCTATATCTTTAAAAATCTTACCAATATCACGAGTCTTTCATTTTAAAAGGTCGAGGAATTTCGAAGTGACTTTAAATTTTCGTTGAAGTAATTAAATAAGCCATATTTTTTTAATATCATTTATATTACAACGGAGTATATCAAGCTGAGATTCAATACTAGCGTAGTTACTCACTATTTGATACACTGGGAAACATTTATATATATATTTATCCTATGGTTCTTCACGCAAAGTAAGTGATTATTCCTGGCATTTAGTCTAGGCACATGAAAGTCAAGTACTGCTACTATATCTACCAGGTTTATTTTATTATGAACAATTTTATACAAGAAAATAACAGAATTAATAGCGCGTTTCTTAATTAGACTATACATTTTAAATCTATTATAAAAGACATCTTGCGGGGTACCTTTTGGTGGATAAATATTGTCTAGGGCAAATGTTGTTGATTTAAAGCGCACCGTTGAACTCTCTCAATTGAGAAAATGTGAGTGAAGTATATTGGACTCCATACGACAGATGCATATTTGAGTTTAGACCTTACAAATGTTTCAAATAATAATCATAGTGTATCAATGGATTTAAACCAGTCATATTACGGATTACAAAACCAAGACTCTTGTATGCAGCTGCTACAGTGTCATCAATATGAAACTTAAATGTGAGTTTGGGATCAAAAGTAACTCCAAAATCTTTAGTTAGATTTTGTCTGTTGAGGATGTTGAGGATGTCTATAGCATACATGGCATTACATTTACTGGGATTAAGGGGTAAATGGTTGTCAAAGCACCTCACGGAATATCTTTAGATTATCCGCATATAAAAGAAAATTGGCATCCAACTTAACAGCAATATCATTAATAAACAGAATAAACATGATCTGTCCGAGAATGGAGTCCTGAAGAATGCCTGAGATATGAGGAAATTTGACAGACTGGTAACTATAACACTGAACAAACTGAGATCTCTCAGTCAAATGTGATTTAATCGTCGTTATTAGTCTACCATGAAGGCCGGCATTATCCAATTTGGACCATAATATACCATGGTCCAGCCCGTCAAACGCTTTTGAGAAGTCAGTGTCAATGAGTTCTAAATATAGTTGCTCAGTTAGACTTTGTTCAATGAAAATGGACTCGATTACCTCATCCCCTTGTATAGCAGCTCAGAACTGATCATCTGCGTGTATGATGTTCCCGAAACTCATGCTGATTTTCATTGTCCTAGTTGACAAATCTAAAAATCCATAATTTAAAAAAATGTCGATTCGTCAATGAAACCACTATATTTTAACATTGGATCATGTGACTTTAAAAACTTTTTTTGAATATCTTCAATATTATTAATATGGATATCGTAGCGCGGGTCCCAAACCACTTTATATAACACATCGTGTTATATAGTCATATTGCATTTACTGATATTTAGGTAGAATCTGTATTTGCTGCACTAGTTATTGAGTGTGTTTAAGTCTGCCTGTAATTTATTACAGGGAGCCTATATTACTATCAATTTTATGGAACAATTTGAAGTCATCAACATATATAAAGATGGACATTGGAGGTCAAGTACGAGATCATTTATGAATATGATAAACAATAAGGGGCCCGATACCGAACTCTGTGGAATGCCTGATTGAGATATAAATTCCATGGATCTATGAGCCTGATATGGTACAAATTGATTTCTGTTACGAAAATAGGATTCAAAAGAAAAACTTAATTCTAGGTTAAAGCCCAAGGATATATTTTTTTTAATAAAATACCATGGTATACATATTTTGTCGAATGCATTGAAGAAGTCTGTATAAATGACATCCACCTGACCACCACCATCTATGATTTCCGCTAAGTACTGTGTTATGCGAAGTAGGTTCGTAGTTGTGGAACATTGTGAGACAAACCCAAGTTGATTGATACAGATGCTTCGATGCACTTGAAGATAAAGCGTGTTACGACAATTTCGAATATCTTACCAAAATTATTTATAATTATTATAGCGTGGTAGTTTTGTATATCAGATTTCCTGCCTTTTTTGTGAATTGAGCAAATTTTTGAGACTCTCCTCTTATCAGGAAATGTATTTGTTTCTAAACATAGGTTAAAAATGCGACGGAGTGGTGAAGCTAATATGCTTGAACAGTCTTAAAAAAAAAACGCTAGCAGGCCATCAGGCGCTCCAGTAAATTTCGGCTTAATTTACAACCTGTTCAGTTACCCTTGTAATTGTAATGTTAATATGATCGCTTGTGTCTGAGAAATAGTCTACATTATGACTTGACAGAATATAGGAAGAGCCAAAGTTAATATGTTATATACCAAACCAACAGAAATGTAAGTTAACTTTCGGAATAAAGGTGTTGGATGCATAGCTGCAATGCTACTTCGTCCAGAATACTTAATTAGTGATTCTTTTATACACACTGAATCAGTTCCTTGAAATGTTTTACCTAAATCTATTATATTTTACCGGGGTGTCTTTGCTTTGAAAACAAAGATACAGACAGACAAACAGACAGAGGATTGATAGAACATAATAAAACAACTTGGCATCAAATCATAGGTAGTAGCTTTAAATTTACAAAAATGTAATAATAAACACTGAATTAATTTTATTTAAACTACGTGAAAAAAATCTGAATGATGAATGTCTAGAGCGTCTTGATTTATTAATTACGACAAAATATTTGTCAAATGTCTAAATAATATTGCTTTACACTGCTCTAAAGTCGACACGCACAGCCGGCTGGCCTAATTTGAAAAGGGAAGAAACAGAACACAATTAAATTACTTAACGAATCTGACTATCACCTCCCTCAATGTACTCTTACCTCGCCACTGACCGCTTGTATAATTTCTTATTTCTTCTCTTCTCTTCCACGCTTCCACCTCGCCGGACAGATATTTGACCGTTCATTCGGTTGCTATGCCGCGGACCAAGCGCGAGCCTCTTGGAAAAGTTACAGGCCTTTGCTCAGTAGGAGAGAGGGCAAAAATTCTACTGTTGACTTGTAGAAACTTAAATCAGCTTCCAAGTTTTAAGCGAAAATCCTATTAGACATAATACCGGACATATATTATTTATAGTGTTTGAAACTTTTCCGTAGGACACCGAGACCCAGCACATCTCAATCACGTTTTTGGTGATTACTTCTATACGGCTTAAAATATCAAATTATAATTTTAGGCAGGAATAAAGGATAGTTGAACCTACCTTTGGGTGTAGCTCATGGAGTCGACTTTTTTTTTTTGAAGGAGTGGTCCTGCCTTTTTCTCATTACCTTTTTTTATTTTCAACTTTTGAGATAAAAATCGACAAGTAAAATATTCTTCGTGGTTTAATAGGTTCAAAATAGGCATTCTTATTGATATAAGGCAGAATGAGCCGTTCTCGAGACATTTGATTTTTTATGTTCATCCTAAAAATTGACATGACCTGTGATAATTAGAGCCTGTATCTCGGATGACATTTCCAGAAAAGGATTGTGAATTACATGATACTAGTGATGCGATATACGGTGATTTTCAATGTCATCGTCATTATTAGTGAACTATTTTATTATTAGTTGTCAATCATAAGAAAGCAGTTCTCTAATACTTTTGTAAAGTTGCAGTTACAAACATTGGCCACTAACTATTATTGCTTCACAAGCTCAAACATCGTTAAATACAAATATTTCGTTTTAATAACCATAGTGAAAATCCATGCGAACGTTTATTGAGATGTTTACATTTCTCAACAGAAGAGAAGGGCCCGGTCCCTCGAGACAGTTGAAAGATAAATTAGTCATATTATGTAATATTATTTATGCGCTGACTTATTGTTTATAGCAACATTTAACAAAGCGCAATGTAAAGTAATGTACCACTTTATGCGCAAATATTCAATCAATCAATCAATCAAAATATGCTTTATTGTCCAAGAACGAAAATCTTATTGACAAAGCTTAATATGAGTATAACATAATACAATAGTCACAGGGAAGTAAAATAAGCAACAAAGTATGGTATAAATACTTACATACACACACAATGATAGAACATTACAAAAGAGAAAAATAATAATAAAATATCTACATGTTAAAATAAGTAAATAAATTCAGTTCCAGTTAAAATCGGTCACTGTAAAATTCACTAATACTATAATAGGCTTTCTGAACTAAAATGTCTTTTACTGCCTCTCTGAAGGTCTTCAGTTCGGTCATACTTCTAACAGACAGCGGTAAGTGATTGTATATTTTTTTACTCTCGTATATTAATGACTGTTTAGTTAGGGTCGATCTTGGGATAGGTAGGGGTAGAGATAAATTTGATGTCCGTCTAGTGTTATATTTAGGTAGGTGGCCAGTATCTACTGAATTTAATATTTTTTTATGTAATAGACATACGGTCTCTAAGATAAAAATGCAGGTGAGAGTTAGTATTTTGTGAGTAACAAAAAGGGGTTTACAGTGGTCACTTGCCTTAGATTTACACACGTATCTTAATGCTCTTTTTTGCAATACAAACACACTGCTTAATAATTGTTGGTTGCACATTCCCCAAAACGGAATGCCATATCTAATATGAGATTCAATCAAGGCAAAGTATGCAGTTCTTGCAGCTAGAAAACCCAATTCATTGGACGTTACTCTCACTGCATAGCAATCGGATGCCAACTTTTTACATAGGTTAGCAACATGCACATCAAACTTTAGTTTGTTATCAATATACAGTCCTAGGAACTTCGTATGCGAGTTATTTTTAATATGTTGGTTATCTAGGAATAGGTCATTATAGTCAAATTTAAAGGTTAGAATGTTAGTTTTGTTTATATTAAAAACAAGTAAGTTAGAATTACACCACTGCTTTACTTTACAAATATCTGACTTTACGGAGTTTTGTAAATTATTTACATTTTTATTATGCCACAGAATAGTGGTGTCGTCGGCAAACAATGTAAAGGTTCCCTGAACAGCAATTGTGGCTAGGTCATTAATATACAACAAGAACAAAATAGGCCCCAAAACTGATCCCTGAGGCACACCACAGCTAATATTTCCTACATCCGAGATCTCACCATAAGTTCTGACAACCTGTGTACGCTGAGAGAGGTACGATTTGAGCCAGTCAAAGGATACACCTCGAAACCCATTGCAAATCCTAAATGTTATTTTTTGCTATCCTCGATCTAATCCGATCTCTACTTATACGTAACTAGCTGTTTACTAGCGACTTCGTCCGTTTGGTATTGGGGACAATACTTTCAAAGTTTTGTCAGCTGAGATATTTAGCATTTTATATAGAGAATGAGTGATGAAAGTACAAAAAATTCAACATTTCAACCTCTATTGCAGATAGGGGGTTCGAACTCCTTTTATTCGATTTGCCAGGAAAAATTCTACAGGACGTTAGATTTCTAGGGAAAAATCAACCTTCTATCACATAGGAACTGAGATATTTAGCATTTTGTGTTGAAAATTAGAGTTGAAAGAAGTAAAATTTGAATATCGCATATTCTATTGCAGATAGGGGGTTGGAACTTGTTTTGTTCGATTCGTCGCGAAAAATCCTGCGGGATAATGTAGTTCTAGGGTGAAAATCAACCCTTTATCTCCCATAGATTTAACATTTTATCATTTTGACACGATTATGATATAGCATTTATGATTTAAGAATAGTCCGATTTCGCTCAATTTTTTCGATGACTCATCGATTTAACAATCTTTTGATTTCGCACACTTCTTTGCGGTGTCTTATGTTTTTAGTATGGGTATGAGTAACTTTGGTGAGCAAAAGTCAAGTCGATATTTCATTGGGCCTAAGAGATACTGAGGAATCGGTGAAAATACATTTATCCCTTTTCACCGCCTTAGGGGCGGTAGCAAGGTAGAAACAATATTGACAGTGATGCATCCACCACTACGTATAATCTCCTACAGTTAAATTAGAAATAAACCACAAAAGATGTAAGAATTTCTATAATTTCGTACTGTCATGTGATATCGGGGTTCTAGTGGTAATTATAAAATTTGGAGGTCTCTCTCTACTGACATTTAAAGACAAAAGCTGAAGAAATTTAATGTATGAGAAACGTGTATCTTTTATTGTGTGGTATTTTAAATAATACAATACGATATTGTACCTACATGTTTCTAGCTGGAGTTTACCTCTTTTTATTCTTAAGGGCCCGTAACTATCCAAGAGGCCGTTGCCGACACCCATCCTATCCTTGTGGTAGTCACTTTTCATTCTCACTTTTGACTTTTTATTACTTCGGAATGGTACTTAACTTTTATCATGTCCCCATTATCAAAATGCATCTCCCAATGCCTCTACCTGGTTAGGACCCTTATTCCATTCGGTTTTATTCAGATATTTTTTTATGAGATACATAAACGAAATACAGTTATGTTTAGTTTATAAATAACGATTTATTCATCTACCTGTGCTGGTTCGAGGATAGAAACAGAATTAATACGAAAAGTCATCAGAAAGTTGAACATATGAATGAGTTAGTAGAAGAAATTATATGTTTTCCTTGAAATCGGAATTTTATTAAATACCCCATCAGTGCCCGAGAATGCTAGAAATATAAGACTAAACTAAACTCAAATTGAACTTATTTTATAAGAAAACAAAAAGGGCTGCTTACAAAATTATATCTATATAACTCTTTTATGAAATATAATAATAATAATATGACTTCTTTTTCGTAACACGCCCTAACCGAGTTTGGGTATAATTTTTGTCTTTCTTTGTTGGACATTGGTCTACAGTTTTAATTTTTGACAACTTATGTAGTTCCACAATTGTGACAACAAAAGTATGACCGACTACATTGAAAATTGTATCAAGTGGCATTTAGAAAAAAATATGAAAATGAATTAAACAGGTATATGTATTTATAGATCTGCGGACATTTTAGTGAATAGCCAAATAAATTGTTTAATCCTACATTTAAACTGTTCTATATTTAACTTATAAAGTTTAAGGATACATATACTGTTATAGAATTAAGTGAATGTATGGCAGAAAAAGAGTAAACGGTACACAAAAATTACTGTTTGAGGAATCTGTAAAATTACACACAGAAAAAAATATTTTCTAAATATCTAAATTCTGTAAAGACATTTGATCGCATTGGTGAATATAACACTAATACATACATACGGAAGAAAATGTCATAAATACTACAATTGTATGGATTTTTACTACAAATTACAATGCAAATTGGGACGACAACAACAAATTGTACTAAAGGACATGGCACCCGAACAAGAGGGATTCTGGGTTTCAGTAGATTTTTCTAAAATTGTTTGTACAATATATTATGACCCAGGATGACACTTGTATATGCAGGAAATTTTTGTGAGCCTACAGGGTATACCAGAAAACAGGTCCGAAGATTCCTTCTTTTGCAAAGTTTAAAAATATTATTTTTTCTCTTTGGATACGAATGTCCTTTAAAAAATCGATTAGTATAAGGATTTTAGAGTATATATTTATTTAAAGAAGTGTCCTATAATCAAAATATACGAGGTGCTCTAATTGTTAATGATAAATACTAACTTTTAAGGTTCTAAAAAATGTATTTTAGATGCAAACTATTGATAAAAATATTGAAAGAATAAATACTTATTTTGTACGTTTTTTGAAGCTATTTCAGTTTCTATAATTAATGTGTACGTAATATTTTTATTGCTAATATATTGGAGAATAGTAGTGTTTTACTCTTTTCGTTGTGATATCGAACTACCACATAGTAACGGCTTCCTCAATCAACTTTTTTAAAACTTTTTTAATTTTGCGAAGTATGCCTTGACACTATTTTGTTATTTTGGTTATCACTTAAATAATTCATTCTGTCAACAATTATTTCATACGAAAACTGTAAAATTATAATTTTTTAAAATGGTACAATGTGGTCGGGAAAACTCAAACTGCAAAATATATGACGAAAATGATATTAAGGAAGAGCGGAAGAAAAATGTCACAAAATTACATAGAAATCGGTTTCGTTTTAATGAATTATGTTAAACGAACAGTCCAGAATTTGTTTAAACTGTAAAAGAAGAATAAACAGAGTAATTGAAATGGAATATGAACCGTTGGCAATCCCTATGGACGTTTTAGTACAGTATAGCACAATGAATTGTTTTGTTTGTCAGGGAATTTGTCGATTTCGAGTAACCATTGATGCAAGAATAGACTTTTTTTAAGAAACTATTATTTATCCCTTGGAAACACGATGCTGTAATCAACATTTAACCGAAAATAGATTAATACAACTTGAGTTTATGGACAATCTCATATCTGTACCGCTACGAATAAGCATGACGGGACCAGAAACCGGTGAATGATTTAGAAAAATTAGGCAATATGCTCAGAAAGTATCATCTTCAAAATGCGAAGATGAGGCCAGCTTTGAAGCCGATGACTTTAAATAAAAACCAATTTCGTGAATTATTTCAATTTTGCAATCCTGTACAATATGGCGGTCATTTAATGAATGTCACAAAGAAATATTTAATAACATTTCTGATGAGACAGGGATTATGAGATACCTGTTTAAAAACGCTATTGAATTACTCGTACCGACAAAATGTAAGTATAGCTATTACCATTGTAAGACAGAGCCTTATGGTCACATTTGTACCTGGAAACTTAGGATTTGATTGTCCCAAAATAAAGAACAATTCACAAATAGCCATATCACCAGATTTTCAAATATTCTCTACAATCTTGAACCAGAATATCCAAAGGCAATTTTGTACCCTGACTGTACATATTTAAAAGTTCCAAAAAGCTCCCATTTTCGAATTCAACGACAATCTTACTCTTACCATAAAAAGTATAATTTGTTAAAAACAGGCCTAGTAGTTGCTCCGGATGGATATATTTTAGATGTACATGTCCCTTCTTGTTTTACCAATTTTTGTTGAAGTTCTTGTAGATTAAAACCACATGTGATAAAACGCACCATCTCTTGATGAAAATACTGTATTTCAAAATAAATCTGTCCACATCTCAACGTACTTATTATTTAACGGAATCAATTCTTTTACATCCACCACAGTTAATGAAACTTCCTCTTCAATAGTTGCTGTTATAAAAGTTATAAATAAAGATTCCCTGTAATATTATGCAATATTAAAACTTAGCTCGAAATGACTCAGTTAGTTCAAGCAACGGTCAACTACTTAAGATTGAGATAATAAAATCGTTCATGGTTATGTTCATAAAAATCGCCACTCATTGCACTCGCATTATAAATGTAACAAAATTACAGGATTGGGTGTAAGGTTTCCTGGACTGGACGACATTTTGAAATGAAATGATACGTACGTAATTGCATAAAGCAGAAGCAAGGACCTGATGGTAAACAAATCTGATGGTGACTTATTACTAGAGCTGTCCGAGGTGGCTGGAGTACAGCCACGGTCTTGCGATGGCGTCACACGTGCCGATTTAGAAGTGATTTACGCTGCAGTCTTATTTGAAAGGTTAATGCGTGAGGTTGTACCTATAAATTATACATAATGTCAAACGCGCCAAAGGGTAAAAAACGACTGTACGCGGACACAGTGAATAAATTTATCGGTGAATTTCCGGATTTATTCTATGACGGATGTAAAATAATTTGTAAAGTTTGTAATCAAGACTTAATGTGCTGGCACAAAACAGATTGTCGTCGTCATCAACACCGTGCAACATCAAAATAAAAAAAATGGCATGCCTTTGACAACTCAGTTTATGTTTGATTTATTGTTAATGTTAATAGCCTGTAATATTCCGCTACACATACTGGATAAACAACCATTTCGGAAGTTTTGGAATAAATACAATCCCCAGGTGAACTTACCAAGTCGTACATCGTTACGTAGATATATTCCAGCTGTTCGTGAAGACATTGTAAATAGGATTAAATGTGGATTAAAAAATACACGGCTCTGGTTATGTATTGACGAGACGACAGATTGTAAAAAAAAAATTCTATTTTAAATATTATAGTACGTGTACTGGGCCCTCTTAAACTAACATTTCCACATTTACTAGCTAGTAAAAGACTAACTGCGTGTATTGGCGAAATAATTACGGGGTGTTGGAGATATTCGAAAAATTTGAACTTTCAACAAGTCAAGTATTGATGTTTGTGACTGATGGTGCTACGACAATGCGCATGGTAGGCCGTTCTTTTCAAAGAGACAATTGTAGGTTTTTACATATTACGTGTAAAGTGCATGCGTTACATCTTGTGGCAGAAACGATTCGAAAATGTTTTCCAGAGGTAGATGCATTAATAGCAAATACAAAAAAAGTTTTTCTCAAATCTAAACGGTTTCGAGCATTTCACAGACAGTGTCCTGGTATCCCTGAACCACCAGAGCCGATTCTTACACGTTGGAGAACGTGGTTGAAAGCGGCTTTTTATTATGCTGAATATTTTCAACAAATAAAAGCTGTGATACTACAGTTCAACCCTAACGAGGCTGCAGCTATTAGGGAAAACCAGACAAGCTTTCAAGACGTTTCCCTTGAAACAGATTTAAAAACTATTAATAACAATTATAGAGGACTACACGACGCAATAGAAAAATTGCAAAATAGTTCGTTGTCGTTAGTGGAATCGCTGCAAATAGTGGACGACGTAAATACACAGCCACAGGCTATAAATGACGCAAAAAATAATCGCGTTAGTGAAAAATTCGAGAGTGTATTACAGAAAGATCCTGATTTTAGCGAATTAAGACAAATTTGTGATGGTGCATCTACAACTTCGTTAAGTGAGTTCACAGATTGTTTTACTTATGCCTGTATTACATCCGTAGATGTCGAATGGTCATTTTCAAAATGCAAAACATATTTTTTCACCAAAGCGAACATCGCTGACGGAGACAGCTGTAGAAACATATCTGATGCTATTATACTATAGATCTTCCCCACTTTGTGATGACGACAACCAAACTACCTCATAAATTTGCTCAAAAGAGTGAGTTTTATACAAATTTTTATAAAATGTAACATTATTGTTAAAATTTATTTCCATTTACTGTACTTATTCAAGTATTATGATATGATGTAAACATATGAGTCATATGACGGCTCTGTCGGCCAGGTGACCTCGGACAGCTCTACTTATTACTCGTATACGTACAACTCTAAATTAAAACTATTACTACAGTGGAGCAGATTTTGCTACCTATGATTTCGCAATGCCACACAATTTGTAGCGGAATTTGCCGTTAATATTTTTATTAAAATCCTTACAATATGTATATGTACTTCGTACAAAGTTTGTTTGAGTTCAACAAACACCGCCTAGTAATTTTTTGTACATTCTAGTTGATTTCTTACCTTGACGTAAATGGTTACTTTTACCATCCTAAGAGAACAAACAGTCAAACAATATTTATTGTTTATAACTACAATAATTTTACTTACAAATATTTATAGTCCTTTCATATGTATTATGTGACAATTAATTACAAACTTTGACGAAAACAACTATAATTCTCATCAAACAATGTTGTCGTAAAATAATTAACGCGTTTTCTATCCATGCATGTATTTTTAACTAACGATCACAAGAGTAAAAACATAAATTTTGTAATTATTTAGGTAGGTAATAACTAAGCCTGGCCAAGCGATGGTAGATTCAGGGTCTGGCGCAATACCAATGTCATCGCGCGCTTGTTTACGATGACGATGACACGACACACTTCAGTTGTTATCTGTCGGTCGATACATAGAGTACTAATAAATAGTAAATAATGTTGAGCGTAAAGAGTAGAAAACGACCGTACGCTGATAAAGTGAATAAATTTATCGGTGAATTTCCGGATTTGTTCTATGATGGATGTAAAATAATTTGTAAAGTTTGTGATCAAGACTTAATGTGCCGGAATAAATACGGCTGCAAAATTCATGTCAATAGTAACCGGCATAAAAATAATGTTTGGGAACCACAGTTTATGTTTGATTTACTGTTAATGCTGATTACCTGTGATGTTCCCCTGCGCATATTGGATAAACCAGCATTTCGGGAGTTCTGGAATAAATACAATCCCCAGGTGAATTTACCAAGTCGTTCATCGTTACGTAGATATGTACCAAGTGTTCGTGAAGACATTCTAAATAGGATTAAACGTGCATTAAAAAATACACAGCTGTGGTTATGTGTTGACGAGACGACAGATTGTAAAAAAAATTCTATTTTAAATGTAATAGTATGTGTACTCGACCCTGTTAAACCAACATTTCCACTTTTGCTAGTTAGCAAACGACTAACTGCGTGTACTGACGAAACAATTACGCGGGTGGTGTTGGAGACTTTCGAAAAATTTGAACTGTCAACAAGTCAAGTGTTGATGTTTGTGACCGACGATGCTGCGACAATGCGTTTGGTGGGCCGTTTTCTTCAAAGAGACGATTGTAGGTTTTTACATGTTACGTGTAAAGTGCATGCGTTCCATCTTGTAGCAGAAACGATTCGAAAATGTTTTCCAGAGGAAGATGCATTAATAGCAAATACAAAAAAAGTATTTCTCAAATCTCCTAAACGGCCTCGAGCATTTCACACACTGTGTCCTGGTATTCCGGAACTACCAGAGCCGATTCTTACACGTTGGGGAACGTGGTTGAAGGCAGCTTTTTATTATGCTGAATATTTTCAACAAATAAAAGCTGTGATACTACAGTTCAACTCTAACGAGGCTGCAGCTATTAAGGAAAGCCAGACAAGCTTTCAAGATGTTTCCCTTGAGACAGATTTAAAAACTATTTATAACAATTATAGAGGACTACACGACGCAATAGAAAATTTGCAAAATACTTCGTTGTTGTTAGTGGAATCGCTGCAAATAGTGGACAACGTAAATACATAGCTACAGACTATAAATGACGCAAAAAATAAGCCCGTTAGTGAAAAATTCGAGAGTGTATTACGGAAAGATCCTGATTTTACCAAATTAAGTCAAATTTGTGATGGTGCATCTACAGCTGCGTTAAGTGAGTTCACAGAGTGTTTTACTTATGCCTGTATTACTTCCGTAGATGTCGAACGGTCTTTTTTAAAATACAAACATATTTTTTCACCACAGCGAATATCGCTTACTCAGGCAACTGTAGAAACATATCTGATGCTACACAGTTATTAAAGAAGTGCTCCAGTTTGAGATAATGACAACCAAGCTACTTTAAATCTGCTTATGGAGGTGAGTTTTGTACATATTTTTATAAAGAAGTGTACCAGTATTAATAAAATTTATTTCCATTTATTTTATTTATTTATTTATTATTAGTTATCACTTAGATATACAATGTACATGTGTGAACGTCATTTAACAGTTTAATAATAATGTGCAGCACTAAGCTTACAAAATATAAGGAAATACATAAAAAAGAATTTAAAGCGAACGAAATAGTACAAAAATCACAATATATAAAATATTTTTGTTTTTATTATTGTACTTATTCAAGTATTATGATATGATGCATACCCAGTTCGTCTCTGTAGGATTAATGACCTTGGTCAGGCTTAGTAATAATTTGGGACAGGCAGACAAATGTATATTTTTTCAAATAACTACTGTCATAATTTCAGCTTCAATATGTTTTGCTGCTTTAAAGTAGTATGTCAGTAACTATAACAATGGTTTCCGTTAATAAACAGTATTAGATATTAAAAGTAGTAAAATTTAAGGGCGTAGTATAGTTTACTTATAGCGTGTTCGTGTTTCAAAATAAGGTATAATCATTGACGTATAACTATTATATATTTTTGGAATCAGAATGAAACATTCTATCTAACGGTATAAAAATATACATAGTGTTTCGTTTAAGAAAATCATACTTTTCCTCACAGCCTGTATACTTTACGCATGAGAGAAATATGGAGACGATATTCAAAAAGAATCGAAAAAAATGCTATAAGATAGACTTTTCAATCATATAAATATATCTACAATTAAGAAAATAAAGGGTTTTTTATATACTTTTATAAAACACACCCTGAACCTCAGTTCAGAGTGTACCAAAATTTGCACAATAATTAATGCGCAATATTACTTAAATTTATTTCAAACATTTTCTTGCTGCTATATAGTGGGATTTCAGCACAGTTTTAGGCCAATCTGAGAGCTTTTTAAAGGGCTCTTGTATACACTACCAGCCGTCCTTTGCTTAAAGTAAAAGTATGAACAAATTAATTTGTAAATGTCATTAAAACAAGTTTGTTCTCTAAATATCAACCAACTTTACTGTGATATAAATTCTGACGTCTTCAAACAAATTTAAATAAAAGTAAGAAAAAGGTTAATTAATTACCATAATATATTACATCTGAAACATGTATAACATCAATTTATTTTAGTTTAAACCTACCTACAACTTTAAATTGGTCATATGCAAATTACATAACTGCATAATATTTCATATGTGGACATTTTTTAATCGCATACTTAGGTGACAGAATCAAAGATGCTAATTTACCGTACATTTAAAATATCAGTTTGTTTACATTAACCGAATTCTTCAATAGGAAAATGATAATTCAACCAAAGGTACGATTCACCAGAGTTTGTCGCTTGATGTCTCGTTAAAATCTCCCACAAGTGTTGTAGAAATTTTAATGCGGTAATCACCACGAACCCGTTTAATTTCTTAAATTTTTCAGGGTTTGTTTTAAGACGATATATAAATACAAATTCAGTATGACTGCTATTTTACGTTTTTAATTGAAAAATATTGGCGTAGCCTTAAAATTGATGACTACACAGAGAAAAAATTGTGTGACATTTTATCACAACTATAAAAAAGTACACTTCAAATTGGTCTTAAAAAAGTGACAGGAGCAATTTGTGCAAATAAATAATATATTTTTAAAGTAATTATCTTAAATTTTTTAGCTAAGGAGTTTCGTATCCACAATCTCCTAATGTAGTTTTATTAGTCGGTTTGGATAAAATTAGTAAAGAAAGCCTCAAATTCTCATTTAGTCGACGTTTCGACAAAATTTATTGTCTTCCTCAGGACTACAACATATAACATAAATTATGTATAGATTCAAATAAATAAAGATGTAAAACATTTAAACACACAGTATGATTCTTTTTTTTATTTTATAGATGACAATAATTTAAAAAATTGAAAAAATTAAAATTAAAAAGTTACATAAATACACAAAGTTATAAGTAACAAAATGAGGAATAAACATATTATTTAAAAGGTAAAAAAATATATTTTTGTTTAAATACAAAGTAACAAAAAATAATAAAATATTAGATTAGGCAATCACGCTTACCTAATGAGGTCTTTGATTTTCAGTCAACATACCTAATCATAATCGTCAAATAAATAAATAACTCACTTATAATAAAAGGATTCTTGTGTCAAACAATGACCATTGGGCAATAAATTAATGGTTTTTAACTAGTTTCAATGCAGATCGATATGAAAAGAGTGTAAAGGCAAAACAGAAATGAACCAATATATTAACATGAATTTTTAATACATATGAATCCAGTCCCTTATCACAGTAACAATGAAAGAACTATACTAAAAAAATTATTAGTAATCACAAAAATGACATACCGAATTGTTCTTATTTTCATGTAAAAAGTTAGTAAAAAATGGATGCATATTTATAAACATCTATTATTGTAGTAATTATACAGGGGCTATAATTTTACAAAGTTATTATATATTCTACTCAAATTTTCCGTATCTGTTTTTTTATTAACAGTATTATTGTGTTTGTTAATAAGTATCATCTCGCTAATCAATCGTTTTTTGTAGTTATGTTCATTGTCTAAAATGCTAACATTGTCGAAAATAAACTCGTGGTTTAACTCGAAATGATGAGTTGCTAGAGCAGTTTTTTCTTTTTTTGTGAATGTGTCTTGTTACACGAGCATTTGTGTTCCTTGATTCGATTTTTAAATAATTGTTTAGTTTGTCCAATATATACAGACCCCCAACTGCCCGGAATTTTGTGTACTACATGTGATTTATAATCTGATATTAATTTGTCTTTCATTGTCGAGTATAAATTTCCCACTTTTTTAATATGAACGATTTTTATCTGTGTATGTTGTCAGTATCATTTGTTTGCCATTAAAACACCATTAAGTATAACTGAATTTTTCTTGCTATTTATCGTTAAGTGTCGGTTTTTGTGTCAAATTTTTGCCTTCTCATATATTTGTAGCATCATCAGTATAAAGAACTCTTTTAAGAAAATTTCTATCAAATTTATCATCCATTATTGCAAGTCTATTTATAGATAATATTATATCCGTTCATATTATTGAATAGAAAAACTACAAGAAATGCAAATTTTCTATGTACCTATATTTAAATAGGGATACTAAAAATTTGTGCAGATTTACAAAACGACTAAATTCTGTGCCATTGGGCTTACTAACGTAATATCCCTCCATAATCAACGGAATTAAAAAAAAAACTTAATTAGTGTGAATACCCAGGTACCTATCTATTTATAAGGGAATGGAAACATTAAGTATTTATGACTGCAAATAATTAAAAAAATATACATTATGAAGCATCACTTCTAAAAATTGATATATTATTTTCTCACAAGCCTGTGGAAATTTGCAAGTAAATGAAATTAATTACAGAAGCTGTTCAGGCATGTTTTTACGTTAAATACTGAGATATTGAAGAACTGGACATGATCTGGTTGAAAATGCCATGTTAACTACTTCAATCTCTCAGACAGTGGCGTCGGTCAAATATCACTATAAAGATGATGTTGTCACACACTCGTGGACAACCAAACGATAGACTTTAGATAAAAATGAAACAAATCCAGAAAGCCTTGTAATAGTATAGAGCGTGGAAAAATGCAGTATAATTTTTGATGATTTTTTACAGCTGCACATTATGACGTCTTCGATTTTTTAAAATGTTAACCCATGTTTTTACTAGAGTTCGGGTATCGGGGGTCATTCCAGTGCCGTCTGCAGGAATTTTGATAAGAGTGCAAGTTTAAGTCGTGAATTTGTTTATATTTTAGAAATTTTTACTTTTTTATACTTAATATAAAGAAGTATAGTATTCGTGATTTTTTTCGACCTCTAGATTTTGATTGATATATACGTTTTGAACCCTTCTGAATCCATTTTGACTATTTTCCGAATGATGTCTGTCGTTGCGTGTGTGTGGATGTGTGTATTCGCGATAACTCAAAAAATACTAATGGGTGACTTAAATTTGGCAGTTAAGATTTTCAGCAACACATTAAATTTGGTGAATATGGTATCACCAGAAGAGGCATAATGAATGAAAGAAGAAAAAAAGGTACAATTTAGGGGAAAACAATTTAAATTTTTATTGCAATTTTGGACGCATCTCAACGATTTATAATGAAAAAACATAACTTTATGGAAAAAAATTTGTCGGTATGTCTGTAGTATCGCGATAGCAGCCACAGTTTTTGAGATAAATTTGGTACATATGTTCTAAAGGCCAAAGACAATAATAAATTCGGCGATGACCAAAATTGTCCAGCTGAAAGGAGGTTCACGGGACCCAAACTTTTTTGTATTTGCCTTTACAAGAAAATATATTCTTGATGGAAAAGTATAAATCACGTCTACAATATCAAGCCAATAAAATATATTTTCCAAGTACTTAAATAAAACTGATGTAAACTGAAATATTTTACGCATTTGGCCTCATAAAATGAGGTTAGGATAAATTTAACAGCTTGACATTTGAAAGGTCTAATTTAGCTACAAAAATGTCAATGTCAATAAGAAGAAATTATTAAAATATATGACATGAATTATTATTTACAGTATCGAATAACGCTGATAATGAATTATTTAAAACATTTCAAGGTACGCTATTAAAATTTAATTGAGGTAAGTGAAGAATTAAATAGAATGATTTTTTAGATCAGGATGATATATACCATAGACATATAAAAGTATATGTCTATGATATATACTGATATAAATATAAGAAAGTTATGTGCTGGCCACATCAGATATTTTATATTACCATATGAAAACTGATTCGTTTATGCATTGTCATTAATCACGTAATTTAAAACTTTATATGTATCTAAAAGAATTAGTTTGATTATAAATCAAATTTCGTTTAATAATATAAAACTTTGTGAATTATGTAGTTGGACATTCGATTATCCCCTAGAAAATCATATACCTACCTATCTAATACAAACTGTCAATTAGCATTTACATTATCTTTGCAGACAAAATGTTTTGAAGTGTTTTTAAAGGCACCAAAACGTTAACGATTTTGTCACCAACTTCTACCCAATACGCCACTACCTTCACAGCCTATATTGACAAAATAGATCACTTGAGTTAACGCAGCATATCGTATTACTACAGAAACTTTGGTGATATAAAAAGAGTCGTACTACAATTAGAAGCTACAGGAAGCTATTGTCGAACCCAGTGTCCAAAAACATTTAGAATTTATACACTTAAGATTTTCGCGAATTCCTCTCCCTATGTTGATCAAAAACAGGGAGAATTTACTATAATCGATGCGATGAATGCAGTGTTTGATCCTCGACAATATATGTGTCAATTATGTTGAGATCGCTGAACACGTAAACAAAAACTAGAAAGTGTTCTGGTTTTGTCACAGTTCATCGAATAGTAGATCCACTACAGGACAAAGAAGTGAACTGGTTAAGGCCTCAAATAAATATGGCGTCTTTACGAGTGTTTCCCTATTTTAAATATGCGCCAATAACATCTGTCGAGAATGTTCGTTTTCAACATATAAATGAATTCTTGTAGACAGGCGGCGGATTTTAACAGCTGACATATGAAGCAACTTTTAGTAATATAGTTCGCTTGTAAATAATAATACCGCAGCAATAACTGTGAATAAGTGTGCAGTGAAGAGAACAAAAATTATTGGTGTAAACTGCTACTGCCAATATACTTCCACTTTACTACCCCCCTAATCAGTTTTAGAACCTCTACACTGCAAGGTAAGCCACTGAAAGATATCAGTTTGCAGTAATAATTCAAAAATATTTAATTTTAATTGGTACAAATTAATAACAAATGTTCCCTTGCGCTGACCCTGTCTTTGACATCATGACTCGCGGATATCCGAACTGTACATATGACATGTTAGTTAGTCCTTTGTTTCTCATTAATTATTAGCAACATTATCATTAAATACGAAAAAGAGTAAAGCAAAATTGTTTTAATAAAAACTGAATCAATTTTGTCATCGGTTATCTTCAATTGTGTGAACGCACATTAATTTATTTTTCATTAACTTGAAATTTTTAAGTTAGATGTAGTTATTTGGCATTAACAATTAATTACTGTTTGTTTCTTTTAAAATATTGAAATATAAAAGTACGTTTCATATTATGTTTCATCAGATTAAATGGTAGCATATGTTTGACAGTTGACAAATCGGTTTAGTGGCTCAGTGCTTACATGTTAGGCTTGACACCATAGAGTCCCGAGTTCGAATCCTGGCTAGGGCATGGATGTACAGTGGTGGTTTTAAAATACCGAGAAGATAGCACAGTTGGCTAGAGCCTTGTTGTGTAGCAGAACACGGCTAGTCACTATCTATCTCTCCTGAGTTTGAGTCTTAGCTGCGACATCTGGCAAATGTCGGAGGGAATGGTTATTGTGTATGTGTATGTGTTTCTTTAATTAAAGGATTATGTTGATTAATCAATCATATGCCAACTGTTTGTGTGAATCTGTTAGAAAAACAAGGAGAAATCCGAGGCAAAATGCTTTATCTGAAATACTTTATTTTACCTGGAAAGTATCTGTATCTTAGGTAGAAGTTTTAATAAATACAAGGTATAATAAAATTGAAAATGTCTCAAATATTAATTTTAAAATAGGTGCAGAAACACGTTGGTGTTAAGGTGCTTCCACATTGCTCGCGAGCAGCCCAAGCAAACACAGCAAACGCAAGAAACACAGTGAGCAGCACGGGCAAAATAAGAACCGTGTTTGCTGTGTTTGCAACATTCCACGTGCTTGCGATCATCTCAAACGCCCGTTTCGACACTTCGGCGGGATAACGGTACATCAAAGAGATGAACGAGCGCGCGCGAGCACAATGTCGGCTGTTCAGGCAGTTTAGTTCAGTCATTGTGATTACGCGATATGGAGTGGACCGCATAAACGCAAACACTGAACTACAAGTGGACACCCTTGCCTGCGAGCAGTTGATCTTGACAAACAGCAACGAGTGCAAGAAGCACGAGCAATGTGGACGCACCTTTAGAGTGTCATCAGCCATAAAGGATTCTAAAGTAGCAAGACACTCAGTTTTTACTAGATTCAAAGCGCACCACATGACAAATATGGAAAATAAGTGTAAAGTAGCCGGCTGTAGATACATTTAACAATCGTCGTAGAATGAACGTTTAATTAGAAACATAACGAACAACAAACTTTTCTCGTTGAAGTGGTGAATAATAAACAGAAACCCGCGCGTTCTTTGTTTTCACAGTCCAAGCCCTTGGCGCCAGTGGTAAACAGCAAACTTGCAAGAACTGCATCGAAATGCACAAAAACTTGCCTAGACTTATATGTCATCGCGGTTTAATTCCTGTACGGTTGCAGTTATATAAAATTATATGTGATGCATTCGTGTACGTGGCTTTCGAGATTCTTCGAGCAAGATGCAATGACTTCAAGAGTCTTGCACTCACCGGGAGGACGTTAAAGAATTCGTCAAACAACCAGCCATAGGCGGCGGTGTGTGCTTTTCTATTAGCACGAGGGATATAGGCGTCAAGGGAAAAGATGACGAGTTAATTTCTCACAATAATAAACAGAAAATAAATATGAAGTTTTGCTTTTGTTTGTTGTTTTTGTATGAGGGTGTTTCTTCGAGGGCTTGATTTACATTAATTTGTAGGATTATCGGAACGTGTTGTGGTAAAAATATATTTAATGTATTTAAAAGGCCCTACACACGGGACAAGTAAGTAGTCAACAAAATCATAGTACACTAAAATCAAGTTAGTTCTATGTTCTCCAGGTGATTACTAGGCTGCCTGTAAGTTTTAGTAGTTTATTGAATTTTTTTCAAGTTTTAACAATCGACTCGAAATTTTTACAAAAACGTATTTTCATAAAACTAATTTTGTCCTTCCAATAGGACCTCAAAAAAATCATTTTTTAATTTTCACAATTTTTGACAGTCGTTTGGTAATAATTTTTCCAAATTATTTTTATTATTACACATTTGCAGGCAGCATAAAATGGTACACTGCCCAAACTGATTATTATTCGATTCTGACAGAAATGTTTTAATAAAAAAAATTTTCTTTGATTTACATTTTGCTCATTATTAAGAAAAGTTGTGAAATCTTGGGCGACCTTTTTAGCAGGCCAGTAGTACCCGGGTTGTAGTTCAACTTGCCGTCCTGTCTGCTGAATTTAAACCATTTTTACAAAAAATTTTTAATGTTTTGTGATTACGATTTAAGCGTTTTAATTCGTTTTCACGAATCACCCAGACTCGTAAATAAATTTCAACTTTGCAAAATAGCCTCTGCCCAAATTATTTTTTTAACGTAAAGATTAACTTTGTTTAAATTTCATAAATAATTTAAAATCATTTTCAGGAGAATAAAATTGCTTTTTTATGAGAAACTCTCCGTTGAATTTTATTTTCGGCCTTCTTTAAAATTAAAATAACCGTTATTTTTTGTAATTTTTTTTATATATTTATATACAGGGTGTTTGTCCCACTTCCTACCTTCATACCATATTGTCTACCTAACTGTTGAGGGTTGTCTGCTGCTAATGTAACGATACTATCATCCGCGAACATTGTGACCAAGCCCTTTGTGACATAATTTGGTAGATCGTTAATATAAGTTAGAAAAAGCAAAGGTCCTAGAACTGAGCCCTGAGGAACTCGAATTTTACATCATGCCCTTCAGATCTGGTGACATTAAGCAACTATCAGATTTCACCCTTTCATCTACGTCTCTAACCAGAACAGAATATTGTTGAGTAACCAATAGTTGTTGAGAGTTTACTAACTAAAAATTCTGTGTAAAATGCTTTCAACATATCGAATAATAGTGAAACAACCAATTTGCCGTTATCTCAATTTTCATAAACGTAATTTAACATTTGAAACGAAGCAGTTTCGATCGATTTGTTACACCTAACGCCATAATTATTATTATTTGATATGAAGATTGATTAATCAAATACGCAAAATGTCGAATAATAATGTCTATTAGATCGAAAATAGTTGAAATTGAGATTTCATCAATACCAGATGTTTTTGTTTTTTATTTGGATGGTTACTAATTAACCTTAATCTAATATTAATATTAATAATAATGTAAACAAATAGATACGTAAAATAACAAATAATGAATAGAAAAAAAATAAATATGAAAATGAGACGTGAAGAGTGACAGAGAGAGAAAGGTTAGTATATCTAGTATACTTTTTAATGATCAAGTATGTTATATCTATACAACTTTATAGTTTTCCGTTCGAGCCTATCAATTCAGATTAAATGGGGAAAATTTAAATCGTGCCTTAGGGAATAAATGATATAAAAATAAAGTACAGTTATTAGGCTTATCCGTTCCATGTTTTCAATTCAGATTAAACGAGAGGAATTTAAATCCTGTTAGGAAATGAAATTAGGTTCAAATGAGTGATACAAAAATTCAACGTACGAATAGAGCACCAGAACAATGAAATTTTAGGGACACTGCAGATTGCCTTGTGTATATGTTAATTGTCACAATTTTTGAAAATACGCATACGGCACAAGGTAAACTTCTTCAGGGTCCATGCAGATTGCCTCGTGTGTAGGGGCTTTAAGTTTGAATTTAATTCGTCATAGATAATGTATTTTTGGTCAAGAAACTATACAGGGTGAGTCAGTTTTTTGTAGACAAACTTTAACAGGAGATAGAACACATGTTTTTAAAAAGAAAAGTTCCTATAAACATATGTCGTAGAACGCTTCGTTTCCGAGATACAGGGTGTTGAATATAATTTTTTTTTCTCGAATTTTCATTATAACTTATAAACGAATGCTTAGATTTTTTCCATGTTTGGGGGATAATGCCTATTAATTAAAGGGCATAAAACAATCGATAAGAATGTTCAAAAACTTGCACAGTGGCGGAGTGGAGGGGGTGCTCAACCCCTTTCTTAAACAGAACTTCTACACCAATGACTATTTTTTTAAAAAACTGTTATTTTCGTTATCTACATACAGTTTAACAAAAATAATGTCCCTTCTTCTCTTTCAAAATTCCTGTGCGTTTCCGAGTTATTTTGATTTTTAGTGTTTGATGTGGTACTAAATTAAGTAATTTATTCAGGGTGAGTCAGTTTTTTTGTAGACAAACTTTAACAGGAGATAGAATACATGTTTTTAAAAAGAAAAGTTCCTATAAATATATGTTGTAGAACGCTTCGTTTCTGAGATACAGGGTGTTGAATATAATTTTTATTTTCTCGAATTTTTTGAGTATGTATTTGTATGTATTGTATTTGAGTATGGCTTGATATAACAAATATTTATTTTGACTACATTGGAAAGAGATAAGGAATAAGAGATTTCGGCTTTTTAGAATCCTTAACAAACCATATTTAGGTAGGTTTCGTTGAAAGAATTAAATATTTAGCCGAAAATTGATAATAAATAAATTACTTAATTTAGTACCACATCATACACTAAAAATCAAAATAACTCGGAAACGCACGGGAATTTCGAAACAGAAGAAGGGACATTATTTTGTTTAAACTGTATGTAGATAATGAAAATAACAGTTTTTTTTTAAATAGTCATTGGTGTAGAAGTTCTGTTTAAAAAAGTGGTTGAGCACCCTCTCCACTCCGCCACTGTGCAAGTTTTTGAACATTCTTATCGCTTGTTTTATGCCCCTTAATTAATAGTCATTATCCCCCAAACATGGAAAAAAATCTAAGCATTCGTTTATAAGTTATAATGAAAATTCGAGAAAAAAAAATTATATTCAACACCCTGTATCTCGGAAACGCAGCGTTCTACGACATATGTTTATAGGAACTTTTCTTTTTAAAAATATGTGTTTTATCTCCTGTTAAAGTTTGTCTACAAAAAACTGACTCGCCCTGTACATCAATATCAAAAGGCTAGAATTTTGTCAAATACACTGCCACGCAAAATTAACGGCACCACTTACTACAAAAAAATACGTCCCTAATACAAAAGTAAGGAGGTACCTCCTTACTTTTGTAGTAATGATGTATTTTTGTAGTAAAGAGAGTAAAAACATGTAATTTGTTTTTAGAAATAGGTTTTATGTCTTGAAAATTCACACAGCCGTTAATAAAAGAACACTTCGAAAAAAAAGTTTGATAGAAAAAATTAGTAATGAGTTTTCACCTCTACTACGAATTACAGTCTCACACTGACGATTTATGCTTCAAATTAATCGCCTTATTTGGTCCTGGAGGATGTTGTTCAACTTCATGGAAGTTAACGGGTGCAGATTGAATACTTTTTTAGTTACCTGCTGGGAACATCCCGCAAATGTTCAATTAGATTAAGGTCTGGACAGCATGCTGGCCAGTCGAGAATTTCAATTACAGCTTTTTATTTAAGTACTTCTGTACTTACGAGGAGTATGGAGTTTAGCTTGTCGTGCATCAATAAAAAAACTGCCGCTAATATAAGGAGCGTCTCACACTGTTCAAAAAATCTCCAATTACTGGACAGAGATCTGTATGAGCTGTTAAAAAGATTCCAGTCCGTACCATCACTGAACCTCCATAAAAAAATGTGGTTTGCCGATTATTGTAATGTTCACTTACCCGTGCAAAATACGTTCCCAATCATTGAAATATACCCCATATTTTCAATGGTGTTTTAATTTATTTAAGTTGGAAGCGGCTGAAAACGCTTTGTTACCTTCCACAGACTCGATAACTTAATATTGAGTGTTGAGTGCCATCCTCCCGAGGACTTAATTAGAGTGCATATATATGTAAAATTATTGAATCAAAGATGTTATTACGTCGACCTGGTTAACTGATTTTTAAATGAATTGGGTATTATATAAATGTCAAACAATGTAATTATTTTAAAGGATATGCGCATCCTTATTATCAAGGAGATAGCCTATATTTTCTTTTGTTTAATCAGTGTTTATTTGAGGATTATATTTTTACAGCTGTTTAAAATCTGATTAAATTTCTGAGTGGGATATTTCATTTGTTTAACACGTTGTAATAATAATCCGTCAGTGGATTAAAACAATTCATTCAAAATCATGAGAATAAAGTTTTGCACACCGTGCCAATTGCAATCCTTGTCTAAAACTTTCGGATATAAAAATATAAACGATTGCAATTGTTTGTTTGCTTCAGCAAGTATACACATTATTAATCCTAAAAAAATAATTCATCTAAAGCTCAGTAGATCAACATTAAATAGTATAATATGTAATAAAAGCATTATAATTTACAACATAACATAAAACGCCATAATCCTAAACTGCTTTTTTCTGCTTTTTTACAATCATTTATTTAAATGTCTATTTATTACATTTGCAAATTCCCTATTATTTAACCTTGTAACAATAAAATATACTTTATAGAAGATATAAATAGTAATCATTAATTAACCACAGGTCCTAAAACTGGATAGGTCGAAATTCAAACAAATTGAATCAAAATGCCTAGAGTTGTTACTGTCAGATTTTTATTTTTGATTTTTTTTTGGGTCGGAGTTTTAAAATCATCCATGGACCATGCACAATGCATATATGATCTCAAACTCATGTTGGGCAACACTAGACATCTGTTCTACCATATTTAAATCTAGTTTGAATTGATCGTCTAGTTTGTAGTTTATTTTTCGATGATTGAACCACTGTCATACCTATATCTTTAAAAATCCTACAAATACCACGGGTGAATCGAGGATCGTATAGAATCTATAAAAATTTTAAATTTTCTCTTACATTTAGAAAGGTCGAGGAATTTCGATGTGTTTAAATTTATGTTTCCTAATTATTTTATCAATTAAACTTACAGAATATCCATTACTCGCAGCTATATCTATAATCAATGCCTTTTCTTTTCCAAACCTCTCCTTATTGAAGGGGAAGCTTAATATGTGATGAAATAAAAAATTAAAACTCACCATTTTATGTTGAGCATAATGGTGAGAGTCCTTCGGGATATATCTCTAAGTACTGGTATCTTTTCTGTGTATGTTAAATTCTAACTCATGTTCACTCTTTCTAATTATTAATACATCTGAAAATGTTAGTTGTCCTGAATTTTCAGTTTCATATGTGCGAATAGGTATGTTCACATTTTGATGTAACACCACCCTGTTTAACATACCTGATAGGTATGAGTTAAGATATTTATTTATTAGTTTATCAGATATAAAATCCACATGAAAGCTCGTCTCCTGGCGTCGGCGATTAGCCTTGGTAGCGGAAATAGGCCGATGTTAAATAAATAATTTAAAGAAGTAGCATTTTGAAAGGTAGGTTGTGCAGTTATTGGATAAGTTTCCCTCGAAATGACTTGCTACCACTCTCTGACGTGCAAAAATATTTAGAAAAAATGTAGAATTAAGATTGGTTTGTGTATGTCTGTTATATATGTGTATAACAACTTTTAATATTTTAGGTAAATTTTATAACACTTTACGCTAAATGTTACTAAGGTTTTCTATGGCACACCAAAACACGAAGATATAGTATGATTCATAACACAGGGTGATTTATAGGGACGAACAAACTCGTATAATTGTAGAAAAGTAAATTGCGCTACATCAGATTAAAATTTTAGTAAAATAGGTAATCGCAGTCGGCAACCCCGAATGAAATTTTATTGTATATGTTATTTTTTATTCTATTATGGGATAATTGTATTTGATTTGATCAAATATATGTATATTAAAATAGACAAAATTTTCTGTCTGATGAGATTACGAAATGCTTAAAATTCTTACGTTATCAACTTTATACTAAAACAAATAAAAACTGTGATAACTGATAATATAAATTATATATAGAGTAAAAAAAAAGTCGTGTCATAGTTCTTTTAGCTACGTGCTATAATTCTTGTCTTGAGGCTTGTAATTAGCTTGTATATTTTATTTATATATATGTTATCATTATTATGTGAAAGATGTTTAGTAGTAATGGAAAATAAAATCCCTGTAATATAGTATTCTAGAAGCAAATGGATAAGAAGGTTTGTATATTGTTATACATGTGATGTGGACTGAAGTCCTTTTAAATGTGATTTTAGGATAATAATAATATATACCTAAAAAATGAGGCTCCGAGTTGGATTTTTCAATACATCGCTGCCCTATCAGGTGCGTGTTTATATTTGATTTAAGGTTTATCTTACCTGAACTCACTGTAGATACTGTAGAAGATCTGTACTTATTTATATTTAATATTTATTGTGGCTTGGCTTTGGTTTGTAGTCATTTAACATGCATTTTAACAAAGGAAAAGTTGGATTAACGTTAATAGTAAAAATGTGTAAAAAAATTTAAATTTCATAAAATTCTTACTATATGATAAATAGAGCAGAGACAAACGCTCAAAAGTATATAAAAAGTGCGGCAAATTCGCCAATGACAATAATAATAAACTTTTTTATTTCAATAAGTGGTAAATAATAAGATCTAAAATTTCTAAAGCGCATATTAGGCCTAAATTGGTGATGTTGGTGTGCCTAGTAATAGTTTAGTTTAGTAATCGTAGCAATCTGAAAGTGTACGGATGCGTGTGTGATGGTCTTTGTCGCATTAAACGCTCTTAGCAATGGCGCCGTCATTACCGTTTGTGCATAAATTACAAAATATGATTGAAAACTACAATAACAACAGAGATTTCTAGAAAAAACTCAAAAAGAAGTATTTGGTTAAAATAAATAAACAAATTTTAATTTGTGTAGAAATCAGTGAAATCATAGTTCCGTGCGAAATTATTAAGGGAAATGAGGCAAGCTGGACGTTGAACAATGGACATACAATGTTGAGGAGATGTCAGACTATACTTTATTAAATCGTTAACATAAAAGTAGTCACTCCTACTTTATACACGTAAAAAAATATATTTTCCCCTTTTTTAGGGTGTATCATTTGCAAAATATGCTAAATATGTAAATTTTACATATTCTTTTAATACCTTAAAGTCAGGCAGAAAATAAATATAGTTCTTTGATATCATAACCGAAGATATATTTTTTAGTCTACACTGCAAAAATTAGTAGTGATCAGGAGCTACTGCTACTATTGCATCATATGGTTGACAGAAGGATATACGTTAACAAATAAAAGCAAAAGTATAAAATGAATAATGAAATACAATGTTAGGTAGATAATAAATCAAACACTTCCAATACATGTTTAGGTTTGAAAGGATGTTTTCTAAAAATCTCTGTTGTCATTGGAGTTTTCAATCATATTTTGTAATTTATGCACAAACGGTAATGACGGCGCCATTGCTATGAGCGTTTAATGCGACAAAGACCATCACACACGCAACCGTACACTTTCAGAGTGCTACGATTTCTAAACTAAACCTACTAGGCACACCAACATCACCAGCTGACAAACTGCTAAGCTTTATATAATTGTATAGGGGAAAATCTTCATTCCCGCACAGTAGCGCGACTCTCTGCCTCTATCCTAGTTCCAGTAGTTGCATATGTTACAGGTCTATAAATAAAAACACCAGATGAATTTTTATGTGGCGTGTTTATTAATATTTATATTTGATCTGTAAGTGCCGGTTCTGAAAAAATGGAATACAAATCCGGACCCTGGTGATCAGCACTCAAATATTTTCTTAATTGGTACTATCTACCACTAATAATTTGCTGTATTTAGAGGTTATGATACCAAAAGCATATTAGACAGTATAAAGTAAAAACCCATATAATAAAATATTATCGATTTTCAATATTTGCATTTTTTTGTTACAGCGTATTCTGAATAAAATTTGTTTACAAAAGTAATTCATAATTTCTTGTATCAAATAATTTGATTTTCTCAATTCATTTCAGAACGGAATTGTTGTTCCCCTAATAGGCCAATTAGTCTCACACTTAACCTATTTACTTAACCATAAGGGCCTGAACACACGGGCGACTTTTGAAGTTTATCGAACTACAGAAGTCGCCGATGTGTTCAAGCCCTAGCCGGCTCTTGAGAACTGAGTACCATAGAAAATATATTATAATATTTATTATAATATTTTATCTATGCTGAGTACTGTCGCTCAGTGTTATTACAGCAACATTGCTTTGAAGTTGAAATATTCAAACTTTAGTATTCAAATGGTACATTTTTTCCAAATCAGTATTGCCCCAATTTTAATAATCTCCAGATGATGCCAACTTGGCTGGCGAAATGAGCGTCGATTTTTATTGCGGTCTGCGTAAAACCACGTCAGTGTTAGAAAAGACCTAATCAAATACTATGCAAACTAACAAATTAACTCTTAATCCACGCATCATTACATTATCTGAAAACACAAATGACGTATTTTCAAACAAAGGAGATCTACAAGAGGTTACTTGTGCACTATCTACTGATATCTAAGAAACAAATACGCGTAAAGATAAAGATAAAGGCATTAAGGTCAGATTTTATAGATATCGCTATTGAGTATATAATAATTATAATTTTCATATCTATGGATATCTCATAATAGGAATTGTTTTAATCATTTTTATAACTTTAATAATAGTTGCCGATCATAATATGAGATACGTTTGATAGAGGATAGATGCTATGGTTAGTTAGTCTTAGTAGCCATGGCGAGGTGGTCTGGTATGCATTGCACGTTTACGGTGAAGTCATATCAAGGTGAACTTTTACATTGCATACAATTGTTCACCAAAGACTTCTCATTTTAGTGTATCTGAGGATGGAGTCTGATTGATTCCGAAACTAATTGTACGAAAATATAATTTATGAAAACTTTTTTACAACATAAACCATCCCAAGTAACAATTTTAGTTTTAAAATGCTCTATAAGATATCCTCAAAGTTTATTTCTAAGACTACTTAGAAAAGTAATAAGGTCTGAAAGAACTCATTAAAACTGATTTAAAACCCTTACAAGAGGATAGCGATTCACCTAGAGAAGGGCTTACATGCCTCTTTGTAAAGCTACTATTAAAACTTTCAAGTTTTAATGAATTGTATAGATCTTTACTCGTAGAGTATCTGAAGAGTATAAAACCATACTTGGTTTACGATAAGTACTATATTAAAACTTAAAAGGCACGCACAAATGCTTTGAGTGGACGTTTTATATTTAATCAAGCAAATAAATATAGTGCTACGCTCATCTGATCCACGCACCAAATTGTATATGGGCCACATGCACAGTTATAAAATAAACATAATATGGCGACAACTGAGAACGATTCAGCTTATAGATGGACTACTTGTAATGAAGTACTGAGACTCCTCCTAATGGGCTAAAATATTCAACGACGATAAGTTTACTGTAAAATGTGGGTTAGAGTGTGGGTTGCGCTCCCTAAAAACACGAATTTTAAAAAATATATGGGTAATTTATTTTTCTCGATGACTTAAAAATAAACAAATCGGTAGCATTCGCCCATAATATGGTTCAGTGTTAATAAATTGTTTTTAGAAAACATTTCTATTAGATACAAATTACTTTTTTTGTTCAATCCGGAACATTCCCAATATGGTTATACATATCTTACCACGAGAAATAATGGCGACAGTTTGTATAAACCCTATTAGTTTTGAACATGTTTACTTCAAATACGCTTTGTCTTAAAATGCCTATTAAATTACCAATTGCTCTTTACGTATATCGATTTGTTCTTATAGAAGTGTATTTTAAGCCTCATTGACCTTATCATATTGCTTGAAATTTGTAGACTTATCTTTTAAACCCTTTGAGCACATAACACGACCGCTTTAAAATTGGTGCCCGGATAACATAACCTAAAAATTCAGTTTTCGTGACGCTACAGCGGTAGTAAAATTGTAACTTTTTTCAAAGGGTCAAAATCGTAAATAATTTTATTCGTTTCAATTGTCAGCAGACCAGTTGTGCGTAGGTATACATAATAAGCGACTTATTTACAACTACATTGTTGGACGATTATAGCGTAAGATCGGTGAATTCACTGTTCACCGATCTCAAACAGTAAATGAATATATTTGTGTTTTTATTTTGATATTCATTCAACCATTTATTTCGTGTTTTCTATTATTCCTAAAATTAACATAACAAATTAGAATCATATGTAACGACATTATTAAAATTAACTATTTTTAACAGAAAAGATTTTGAGAAGGTAAAAAGGGACGCAAGTCCCTGATATAGAAAATCTATTTACGTAAACTGGATAAGACCTAAAAGTTCCTTAACTTAGAATAGTTAACCGTGAATTTATTTATTCGAAAATATTCATAACAATCATGAATCGATCAAAATGAAAACATTTATTTCGAGATGAACATCAGTTTATACTAAAGGTGGAGAATTAGTAAATCTGCGAAAAAGGAAATGGGGGACCCTTGTTTCCAGTTCGAGCTCTACGACAGCGAACACCTAACATGCGTCCGAATTTGAAAATTGTATCATATTGTTTGTGTACTGCTGCCAATTGAACCAAATAAAATTATTTATTGGTTTTGACTCTTTAAGACGAAAGTTGCAATCTTACAGGGGTCCGACTACGTATATTGATATTTTAAAACATTATATTCTAGAAAAAGGGAATCAAACTCTTTTATGCTTAAGTTTGATTTATTACAGATTTTTGTCTGCTTCATTAAAACTCTAATAAGTAGTTGGCTTTATGAAGGTTTGACTTGAAACTTAGGATCTCAAGGCATTTTAGATTTATAACCCAAGATAATTTCATACAGCAATTATAAAACCACAACACGTCCTAAATTCTCTATACTCCTAACTTGGACTTAACAGCTATAAAGTTTTATTGAAGGCTTGACAAATGCTTCCGTCATAAGCCAATAAAGACTAAACAATCGTTTAGTTTTGATATAACTTCTTGAAGACTTTTTTAAAACTATCTTTAAGTGCACTTATTGGCATGTAATAAATCTGGCATAAATCACTAGTTTATGAGCTGGCCACTATAAAACACTGAAAAACCTAAATAAATCCAAAAGTTGTTTAAATTGTTACTTGGGGCATTTAATTGATATCCAATACAGTGACATGGATATCAAGGACTCACACTTTTGATATAAAATTGATATCAGTAGGACATTTTGTGTTGCTTATGAAGTATCTAATCTATCTATAATTATAATTTTTTTTCAGCCTCACTTGCAACTTTCTCGACTGGATCTGTCTTGGGATGGCCTTCTCAAATTACAAGCAGCCTCCTAGAGAATCAACTGGACTTCCCAATAACCTACAACGAGCTGGGATGGGTTTATTCTTCGGCCGCTCTAGGTGCTGCACTGCTGTCTCTCTTCATAGGAACAATATGCGATAAAATAGGTCGGAAAACAACAATGTTACTCATGATCATTCCAATAGAGATTGGCTGGTTATTGATAATATTTTCCAAAAATGTGTGGATGCTTATTTTTGGACGAATTTTTACTGGGATGGTAGGAGGTGCTTTTTGTGTCACAGTGTCTCTATATATAGATGAGATCGCTCAAAAAAAAATCAGAGGAATTTTAGGAGGGCTGACACAATTTATGATATCTTGTGGTGTACTTTTTTCTAATATATTCGGTGGTTTTTTGATTGTCAGACATTTCTCAATGGTTTGCGCCGCATTACCAATTTTGTTTGGGTTAATTTTTATGATGATGCCAGAAACGCCAGTGTTTCTGTTGATGAAGGGCCGCCCTGAAAGTTCGAAACATTCTCTTAGAAGATTGCTTGGCAAAACTTACATAGATATTGAATTCGACGAGATTCAAAAATATGTGCAGCGTGAAATAAAAATATTTTCGATTAAAGACATTTTAAGAAAAAGATCTGTAAAAAAAGCTTTCGTGATAGGTGTTGGATTGGCATTTATTAAGATATTAACAGGTATTGATCCGATTACTTCATACGCAAGTCAAATATTTGACAACACCGACACCTTAATGGGTACAAAACTTGCTGCTATCATTTTCTCCACGTTCCCGGTTTTTTCCATTATTCCTCAGGCCCTTATAATAGATAGGTGGGGCCGAAAAATACTTTTGATTATCTCACAGTTCGCCATGGCTTTTTGTTTGTTAGCCACAGGTTTAAGTTTGTGTTTAAAAAGTGAAAATTCTAATAATGTTTTGGACTACATTCCATTTGTTTCTTTGTGCTTATTCATGGTTGGTTTTTCTGTAGGTATAGGACCGATAGGGTGGATTATAACTGCAGAGATTTTTGAAGAAAAAATTAAGGGACGTGCCACATCTGTGTGTACGTTTTTGGTTTGGTTCCTTGCATTTGGAAACGTCAAATTGTTTGGAGTTGTCGAGAGCGCGTGGGATATTTCCGTACCCTTTTTTCTTTACTCGTGCGTTTCTTTCATTGGGGCATTTTTTGTATTGATCTTGGTTCCAGAAACAAAAAATAAAACTTTTGATGAAATAGAGAAAGCACTTTGTATGTGAAATTAATAATGTAATAATTTTAGTAAATTTAATTCTTAATTGTGTAGAATTTCATAACTTAATTTCCTAAAGCTAATAGAAAAAATAGTCTTTGTTACAATGCAATCGCACTTTTTTACGAATTAGATCTAAAAAAATGTATCTCATCTCTTTATTCACTAATATCTTGGATTAAGGCTGTCTGTGATATTTTACTTTTACTAGGTTGATAGTTGATTCTACTTTTTAGTTGACGTGGTTAATATTACTCGTACGTCTTTCATAAACTGATAACGGAATGTCATTATGTAGCAACAATCACATTTTAAAGTGTTTGTATCAATCGACAAAAGGAAGGCTACGCAGAGAGATGCTTCAAGAATTATTACTCATTCCAAAGTTGGAAATATAGAAGTGGCTTTCTAGTTTTTTTATTATCAAATTCCAAGTCAAGTGATACAAATTTTTGTTTTATTTTAGATCAAGACATTTGTAATTTTCCTTAGCATATAGAGTGAAATCCGACAGTTGTCACTGGTAATGCAAATATATCGTGAATAGAGTATATCATTCACAATCCCTTTACTTTTTTACTATATTTCTAAAAAATTTCACAGTGAAATTATTAGTATTATTAATTTTATTTGTTTTGTCTTGCTCAACATTTTTTATAATTTGTATAGAAACATTTTTTTAATAAAGCTGTTTTTATTAATAATTAATAGTACCTTTATTGTCCGCCTAATATATTCTGCATGATTTCTATTTCCACAATTTATTCATGAATTTATTTGATATTATGAGGGTGTTCAATATTAATAACACACGTAGGTGCAAAAAACTAGCCATTACAATATGTATTTTAAAAGAAATATAATAAAAAAATGTTACACCGGTGAGATTAAAATATCAAGCAAGCAGGATTTTATTCTTTGCTTTTATTTATTGTTCATTTTTAGATTTTTATTATCATAATAATTCAGATATACTATGTTGACTTATATAAACGTTGTGGTAAGTAGAGAAAATATTAAAAAGAGTGGAAATCGGGGTAAGTCACTATTACAATCATATTTCTTTTGTTTTTCTTTTCGCCGCGATTGGGCTTTATTTATCTTTCAAGTCAATGACCATTTAAATCAAATGCCTTTAAAAAAATATTTTGTTTTGTTGAGCTTAGATACGATAACTTACCAATTTGTAAATATTTCAAAATAGATGTTATTGTGAATCGGTCGAATCAAAACGACAACCACTCAAGAAGGACTGAATAGGATGTCTGACACTATGAAAAATAAATTAATTATGTGAATACGATAATTTATCGAATAGGAAATCAGAAATTATCGATTTATTATTTCAATTTTAAAATTTTTAGTCTGAACGATATGTCACAAAACGCTACCCGTTATGAAGGTTTTAAATGTGACGTCACTCTTGTAGTAATCAACCTTTGTGAATATTTAGACTGATTTCGTATTGTTTTTTCAAGTTTATAATAATTAATCATGAAGGGCGGTTTTTTAAAAACGGACAGTAAGAATTTGCCAAGAATTGACCTAATAATGGTGGCCAAATTCTTTCCGACTAGTCCCAATTTCTATTCTGCTGAATTTAAGAACATTAAAACATCTCTGTAAGTATATAATATTTGTTTAGTTCTAAATTTGAAGCTAACTAAGCATTTATATGTTTATAAAAGTGTGTATAATGTAGGTAATTAGAACATTATTTATTAGACAATCCTCAACGTAACCTTAAAATTACAAACATAATAGATATGTGAAAGACTTCACTTGTTTACATTAGTTGTAAAGTTCAAAGCTACTGAAAGTATTAGACAAAATAGTACTTACATCGAGGTGATCTTCACAAAAATAGAGTAAGTAGTATATACTTTTACTCGATAATAATTTTGGTTCTCTCGTGGCAAGTTGTAACCAAGTCTTTCTCATTTTAATATCATCAGGCAATTTTATAAACAACTTTTGTAGTGTCTTTACAGTTGTACTCTTGATGTTCGGCACCAAACACCACGTATAACGATGAAAACTCATTATTTTATATGATAAATAAAAAAAAAACGATACCGAGCGTTACTTGCGCTTGTTTGTTTACTACAAGAATGACGGTACAGGAGATAGTGACATGGCAGCTCGTATTTTCGCGCTAATTTATATATCTGAAATTTTAAATGCTATTTTATCCTATAAAGCGATTTCATTGAAGCAAAATAAAAATTCCTGTGGACTAATACTACGACATGAACATTTTAAGACAATGAGGGCTACCACGCTTGAATTCACCACGAGAGGCGCTAGTGTAGGGTAAGGTCCATGTCACTGAACGTTAATGTTTACTATGGCTTTTTAACGCAAGTTTTTAGTACTTTTTATAAATATTAGCTAAAAAACATTTAATACAATGATGGCAGAAGGGGAAAGTAGTAATTTACTTGCTCAGCATGGAAATTATTGTACCTATCAGAGGTGTCTTATGTCATTAAAGTTAGGTTATATCAAGCATGAGCGTGATGAAAACAACGAATGTGCATGATTATTACTTACGATTTACTCTAGTAGACTCCTTTGGTAACGTATAATAGTCAGGATTAAAATGTTCCTTACAAACACACGAATGTTTCGAAAGAGTAAAGTTATCCCTGCGAATACCAACCACTGTTTTAGGCGAGTTTTATCTCTCGAAAGCATATGGCCGCCTTTTGTTTCCGAACAAAATGGAACTGCAAAACACTGAGTCATAATTAACAAGTTTTTTTATTTACTCGTGTACGAAATAAATATAATAAATCCCTATAAACTTTTTCCGCGCCTAACAATAACTTTTGGCAGCGACCTACTCGCCAGTGGCGCCAACTGGTGAGCCTTAAAACGGTTGCCCTCATTTAAAAATAAAAGTTAAATAACCTACTACATTTATCAGCTCATTTATGAAAATTTATTATTTGTTTCTTAAAAATGTGTAATATATTTGTTTACAAATAAATACCATGTATAGAAATTTGGAATAAAAATTCTCTTTTCTTTTAAGTATGCGGAAAAGTAACATATTTTGCAAATCGTAGCAGATTTTGCTTCGGAAGTAAGCGTAATCGATTAGGGCAGATCTCCTTATGCTGTGCTATTACTGTAGTAATAGGGTCGACAAACGGCCATAGGTTAAACCTGTGATCTGTTTATCAAACTGCTGTTTTCCTGCTATCCTCAATTTTTTTTGTGATCTGTCTAAAATTATGTAATGACAGTGGCGGCTGGTGAAATTTAGGCTATATCATATCTTAGTATTGGAGCATGGGACCCAAGTGATACTTTAAGATGTAACTATCAAGACTAAATGAAGAAGTTTTGCAGAAAAAAATTGCGATTGAAATTTGCGAAAAAAGTACGCCTTAAAGTATCGCTTGGGTCCCGTGCTCCAATACTAAGATATGACATATCCCAAATTTCACCAGCCGCCATAATATTTGACTAATTCAAATAAACAAAAACTAAGTGGGCCCATTCAAACCAAGTATTTTTAAAATAATAAACTGTGTTTATTATTGTATTGTGTCTACTGTGAATTTTGTATCAGAGAGCATTGAGACCAAAATTATTGCAATAATTGAGTTTTAGAACCAAACAAAAAGTGACTGCAACTGCAATTTTTGCTAGTTTTGTCACTGGGGAAGGCATTCAGAGCTCTCTGTAACGAATTTTCTTTGAAATCTCCCTCAAATTTCTTGAAAACGAGTTATGCCTACTTTCAGATTTAAACGAAATACAAACATATTTTAGAATGTGGTATTTTAAACGTTGTATCATCGGGGCGAGAATCCCACGAAAGAATTGTGGGTGGTGTTGGTTATACTCCTCATAAATATCCTTGGTTGGCAGTTTTGCAGTTAAATGGAACTTTTCTTTGTGGTGGCACTGTAATATCCGACCAATATGTATTATCCGCAGCACACTGTTTAGCTAACAGGTAACAACAATGTTTAGTCGGAAAAACCGAAAATGTGAAAATATTAGCTGAAATGATATAAATTTGGCTAAAGACTTGTAGAGTGTAGATTAGAATAAATATTACTTTAGAATTCATAGCAAATATTCTGCAGGTCAATGATCCGAAGTCATTAGCTAGTTCGCTACGAATTATATTTCAAGATTTCTGTCCTAATCTGAAAGGATCCTAACACTATTAACACTGACACTAACAGTTTCCAACTAAGTTGACATCATCTGCAGATAATTAAATGTTTCAATCGTCTCCAGATGATAACAACTTGGTTGGTGAAACGTACGTATCAAGTATAGTTTTCAATGTTTTGATGTTTATGGGAACTACTTCAGTGTTAGTGCCACATTATAGGTTCCAGCATACTATGATTTTCAGAACTGTCCATGTTTCTTTCAGATATGAGCAAAGCTTATTAAAAGTAATTCTAGGCGAGCATAACAGATGTAAACCAGACATTAAAACTACAACATTTTCCGTAAATAAAGTCATGAAACACGAAAAATTTAATAGGAATGATTATTCGGCAGACATAATGCTGATACAATTAAGCATGAGAATTTCGTTTAATAAATTTGTACGACCTATATGCCTCCCTATGTTTGGTAAGTAAGATATGATCCATTAACGATGTACATTAGGTGGTTGTGATGTTTTTGATTATACTAACTGTTTAAAAAAAACTAAAAACAAAATGGTACGTCGCCAGATATAAAACGCACTGTTTTCCAAACATTTTGTCTCCGTTAAAATTAAAAATTGAGAAAACAGTTAGTGACAAATCAAATGAAGGAATGTAAATGAACATTACTATTATGGTTCTAATTTCATGTTTTTTTTACAGTTCTTTTCTATGATCGCACATAACCATGCATAACGTAAAAAAACACGAAATTACAACCTCAATACTTTTCAATTATATTTCTCTACTTGATCTACAAAATTTTTTTCTTAATTTTTTGTGTTCAAGAGGACAATTTTTTTTTAAATTGTGTATTTTACACGACTGACAGGTTACTTAAATTAGTGAATACATATTTGAACGGTTACATTTTTAAACATGCTTTTCTCTGTTGTAGATATAACTCAAACTGTTATGAACAAATATGGTGGAAAACATTCTATCGTCGTAGGCTGGGGTAAAAAATACACACTGTCTTCCAAACCTTCATGTTTTCCACAAGAATTACATGTACCAGTTCTTGAAAAACGGCAGTGCGGTAGTTACTTGAAGTATTCTTTATTTTGTGCCGGTTTTCTTGAAGGAGGACAAGATTCGTGTCAAGTATTACACATTTAAAATGTACATAGTTTTTTGATTGTATTGATTTTTTTTAGGGTGATAGTGGAGGACCTTTACAAATTCTAACAAGAAGAAATAAATATGAAATAATAGGTAACATTCGATGATTTTACCTATAAAATAAAATCTAAAACTTATAAGATACGATTGAGGAAATCACCAAAGAATGTCATACTTCAGTGTTAAAAAAAATTATTGTCACGGTTGAATTCAAGTGCATATTATGGTTCTATTGAGTAAACTTAAATACTATGCATGTATACACTTTTTTATGGGATAAAAATACTCGAATGTGGATGTTATTTGTAATTCTAGACACACGGCATAATTTTAAAATTGTCAGTACTATTTAATTCCACAAATTGATTAAATATCTTCAAATTCGAATATGCTAATTTATTGGTAAGACCATGTATTTATTTTAGGAATTGTTTCAAATGGTATAGGATGTGCCCTTGCGAATCATCCAGGTTTATACACAGATGTTCTGAGATACCTACCATGGATTTGGAGACAAACCGACGGTTCTGTTTATTGTTTTTAGTATAATAATTTTAACATGGGAATAAAAATGTTATTAAAGCAAAATGGTTTTTATTTGCATATTGTTACAATTCATTATCTAACACGTCTTTTTTCTAGAAATATTCCAAACGTCTTGATCTATTTCTGGTCCTCGATGGAAAGTAACTAACAAACAACTCCAACGCAATACGCGGACAAAGTAATATAAAAATTAGAACTACAATGGCTAGTTTTAAACCTAAAAATATTATCCTTAAAGGTATGGTAATAATAAGACAAACGGCATATACTGGAATTAGCAGTATTTGTAGAACGAAACATACATAAGAAAGAATTAGAAATAGAAGTGCTACTAAAAGTTTAGTCGGAACTGACAAACACAGTAAGATGTATCCAATAAGAATTTGTAGAAAAGTTGCTACGTTATTTCCTGCATATGCTAACATATGCATGCATCTAAAAAAGGGGAAATGTATCATTAATATTATTTAATTAATCTAAATTTTCAAAAACTTACTAAATATGAAGGTTTTTCCAGTGCATCAATAAAATTAAATTGAACATTTTTTGATATGTCTGTTTGACAAAACCGAATGGTTGGGTTTTTTGAACTACTATATTGACAAATAGATTAAAATGTATTTCTTATTCAAATTAAAAATCTTTTTTTTATTAAGTATACTATCACGAACGTGTATGTACGACTTTAACTGTAACCAGACGTGTAAGTATCGCTTTAGCTTATGTATGACATAAGTTTGTATATCTTCTATTGCTGAAAATTGAATAGTTTATAACTAAAGGAACGGTTTAAATCGTTGTTATATAAAGGTTATATTGTATAATATGTAGTTAGACGGATGACAAAACTAATTATTTTAGTTACACACCAACTAAAACACGGCTCGTGCACACGCACTCCGTTTGATTTTAAATCGATGTCGAAGTATGTATGTAAACGTAGCAGCATTTATTAATTCTGGAAATTTCCGTTTAGTAACTTTCTTATTTCCCCTATAAACGTCAGTAAATCAGTGAATCGGGTAGGTTGCGGAATTTTGACAAGTCTACAAAAGTTAACAAAGAACTTTTTAATTAAGCAGTTGAGCAGGTGTGGGAAAACTAATAAGTATTACGTAAGTACTGAAAATATTTTTCTTCATTTGTTGTCGATCCATAAAGTGAATCGATGAATATACTTACTTATTTGGATAAATCGAAAGTCCAAAAATTATCTAACCTTTTATGACAATAATAAAAACAGCTGATTATAGAAGTGTCAAATTTTGTTTACGTTTGAAGAATGATCTTTACTTTATTATGCCCTATCAAAAATTTATTGAATTAGACTGATTTATAATATTTTTGGAAAAAAACGCTAATAAAATTGCTATGTAATAATATTTTGTAGGTCAATGTCCATGAACAGTGTCAGGATTGGTCAGGGCATAAATCTTCAAGCTGCCATTAAAAATTAATTTTATATGAAAATAATGAATAACACATTAAATTGTAAATATTTGTAACATTATGGCAGGTATTGTATGTGCACAATTTACATTCTACAATGACTTTGATTCAGCTAACCTGGCTAGGGTGGAATTTGTTCCCCCAAACGAATCAGGTAAGTTTTTTAATTGAGTATTCTTATTAACGAAAAGCCCTTGATGGTTGTCATGTTGTTTATATCTAGTCTAATGTTTACTTGTTATGTAATACTTAAAATACTTTATTTATGTTTCTTATATCTCTTTTAATTTTTTTGCGGTTCTGCTTTTTAGCAGTCAGATTACTTTGTCAATCGACCAAAGTAGATTAAATTATTTTTTACATAGTAAAAGCTAAAGAGTCTATGTTAATCTTTAAATATCTGAAACAAACATAAAATACTCCTAGTTTCTAATTAGACTTTTACAATAAAAAAATATGAATGACTTATTATCATGAGACAGCAGCTGGAACAAAGTATGTTGTGTAATATAGCGAAAAGGAACTGTATCAAAGAGAACGAACTAGATTTTTACACCTTTTTATTTAGAAACTATTCATTTTGAAGAAATTCAAAGGAACAAAAATAGTGGATAAAGCTTGATTAATTTCTTTGCCTGATGTGCATTCTTGGTAATCATCTGTTGTTATAATGTACGCCCGATTACTTATGAATAAGTGATTATATAAAAGAAATAGAAAATTTACGCTTGATTGAACTTGCGATAGAAACTGATGTTTTTAAGGTTTTGAGACTTTTGATGGTGCTTTTTATAGATGTAGCAAGTGTTCCAGTTTTAAAAATTACAAAAAAAAGAAATAATAAGTACCAAATTAACGTTTATGAAAGATTCATTGCATGCACTGAAAGAAAAATTTTTGCGTATATCAAAAAATGTTTCAGTTATCATTAAACAACCCACAAATAAACCCCTAGTTCAAGAAATTTACGATGCCGAATTTAATATTTGGACCAAACCCGACTGCTACGGTACCGAGTACGAAAATGGCAACAGAACTTGGTTTTATTTTGGAATGAAAGGTAAGAACTTGCCTCTATGAAATTTTATTAGATCGTATTTTGCGTTTTTTATTTTGCAGCACCAGAACCCATGTTATATGTTAGATTTAACATGGTGGATTTGAATCGTCAGGGCAAAATGTACAGCCAAGGGATGGCACCTGTTTTTAGAATTTTACCTGGAAAACCCAAGTGGGAACGTATCTTCGACAAACCTGTATATAGTGTAAGTGTTACAATACAATACAAACATAGTTTTCAGTAGTTGTAGGTGTTTAGAAACTCGTATTTAACTATACAATGTGTATCATGTTGTAATCCTCACATTTTCTGATTGTTATTACATCATAATATGTAATATATATATATAGATTGTGTACTGAATCAGTAGATAGTACATTGAAGGAAGACTAAAAATTTGTATCGTATCGCAGGCAGTGTGCACGGTAGCTAGATGGAAAATGATTTCTCTGCTATCGTAATGCTTACATTGATGAGTGATGGCTTACCTGCCTCTGGTTTACATTGTTACGTTGCCATTTGAGAGACTCATGTCTAATGATTCAGTATACAATATGTATATCATTTAATGTGCATATTTATAAAAAAAAATAAAAATAAAGATTAACCAATGTTTTGTCTAATGTACCTGTTTATTGTATTTAGGTAGTAAACCAAGCACAAAGTTGAAACGACTTTTTGTGTTGTTTTAGTTACAAAATGACATATTCACGTTAACTTTTAAATTCCGGACCCCCGAAAACCCAGAAAATGTAATGTATTTTGCTTTTACCTACCCATTTTCTTACTTGGAATTGGAAAAAATGCTCGTTAATGTAGACTCGAAATTTTTAAATTTTCAACCGCTATGTGAAGAAGATATTTATTATACCAGGGAAGTTGTTGGTCATTCTATTGAAGGGGAGGTGTATCCATTTAATCACAATTACATCCTATCATGGGATCACTATGGAAAGGGAAGAAAGATTAAAAAATCTTTTTCCAAATACAAAAGTTCCTAGGCCTCACAAATTCGTGGGAAAGAAGGTTAGAGAGTTTTGCATTATTGTGTTATTGGGGCTTTTAGTTGCAAATTGCAAATCGAATAAATCGTGTTAATATTAATCCAGTTGTTATCGGAAAGTGTTGAAATTATAAGGTGCTAATCCTATTGTTAATCCAAGATGATAAAAATGTATACACTGAACTGATTCTGCGGTTGGCTCCTTGTGAAACATCATTAAATATTTTAAATATATGAAAGAAATTTGCTTTTTAATGTTTCAAAAATATTTTATTAATAAAATATTTTTGAAACATTAAAAAGCAAATTTCTTTCATATATTTAAAAAATAAAAATGTATGTCCTACATGCTTTCGATTTGGACTGAAATGCCCTCTTATATTTGCTATTTGAAATATACAGGGTGGTCCAGTTTCTCAGGAACAAACTTCTGCAATGTGTAGAATATGTAAAAATAATAGGAGAAACTCCTATTATGGACCACCCTGTATTGTAGATGGAAAAGGCAGAAATCAGTTTCCTTTTCTTTATTTTTAGGTCATTTTTATTTCTGCCAGGGTACATCCAGGCGAAACCCCATCCAGTTTTGTGTTCAATGGTATATTAAATCTGCTCTTAACTAGGGACGATTTAATAGCCCAGAATCTACGTAAATTGTATGTGTTCAAGTTGATACCATTTCTCAACCCAGATGGTGTGGCCAGAGGTCATTACCGCACCGACAATAGAGGAGTGAATCTGAATAGGGTTTACCTTAACCCTAGTTTAACAGATCATCCGTCTGTTTATGCTGCTAGAGCTTTAATTAGGTAAACAAGTTATTTTAATGTTTTTTTTATACGTAATGTTAAAATACAAGTCCAATATTTTCGTAGATATTATCACTTTGGTTATGAAAAAGAGGACATTGTTCCCAAGTGTGAGAACTGTAATACAGACAATCACACAGATGGCAGCATGACCGAAGATGAAGAGAACCTGCAAAATGACAACATCAGCAAAAAAGTATCTCATATGTCTTTAGAAGAGGGTGATGCACCTTCGAGTCCCTGGTGTACAAAATGTAAGAACAACATCCTAAAACTCGAAGATACCATGCCGGGCATCTCTAGCATCATTCCCACTTTTACTTTAAATCCTTCCATAGGGCACAACTTCTGCAGAAATTGCGGAGCCGAACTTCAACACACTCAAAGCAAAGAAGAGATCCAATTTGAGAGGGTCGTAATAGGGGCTCACGGCGATGTAAATTCAAACGAGTCGGGACTGTTCATGTATATGGACTTGCATGGCCATGCGTCAAAGAAGGGCATTTTTATATATGGCAATCACTTTGATGACTTAGAGAGGAATGTGGAGTGTATGCTGTTACCCAAGCTGATGAGTATAAATAATCACAATTTTCATTTCAATGCTTGTAATTTTACAGAAAGGAACATGTATCTCAAGTAAGTGTAAGATATAACTTTGTTTTGTTTTTTTTTATAAAAAGACGGGAACAATGTGAGGATGACCTGTGAACATTATTTTAAAATACAATTTTAAAAGATACCTCGAGTAAGATATTGTTTGTAGAATTTATTTTGCCTTTGTCTAGTTGGGAAGGTACATGCTATTTTTTCATATAAATAAAAAATCAGGATTTAAGTATTTTTTTCTGTAGGTATATAAAATAAAAACAACTTTTTTATTTAAACTCTACCACATAAATGAGAAATATTAACATTTTTTTATTCTCATGGTAAATGCCAATACGACTTCTGTATTTTTTAGGGACAAGCGGGATGGTATGAGTAGGGCAGGTTCAGGGAGGGTTGCCGTACTGTCACTTACTGGAATCATCAAAAGTTACACACTCGAATGCAATTACAACACCGGAAGATTAGTCAATGTTTTACCTCCTACAATAAGGGAATCGAGTGGTAAAGTGCATACTTTGCCAGTGCCACCCAAATATACGCCACAAGTTTTCGAAGAGGTAATTGTTATGTAAATTATTATGAAAACAATAGACTTTTTTGTGTGACATCGCATACTTATGCAACCTATGTACTACTGTCATAACACACAGGTTGCCTACACATCACATTAGAACTTGACCCTTAATGCAAATGTGTATTAAGTTGATATTTTCACGGGTTGGACACAGTGTAGAATTTTATTTTATTTCTCCCTTGTAAGTAATATTTAAGAACTTTCATTTACCATTTACTATGCACAAAGCATGTGAAAATATATGCAATTATACCACATTACAGAAAACTTTTATTATCAATATAATTACGGATATTCATGAGGCATTTATTAATTTTAACAACATTTTTGTATACCATTTTAACTTATATTTTCCCCAACGTAAATGTTATGAAAGTAAATCATTAGATAAGAAATGGGTAAACGATGAAGTTCGAGTATCTAGTTCAAAATTAAAAGACCTTTTTTTAATGAAAAAAATGTCCCAGCATGACTGAGGCTTACAATATGGCAAAAAAAGAATCATAATCGTCTAATAAAGGATACAAAAAAATTATATTTTCAAAATAAAATAATAGAATCTGACAACCCTGTAAGGTCTGCATGGCGTGTCATAGCAGAATTATCAAACAAAAATAAAAATAATTCTAATGTTATCATAAATAAAGAGGGTACTATATATGATCAGCCTCAAATAGTCGCCTCACTTTTTAACGAGTTTTTTATAGAGGCACCGCATACTACTATCAAGCAAATACCGCAATTAAACGGCTATACTCATACACACAGTATAATTCAGCAAACACAAACACATTCATTATTTTTAAAACCGTTCAACGAAAAAGAAATGCTATATTTATTAACAAAAAAAACTTAAAGCTAAAAAATCGTCTGGTCCTGATGATATTCCCTGTTTTATAATTAAAAAAGTCATTTATTATATTATTAAACCACTTGTATATATTGTTAATCTATCTTTTGAAACAGGAATGTTTCCAAATGCCTTAAAGACCGGAAAAGTAATACCCATTTTTAAGAAAAAGGATACCCAACTATTGGAAAATTATAGGCCTGTAACTGTGCCCTATGGACTATCAAAAATTTTAGAATATTGTTATCTGGATAGATTGGTAAATTATTTGGAAACTTTTAAAATAATTACAAAGAACCAACTTGGTTTTTCTAGTGGAATGTCGACCGGCACAGCGATGCATTCTTTTTTTAAATAGAGCATTGGAATTCATTGATGCGGGTGAGTGTCCTATCGGCATATTTTGCGATCTCAGCAGGGCATTCGACTGCATCAATCATAGTTTGTTAATATCTAAATTATTTGATTATGGTATAAGGGGTGTATCATTAAATTGGATCACTGCATTCCTGGAAGATCGGAGACAGTATGTGAGCTTAAAACATAAGAGCGAAAATACAGTATGCAGTGCTAATTCAGGGTATTTAAATGTAATTTTGGGTGTTCCGCAGGGCTCTATTTTGGGCCCTATACTTTTTCTTTTATTTTATTAACGATATTGATTCTTTGTCATCAGCAGCACATTTTACAATGTATGCTGACGACATTTCTGTGATAATATCAAATCCATCTAGTAGTATTTTAGAACAAAATTGTAATGATATTTTAAACAATTTAAACCATTGGTTTTCCCATAATAACATATCTCAATACCGAGAAAACACAAGTTATTAGATTTCATGGCAGGCGAAAAAAATGCGATAATTTAACCATTAAAATAAACAATACCACTATCTCTAATACGGGGGGACAATATTAAGTTCTTAGGGGTACATTTGGACGAATGCCTAAACTGGAAACGTCATTGTGAAACTTTAATATCCAAAATTTCATCTATAGTATATTTGTTTTGTAATATTAGGGGGATTTTATCAAAAGAACAGCTTATCAACCTATACTATGCTCAAATCGATTCACGTTTAAGGTATGGTATCTGTTACTGGGGAAATTCCACCATGTCATCGAATGTTTTTGTAGTGCAAAAACGTATTTTACGATGTATTGCCGGCTTACTGAACACTCACACATGCAAGAATATCTTCAAAGAATATTCTTACCTTACCTTGTATATATATATTCGAAATATGTACACACGTTTTTAAAAATCGAAATAATTTTGTACTAAATAGTGATTATCATAATGTCAATATAAGACAAAAAAATAAAATCCATGAGCCTTGCGCTAAATTAAAAATGATAAGTGAGTCACCAGGATTTATAGGGCCGAAACTATTTAACCGTTTACAGGACGACATAAAATGTATCGAAAGTGAGCATCTATTTAAAAAAAAAATTAAAATCATTTTTATCAGAGAAGTGCTACTATTCTGTGTCAGAATTTTTTGTACCTTAAGTCTAGTATAGTAAGTCTAACAACAAATATGAATTTATGTTTTATTTTATTTGTATGGTTGTATTGTGATCATATATTTTGTACTACAGTTGTTTGTCTAACATTTTTCATGTTATATTGTGTCAATGTAGTTTACTAAGTGACTTATTCTATCCAATATTTTGTAAGTTGGCATAAGGAATGAATAAAGAATCAATCAATCAATCAATCAATTAATTGATATTAAAAACGGATGGAATATCCAAGGAGTAAAGTTAAAAGTTAGCTAACTTCATCATCCTTTCAACGTGTTTGTGTCACGTTTTATAACATAACTTTTATATAGTCAAGTTCGTTGTGTATTATCGATTTAAAAAAACGTTTTTGTGTTTATTTTGAACTATAGATTTATGATTTGCTCCAGAATGTGATCATACTAATAGAAGTTGGTATAAAATATTTAATTTTCCAATATATGCCAAATTAAAAGAAGGATTTTCTCCCTTTCGTAAGATTGTACTTTCTTTGCAGAAGTCATTAATGTCACTCATATAACTGGTGAACTAGAAATCATTTTAAATCGATAAACCGGTAAGGCTAAAAATTGTCTTAATTACCTATCTATAGGATATTATATTACAACAATCCAAACACAATCAAAGTTATTTAATAGAAAGAAAAGATGTTATAAACTAAGTCTACAACTTGAGGTAGCCAGAATCTAATTGATGTGCAATTTGATTTTCACATCGTAATTCCTATTGGTGGATACTAAATCCGTTTTTAATATTAATTTATTAAATCAATAATAGAGTTTTTCTAACAAATTGACCATTGTACATAATCAAACATATTCTATGTATATAAATTAGTTACTCAAAGTTCATAAATATTTCCTCCAAGTGAGAAATAAAATAAAATTCTACGCTGTGTATAACTCTCAAAGATGTCACCTTTATAGACATGCATTAAGTGTCAAGTTCCAGTGTGATGTATAGACAATCGGTGTGTCATGACAGTAGGACGTAGGTTGCATAATTATGTGAAGTCACAACTAATAAGAGTCCATTAAAATGTGAGTACAGGGTATCGCTGCATAATGCTGCTAAATGCAAGATGATTCTTAATATCACTGAAATGCATGATGATATTTTTATGATACTTAGCATATTTAATGAGGACTTAAACATACCTATTTTGGCTCTAAAAGTTTTTTTTTTTTTTTAATCCGATGGACGTCCTGGTAAATTTCTTGGCCTATGTTTTTCCCCAAAAACGCGATATGCCATTTTGGACGTAAATAGGATTTTTGGAGTGTATTAAATCACAGTGGAAACAGCGTTAAGCATTTAATTTAAACTGAATTATAATAATTTAAGTCCAGAAAGAAAAAACAAATCTAAATCATCAGAGATTCAAACCGTTAATTTGCATTTTTTTAAATATTAAATTCTACATATTTTTATTTATTTATTTATTTATTTTTTTTTTCATAAAATCAACACCAAAACGAAGTAGCTAAAGACAAAACTTCATTTGAGCTTTGCATCACAAAACTGGTTCAGAAATTATATCTTGAATTTTCTTGATTTACTTAAGAATCAGCTTATACACTACTAATCGCCTCTTCAATGCGAAACCTGTGTTTAATGTAGCAGAGAGTGATGGAATAATAGAAAACTGGTAGACATCAAAGACAGTTTCTCTGCGCTAGTGCTACACGGCTGAATTCGAAATTCTCTTGCGCAGTGCAACCTTAGTGGCAACGAAGCAGTGTGCAGTCGACATTGTCCTGCACCAGTGGTATATACTTGTTCTTAATGCTACGTTATTCGCTGAATTTTTGCAAACTTGACTATTATGGTATCAGATGAGACTTTGTGCTTTGCACAATTATGTCATGTTGTGTTTGTTCACCTTTTCCAACCTATCATAGCAATGATCCTAATATTAATATTAATATGTTCATTTTCTAGGTTGGCAAATCTCTAGGTGCCTCTATTTTGGACATGACAGGCCAGAATCCATGCTCTCGCGTGCCAAATTCCGAATTTCACTCGCTCTCAGGCGTCAGAGATTTTTTGAGGGCGATGTCCAGTGAAATTGGTGGTGAAAATCGTCCAAAAATGAGGGCTAGAACTTCCGGCGGCCTACAGTCACAGGTAGGCAATAGTGTTGAGAGTTGTGAAAATGTAAATAATGTCGATGACGAACCTAGTGCGCTTTCTGATGATATACCAGTAACAATTAAAACTTGTGTTATTTGTTAGTGGTTAGGTAAAATAATGCCGAATTTGACGATTTCTGTCATAGTTGTGTCTTTATTTGTGCCAAATTCTTTGTTGCATATTAAAAAATGTGATAATAAATTTAAAGTATTTGACACTTCTATTCGAGGTTTTTTTAAATATGCAATAAATTTACCTGCTCCTGCCCATTTTTAATTTTATATTTTTTGGACTTGAACAAGTGAAAAAATGGAAACAACTATGATAAAAGCGTTTTTATTTCACCGAACCATTGCATTCGAGTAGATAGGGACCAGTAAAGAGCTTTAAATTGCTTATTAAAATGACTTCTTTTTTTATTTTTATTAAATAAAAATGTTATATGATTTCTAAAAATTGCCAGTATTAATATGTTATTGTTCTTGCCTAAATTAATTGTTTTAAAACTTATCCAGTTCTGTGATTATATTTTTATTTATATATAAAACAAATCATTTTAATGTAACTTTTCAGTCATAATATGATGTATGTTTTTTTGTCAATCTTTATACTGACTGTTAGAACTTAAAATTTTATTGTAAGAATATTGTAATCACTAGCACTGATTTTTTTTATTAAATATTTTAACCAGTTATTCTTTATTTTTAATTTATTTTTTTCATTTTCCAGATTAGTAGCTTCTAGCACTAGTTTTTCTAAAATGTTAGTGTCATTTTTAGTTTTTATGCTTTTTCTGTTGTTTTTTAACCACAAGGCTTAAGGCTTTTGATGACGAAAGCACAGCTTTTTTATATAAACGTTCTGAAAAAAAAAAGTTAATAAAAAAAATACCAATAATCAAAAGTAAAATAAATATTTTTATAGACATTTTATGCAGAAAAGTGACAATGAAATTTCCACTAAAATTTTTTTGAAAATATTAAAAAAAATTAATTGATTTAAATTAACGTTGAGAATACATCTCGTCCTAGGTGTAGTGGAAAACCTTCTAATATCGGAGAATGTTGTATTTTTAATTTCACAAAGCATTTTTATTTCTATTATTTCAAAAAATATATCGAAACTTTTAAACTATAATCATACTAGGTACTGTGATATTATTTTCCATTTTAATCTGGTTTAACATGTCGTGGATCAAGTACTATAGAGATAGTTGTCTTAAATGTTTCTGTGTTATTTGTTGAACTACCGTTGATAAGTGAACTACCGTTGTGGCCCAGATGGATAAGAGAGAGTTGAAAATGTCATTTAAATGCAGTCGAACTTGAATCAGTGGTAAAACACTTTTTTTGCAACTCATGGTCATGAATCATCCTATCGCACTATACAGGGCGTAATTATTCTCACCCTCCTCTTATCTGAGATGATCTCTATCTGTTAGAATATTGTTGAAATGTTGACATATGTTTTAATGTATAGTGAAAAGTCTAAGCACGAATTAATATATGATTTATTAATTAAATCAAATGCTTACGTCACCATCAACTTCATCACTGAGCTCGGTAGAGCAGTAGGCCAGTGAGTTAAGTGACAAACATAGCTGGTTTACTGCCTGCCAACTTCCAGGTTCAAATATCGGCTTCGACCCTGACAAAGTCGACGGGAGTGGTTTGTGTCCGCGTTTTTTGACGTGTAAAAGTAAATCTTAAATTATATAGACTATACAGGGTGTTACAAATTTTCGATCCGTAAATTTTAGTGTTTTCTAAATAAAAGAAAAAAATATATGAAAAAAAAATCCCATAAACATGGCTCCAAAAATCCATAATAACGGAGATACAGCTCTTCAAAATTGTATTTTTTTTTTTTTTAAATTTCTTGGCATGTTTGAGGACGAATAAACTAATATGTTGAATCGAAATAAGCTTGCACTATTGACAGGACCTGACAAGAATTGCTGCTTCAGTACTGCATAGAATACTATTTTTATTTTATTTATTTATTTATTTTTTGTCCGCAAATGCAATGAATTTTTAGATCTTGAATATCTCAAAAATGAAATTTCAATTAAAATTTTGTAAGAATCTTCAGTGACATAGGAAATAGAAGGCAACAAGTGGACGACTCCCCCCAATATTTACGCCACTGGGCATTTTTAACTGAACTGGTTATTATCGTTTCATAGTTGTTTAATTAAAAAATGCCTGTCTAAGATTTAGGCAAAATCAGTTGTGATAAAAAATGTATGAAAAAAAAAAGTCTTTTTACACAACTTTTATCATTATTATGGATTTCTGAGCTGACGTTTATGGGAACTTTTTCATAATTTTTTATTTAGAATCACCACTTAAATTTATGGACCTAAAATTTGCCCAGTATTGTGAGGGAGTTTTAACTTTCTTAAAATTAAAAAAAAATCATAACTAATTGATTCATTTAATGTTTAAAAAAAGAATATGTTCTGTTTCAAATCATGAAAAATTTGGTAAAAACCAGTAAAATAAATGTAAAAGCAAAAATGACATAACCATTGGAATTTGTTAAAGAAATATGAGAAAAAAATAATGAGGAATAAGAAGAATAACTGATAATGATTGAGTACTAATGAATAAAACAGAAATAAAATCATAGCTCAAAAGTATGAAGTGTATATACGAAAGATTTTTTTTTAGTTAAACTGTAAATAAGTTCATTATTCCCTGTTAAATCTATAAATGAATTATTCCCAGTTTAAACTGTAAACTTTATTATTTCCAGTCTGAACTGTAAATATTTCAATTATTCCCAGTTCAAACTGCAAAGTTAATGCAATTATTTACAGTCTGAACTGGGAATAATTGAAATATTTACAGTTCAAATTGGGAATAATAAAGCTTACAGTTAAACTGGGAGTAATTTAATTATTTACAGATTTAACAGAGAATTATTAAATTATTTATAGTTTAACTGGGAATGGTTTAAGAAAATCTTTCATCTTCCTTCTACGCTTTCGTACAAAAGTCTTTATAAAGTTTTTAAATTAAGATTTATATAGTACGTGATAAATGGGAAAAAAATAGATATCTTTAATATTAAGGACCTAAATTAACTGTGCTCTACATCATATTAAAAATTTTGTGATACTTGGCCTATAGTTTGGTGGGAAATTTAAAAATATCGAATTGTAATTTCCACGACAATAATTATTAGAAAATTGATTGTTATTTCTAAAAATGTTTCTGCCTGATATGGAAAAGCGTTTCAGTTTTAGTAATGAGCATGTGTTCCTCTATACCTAGGGTGGGATTTTTTGTCAAATTAATTACATTACTTTTAAACATATTTTTTTAAATTACCAAAATGTCAATTACTTTTGATCAAGGGTATAGAAAATAGTGATATATTTTTCACAATTTTTTTTTGTTGTTTTTGTTGACAGCTTCCAATCTAACCACGGTAATAAAACCTCAAAAAAATCAAAAAAACAATTGATCTATACGTAAGTAACAAAAAAAAATGGTTATGATTGTTTTTGATTTTTTTTTTGCACAAATAGGAAAAACTAGTGCGTTACAATTTTAGAAAACTTGCACAATATAAATTAATGTTGGTAAGAATTTTGTTGCTTCAGGGAAAATCGACACGTGGTGTTGTCATCAAGAATCGTCCGCCAGTTGCAAAGACAGTTTTAAAGAAACCGCACAAGCCAAGGAGTGCTTCAATACCTCTCGAGAGAAAAGAAAACTTAGTGGTAATGCCAAGCTCTTCGAAATCCATAATCCGACTCAATAAAAGCTTTAAAGCGAAATCTCGTAAAGATTTGACATTGAAAAGCAAAAATATTGCCTCAGAAAAAATCACAAAGCCCGCTATAAATAGAATTAAAAAGACTACCAACGTTGTCACTCCTCAAAAAGTGAAGTTAGACATTACCACGAAGTTGCAGACTATACGAGAAAGCCTTGATAAGCAGAAAGCTGACAGTGACAGCATTCACTTGCAGGAGATCTGTTTTATAAAAAATAGTGAGGGCAAGACAGTGATCGCCAAGTATAAGAATAAGGACAATACTGTGTTTAATGATAATTTAGTTGTTTCTTGGGATGCGTCCACCAGTAAACCACAAATTTTTACGCAGAAAACAAGAACTTCATCGGCCCCTTCCTATCTTCCCCATTTTCCAATTTCATTTTCTGAACCTGGTACTAGCAAACAGCAAGGGGGTTTTCGTGTACATAACTTTTCTAAAAACGTTTCATCCAAAACTAAGCTCAAAAAGGTCTCTTTGAGAAGACTGGCGAGTGCCACGGATGTTTTGGGAAAAGTCGACAAAAAAAAAGAAAAAGAAGCTGAAGGCTAAGTAGTATTTTATATAAAAGGGTGAGGCAGCTGAACAGGAACATATTTTGATCATTCTTTCTTATAAATTTTATTACTAAATTATACGATACCTACTATGGGTTTTGCAGTTTTGTTACGTTTTCAAATGTTTGCTGTCTCACTAAAATTGTTCTGTGGTGTGTTGAATATTTAATAATTATGTAATGGTGCTTTTATTAGTTGAGCTGCCTCACGTTAAATTCTAGTAGTGACTTTATTACTGAAAGTGATATTTTTGTGATTTCAGTACAAATACCTTTTTCTTTGTATGTAATATTTGTACATACTTTAAAATTGTATCTTTATTGTTTTTTTATAAATGGAAAATTATTTATTGGAGCATTATATTTTTATTTTATAGATTTCTTTTATTTATTTAATGCTCAACTGATACGTTCAAATAGATCATGCCGATTTTTTAAAAACATGTAACGATATTTTTATTTCTCTACTATAGGGTGGAAAAGTAAAAGGATGTTTTTTTTGTCATTTTTTCAAGATGGTACCAAATGCTTACCTCTTTCGAGGAGATAAACTTAATATGTTACTCAGGACAGGATGAAAATTTGTCTGAGTTATTGACAGAATACCAGGTCTTGTCTGTCAAGGTAAAACGGTATCTGAAAAGGTAACTTTTGACGGAAAAAAATGTTTAATTGTTTCTGTGTATATTTTTTGACAGGCGTAGCATACCATTCCAAATTTCATTCAAAATTAAAAAAAAATACACAAATGACCATTCGCCTCTAGAAAAATTTGCACGGAGGGGAAAAATAATATACACATTTTTATGAAAAATATAACAAATAATAAGACTGAAAAAAAAATTAATCAGCACAATTTTTATTTATATTAAATTGTGTCATAATATATAAAAATGAAAGTAACCTCTAAAAAACTAAAAAAGCCCCATTTTCGATGCTTACACCAAATCTTTGGTATAAAAAAAACCTAAAAATAAAATAATAACTTTGGTAACATAAAATTTCAAATAATCTTATTTTAAAATGCATATAAATATACACATATCTTTCACTACAAAAAAAATATATCAATTTAAAAAAAGTGTTAAAACATCCTTGTCCTTTAATGTCTGCTTTAACCGGCCCATTAGACCACGCCTTCTATCTGTCCGAGTCTATGGCGGCAGTATGAAAAACATGGTTCCCAAATGTTAAAAGATTTTGCTTTTGATATGCAAACTTGGGAAAAGAAAAAATGTATGTTGGTATGAAAGCAAATCAAATTGTGTATATCCAGTAATTTATCTTGATGCTTTTTGTCATTTTTCGAAGGGGGAACTGCCCCCTTTTGCCGCTCCCTGGCGGCGCTCATAGAAATGACGTTCAAAAACCATTTTCTTCCCAAAACGTATTCACATAATATACGGTTTTACCTTGCAGGAAAGGGGCTCCTATTCTATTGAGTAATAGTCGATTAAGATATTATGTTACACCCTGTATAGGTTTAAAATTTATTGACCTTTGTTAGTAACTAGTCTATTTGAATGTGTCAAATGACCTTTTTAGTAACTTATGTACACAGTGTTCTTACATAATGGACCAAATTAAGAGTTGAATTTTTAAAAGGAAAAAAGGTTAAAGTTTTAATGTGTCAAAAGAGCACTTTTAAATTAATTTCATTTTAAGCAATAGTTAGGTATTAGAATAGTATCAAAATTAAATATCTATGGTTTTTACTTGTTCCGTTATGTAGGAGAGTCCACGTAGCAAAGTATATAATTTTACAAAGTGCAAAGTGTGTTCAGTAGATATATTTTAAAATAGTTTTGATTCAAAACTATAGCATAATGAAAAGTGACGTTCATATCTATATGTAAATAATATATTTTTTTTATTTCTAATCCAGAGTTGATTAATTTAAAAGTATGTATTTATTCTTCATGTAAATTATTATGTTGCCTATGATTTTTTTTTTTTAATATGAATATGTTTTTTGTGATTGATTCAAAAACTGAACAGGGCTTCAAGTGAAATAATTGTTTAAAATTTCTTATGAAAAAAATATCAATTTTCTTAATGGCCGACCTGAAATGTTTTTTTAACATAAAAGCATCCGCCACACAATCCGTTAAGAGATTAATATTTTCTTTATTGAAGCAGATATTTGTGTAAAAAATAATATACTTATTTACATTTTTTTGTTAACCTGTATAACCTTTACAACCAATATAACGTCTAATATGACTGCCAGAAGAAAAGCTAAAACAACAAAAAAAAAGTAAGTAGTAAAAATTCTACCAATAATGTTTTACACTTAGTAGCCTAGGAATGAAAATAAGAAAGATATAAGCAAAACTAAAAATACAAAATTTAAGTTTTTTTGCTGTTAAAATGTTTAAATATACACCAGATACCAAATAGTCCGCATCATAAGGGATTTTTTTTTGTATTATTAACTTACAAAAAACTTAATGTAGTGATTGTCTGTGCTTACCTAAAAAACTATCATTCGAAAGTTGTTACGTATAGCCGAAATTAAGTATTTTCAACAATTCCCAAAAAATTACATTGTTTCTTAAAATTTGGAAAAAATGTCGCTAAGAAAAGTAGGTAGTTTGTAGTAAAATTTGATATCCGAATGTAAATTTACAGCACAAAATTCGACCAATATACATAAATTCTTAATATCGTAATAATTAAAATCATTTGTGATGCGGACTTTTTGGTAAACACTGTATATACGAAATTGGCATAAAAATTTTCCCCACATTTTTTCCCTATATTCAATAATTATGTTATAATAACTTGGAAGTGAAGATTTTAGATTTCTTTGACTTATTGGTGTTTTATTTTCTGAGCCAAGCCCTGAAGAAATAACTTTATTATTAAGAGATAATTTTTGAGGACTACTTTTAAATTTAGATTTTTGAATAAAATGTTTTCTGATTATAAATAAACGTTACGAAATGAAAACACTTTTTATTTTCCTATTTTTCTGCTTGCATCTAAAGTCATTAAATTTCCAACAGAGTTAGCGGTTTTGCTGGAAATTTTAAGGAATTTTCTCCATTTGAGGCAAATTATTTATGGCGAAATTTGTCATTTTCTTATTAGGCGCATACACACTTAATCTTAGGTTTAGGGGTTTTAATGATTCAGAAAACCTGTCACATGTTTTGATTTCTGTATATTCTGATACATGGTCATCTTGCATTTTCCCGAGCAAAAGTTAAAATTACAAATTTTAAAACCACAAAAAATTTTCATAACTAATTTCGTACATAAATGTGCGTTTTTTTAGTGTTTTCGTTAGTTGCATTATTTTTTTTATTAGCAGAATTAGATGAGGCTCACTTATGGTATTTTATAAGATATTCTGTATCTCTACCTTGATGCTGTAATTCTAGTAAGTACATTATAATTAAATAAATAAGTTTACTAAGCGTTGTGACAAAATGATTGCATTTCTCAAAACACTGAATTCAAATTTTTAGTCGGTATGACTGAATTATTTCCATTTTTTTAAACCAATTTTTATTCATGTTTTATGTAGTTTATTAACAGTCTCAAAAATTCTTTTTTATTATAGGGAGTGTTCATTTTAACAGTGGTAATGCAATCTGTCTAAAAATAATGTAACTTCATATCTTTAAATACTATGGTTTGCACTTTTGGTTATATCGTGATGCGAACCATATGGGTTTGCCATTGAAGGCTACCTATAACACGTTAATGCAGTAAGTTCATTTTTATTGTTCTGTGGGTGCAAGTACAATACCCAATACAAATCTATAGAATATTTTTAGTAAAACAAAAAAAAAACAGATTTGTATTATTTACTTAAATACAATGCAATGCAAATCAAAAAGAAAAAGAATTCTCTAGGCTTTTGCCATGGGACACCAACGTTTTTATAGATATTTGGAATATTTTCAAGAGATGCCCATTTTTTTAATAAAGGTAAATATTTTTCGTAATTCACTAAATGTCACATTTTTACTACACTTAAGGACACCCTTTATTTAAACAAATCTGAATAGTTATTTAAGGGTTTTAAAAGAAGCAGAATTTTTTATATAGATTTTGTAAATGATTAAATAAAGAAGTTTTTCCTCTTGGCAACCCAACCGTGGACACATTGTATTATTAATTAGATATAAATTTTATACAGCGACAGTGTAAAGAAACGATATGTTTATTAAATATCTACATTATAATTAATTCCTATAACGCATATCCGGGTTTAATGCCATAAAAATTTATGATCTGGAAATAACAGTAAAATCGGTGCATTTGTCCCCTGAAAGTAGGCAACCAGACTTACGACTGACGCACCTGTTGATTTACCTCCTACCTGCGGAGTCAAATTGTGCATTGTGAAACCGACTTTTAAAGAAGTTTGTGAAACGTTCATGTACCACCAATAAATCTGTATTTTTTTTAATTTGCAATAGGCTTAATAACAATAACTTCTTTTATTAAAGCAAAATACGCAGGTAAGATCTTTTTTATAATTTTATGCAATCCAATAATCATTATCATTATTAATAACTGAATAACATTGAATTTATACCTATACCTTATTTGGAAAGACCCAAATAACAAATAAAAGGGGCAGATGGATTTTGGTTTTTCCCATTTTCTGAGAATTTAGATGGTGCACTTTTTGTAATTGGAGCACAGAAAATTTGCTCCAGTGTTTTGTTGAGTTTGTTTCCTTTGTTATTAAATCTCTTTAGTTTGCAGTTTTCATGTGAACAAATAAGGTAAATATGAGATACCTATCTTAAGTTCTTTGAAGATGTTTTTAAATTTTTTACAAAAATAAACTTGTTTTGGAGAAAACAAAATTGAAGTTGAATCTATGAATTAATTATTTACTTATGGATTTATTTTTTGCTATCAATATTAATTAATGCCAGTAGTTAAGCATCTGAAAGATAAATAGTTTAAAATTTATTAAATCTGTCCTATCAAGTTGGATATAAGTTTTATAATATTGGTTAGGTATTTTCTATATTAAAAAAAATATATTACCTATGAATTTAAAGCTGGACAAATCCATATTTTTATTTAAATTATAATAACAATCACTTACATAAAAATGCCCACACCTGTGTGGAATTATTTTTGTAAATTCTTATTTTTTTTAAAAACCTACTCTATTATCACAGCTACATAACTAATCTATGACATGGTCGACGTTATTTTAATGGTATTCTATATTTTTTATTATGCTATATGACAAAATATTTTTTCTCCATGGACTGCATACAAATTTTATGTGATTGGATAACAAATAAAATTGGTCTAGGTGCTGCAAGACAGTAATTTTTCATCATATTCACTCTGACATGAAAGCAATAAATTATTTCAATTAAAAATGTGATTTTTATTTATTATGATGTAATAGACAGGCTGAAGGACTCCGGTTGATGACCCTTTGGTTATATTTGTATTAGTTTATTGTATAACCAATAAAAATCTTTTATTATTATTTATTTATTTACTTATACAAAATAATTCAAATGAACAAAATAAATAAGACAAATGATATAAATGGGATAAATGAGATAAACAAGAGAAAAAAGAAATGTAACAAAAGAGGTAAATGTGGCAAATTGAACGAATGGAACAAACTATAGACAAACGGGACAAAACAAACAAGGCACACGAGACAACTGACACAAATAAATCAATTAAATAGAATCATTTATTTCTCACTCATTTCAAATTGGATATGATGAAAAAATACTGTTGACACCGACTACTTATTTTGACTGAAAGCAAAATTAATTTAAGACCGTTTTTCTTAATAATGGTGGTGAGAAATTTTCAAGAGTTTTTTCGACACAATTTCTTAATTATTTGACGCAATTTTTTTTTGGCCCATGCCCTCCCTGGTGCATCAATTTTTCTGCAATTCAATAGGGTAATCCCCACCGCTCCCCCAGATATTACAAGTAAAGTGTCAGATTTCTACGTTGAGACGTGTTGGAGGAATTGATAGCACAACAATTACCAATGACACACAGACTCATAGCCACACATATGGCATGCCAATTCAGATAATTTTTTTTGTTTTTGAGTCTCAAAAGGTTTATTTTCATCATAAGGTGGATTTCGATTTTTTTTCATGACGCCAATCTACAGATTGGTGAGAAGTTAATAAAATTTTGAAGTAATAGTTACATAGTACATCAGACGGTTATTAATGGGCAACAGTTTGAACAATAAAATATGCTACTGTGTGTGTCTTTTAAAAAATGATCTTGCAAAATAGCCATTATTACTAATAAAAAATGTCATTTCTTTTACTTCCTTACCACTCAGTGAGGAAGTTATGTATTCGTGGAAAAAATTTTGAAAATTTTAATTGCATTTCTGGGCGAATGTCAACGAATTATGACGATACACAAAATTTCCTACAGAATAAATTTTCTGTCTGTATGTCTGTCTGTCTGTGTGGTTCGCGATAGCAGTCACAAATTTTGAGATAACGTTTTCAAATTTGGTACACACATTCTAGAATCAAGGAAGAGATTGAGTTCGTTGATGAGGAAAATCGGTCCCAATGTCTAAAAAAAACATTAGTGACATTCCACCAATGTGACTTTTTTGAAACGTCAAAAATTACTTTTATTATAAACTCTACCACATGTCGAGTTTTACTAGGGTGAGGAAGTTCTGATCCCCAAGTAATTGGCAGCGGTTTTCTGTATTCATGTCACTAAGAAATTTATTAGGCTTGCTCTCATTTTTCCCAAAAACTGTCTTATTTAATCTTAAAAAAAAAATTATACTATCGCAGAAAAACATGATCAAACAGAATGAAACTAATGCGATGACGTCATAGGACGATGAATGGAGAACTGAACAAAATTAAGGATTTAAACAAATAAGTCGTCTGTCTGGTGGAAGCATTTATGTGAAAACAATTTATTAAGAAACATGCTGAATTTATTCTATTTTCCAAACTGTTTAATAATTTTGTATTTATTAGTGATTTCTTTTATTTCCGATTGTTTTGCTGTATTAATCTGTTTTTCTGTAGAAAGAAAATGTTAAATAGAGTAAAGAAAGTTATTTACTTAATGAGCTCGTACTCTTAATTAGCTATAATATAAATATATCTAATTTACCTTGTTTATATTAATGACATTTTAATACAAAAGTTATTATTACTGTATTTCGAAAATTCCTACTTATGACCCTAGAAACAGACATATGTATAAATAGGGCAAATAGATATAAATGATTGTTTTCTTAACTGTCTCATAAGTCACTGAAGTAACGCCCAGAAAATCTTAAGATTTTGTGTTCAGTAAAGAGAGGCGAGTCCCTATAGTTTATTGTGGAGTCCGAACCACATCGAGGGCATCGACACCAATCTTAATCCGAAACAAATTACAAATAAAATTTCTAACTTGCCCCGGGATGGATTCGAATCATCGATATTTGATACCGAGTAAATATAGCTATAAGCACTTTACCCAATCGGGCACTATGCCCATACAGGATTTGTTTACTTAACCCGTGGATAAAATAAAATAATATTGTAGACAGAGAAATAATAAATTATGTAAACTTTGTATAAAGATGCAAATCATGTGCATGTTTAGTTTTATCGTTATTAAATAGTAACCTTATTGTTTTAAAGTAAATAGAATTTTCAAAAACGTAAAGTGAATTACAACACATATTTCTGCTAGACTTTTAAAACATATCGATTTTCTAGTAAGTTTCATATATCTTTGCAGCATGAAGCCATGTATATCCCTACTTTTGGTATCCTTTCTTCTTATCGAAGCCAGAGTAGACAAATGTGGTACGCAACTCCTTGAGGGTTGTTTCTGTGGCGAACAATTCTACCAAAATGAAACGATGTTTGTTGTAAATTGTACTGGGCTTGGTTTTACCACCACTGATATGCTTGAGCAGTTACCCGAAGAAACCGAGGTGTTAATTTTCACTGGAAACCACATAAGCACCCTTGAAACCAATATATTTGGGGACATAGTAGATTTGACCATGTTGAAATACATTGATATGAGTAACAATGGTATCAGAGATATCAAAGGAAAGGCTTTTCACCATGTTCTAGGTGTAGAAAGGCTGATTTTAAACCATAACAATATTTCGATATCTCAAGAGTATGAGAAGAATTTCCACCATCCGAGGGTTTTTTCTAATTTCAATAGCTTACGCGAACTGCACTTGACGAATGCTTTTGCAGATAATACAGACGCAGCACTGGCAGACGATCTGCATGATATATTTGTCAACAGCAACTTGACAAAGCTTTATAAACTGCACTTGGAGCAGAATGAGATTAGAAACTTCCGAGATGAGAGAGTTTTTTGTGACTTGCCAGAACTTCACGACTTGCATCTTGGTGACAACAACATTCCGAGTCTAAACTTTAACATAACCTGCTTGTCAAAGCTACGTTATTTGGATCTAGAAGACAACAATATCACTAAATTCTCGCAACGTGATTTAGATACGTTTGATATGCTAGCACAACCTTATCGTTCTGAAAATTTACGTATTCAGTTAGAGGGAAACCCATTTAGGTGTGACTCTGCTATTAAAAACTTGTACAACTGGTTGCATAAAACAAAGGTTATAGTTCGTGATTTGGACCGTCTTGAGTGCCATCAAGCCAAATACGGCAAAAGATATATTATGAATTTAAAAATTTTGCAGAATCGAGACAAGCAAAAATATCACAAGCTCTTATGGTGCTTTTAGTTATATTAGTTTTCATTTTGCTAACACTTTTGAGCGCATATATTTATTTGAAAAAGGAAAAAGTTAGAGGAAAGTTGGCCCCTATTTTTGAAGCTGTTTCGAGGAAAGTGCAATATACAACTATCGAATCGCAAGACGTCTAGTGTATTAGTAAAAGTGGAAGTGATTTTTGAGGTCAAGAATTATATGAACGTATTTTTATAGAAGAGTGAAACTGAACTGCTTATAATCTTAAAAGTAATTTAAAATGGCTAATAACCAAGGTGATGTTAAAATATGTCATTAAAAATACCTTATTTATTGAGGCAATTTAGAGGACGTTAAGAGGTCAGTTGTAACTAACACACTTCTCAACAGTCTTCATCTATACGCTAACTGATTTTTTTTTATCGCAATTTTTAAGCAAATCGTTATTTATTATTTATTATGTTCAACTGCATCTAGGCATCTAGGATTATTAGTAGAAACAATTTTCAGAGAGCTGGCTGCCCAAGTAACAACTCTAAGATACTTTTGATTTATTTAGGTTTTAAAAGTGCTTTAACATGTTCAATAAAATGATAGTGGTTTTAAAATTAAGATAAACTAAAAGTTCTTAAAGACCACTGATTCTTATGCAAAGGATTTAATGCACTCTTTAAATTAAAATAAAAAAACTGTTTGCTCCTAATGCCCTATTGATCTTATACTAGTTTTATAATACTCTTGACATTGGCTATTTTAAAACTAATTTGCCTTTTAAAGAATTAAATAGCAAGTTGGTTTTAAAACAATCCATTTTGGAACAAATGGTTTTAATGTAGTTTTATGGACTATCCTTGATGTAGTCATTAAAACCCATTAAGAAAACTATTTTATCTTAAGCCTATATGCTCAATGAAATTCCACATTAAATCCTAAAACATAGTTTTTACTTTTTAAAGAGTAAATTAAGAATATTTTAAAGTTCAAAGGTTTTAATTTAGTCAATTTGATTAAAAGAAATGCCTGTTGGATTTTTGATGACTTTATTAAAACTAATTCTACCCCCTCCATAATCGGAGAAAACACGCCATCTGCTCAATAAACTGATTGCTGATTTAGTGAACCAGTGCAGTCCGTGTACCTGCTTTATGCATGAATGAAAATTAGAAGACATATTTAAAATGGAAAATATTAGTGACAAGTATTTTAAATTAAAACGAAGTCACTAAATCCAGCAATCACAAAACCGGCACAATTTTAAGGTTAGGATTTCATACGCGCGCCAGATATCTTTAAATCAATAAGGCCACGAGTTTGAACATATTAAAGCAACTCAGTTTTAAAAGGAGTAAATAAATGTCTGGGAGAGTAATTGTACTTAAAGTGCTAAATAAAACGCTATTTTAAGTCTTGTAAGATTTAAAATGTTCTATTAACTTGCAATCAGTTTTTATCTAGACCACGCCATTTTTTATATAAGATACAGACCCGCCATGATGAATATTTTCAATAGCCAAAGAAAAAAATATTATTGAAATATATGCGCTTTACATCCTCTTAAATAACTGAAGGACGGTGTGTCCAAACATGCAATTTAATAAAAAAAAATGCATTTGGATGTTTAGATGCAAAATAAAAATTGACGATATTTTTAAAAAAAATTTCTAGATAATAAAAAAAAACATTATATTGGTGGCGCTCGAGTTATGTAGAAGTATTTTATTATATTTTGTCAGAAAAGTGCCATCCGTTGGTAATTTTTACCAGAATAGTTTGCATTTGAATATTATTTTTGATCAGCTTTATATGCGTTACGTTTAAAATATTACCACTCTGCCCCATTAGAGACTTGCCGTTGTTTTAACTATTTCACGCATAAAGTTGTCCGACTTTAAAACAAAATAAAACCCTTTTAGGATTAATTATAATGATTCTCAAGGCAATTTAGTCTGCTGCAATTTTATTTTAAATGCAAAACGCTTTAATACATAAATTTAAGGTTGCCTTGAAGAACTCTTTAAGAATATGAAATTAAAACTAAATGGTTTTTAATATAGTTTTAAAATTTAGTCTTCAAGGCCCTTTTAGGATGGGCCCTTTTTGGCTAGAAGCTGCTTTATGGTGATCCTAAGCTTGTCTCGAAGATCATTTGGTTTTATTCAAAGTTTTATTGTATAATTTTAAAGCAACCTTGGAGATCTTAATAAGAGCATTAGTGTTACCTGGGTGGTATTTTAAAAAGAATTGGTCTCTTTATTTTTGATGACTTTTACACACGAACTGTTAACCTGACGAACAAATTGTACTGGAATTAATTTTTAACGTGTAAAATTGCCACTGCGTACTTTGTTGAATAGACCAAAACAGTTATGTAAAATGGAGAAAAAATGTTTAAGGATCAGGAGATACTTCCATCTTTTTGTACTAAAATTCCTGGCCTTAAGTAGAACTAGAAAAAAAGATTTGCTCAAAAATTGTGTGACTAAAAACCGTTTTTATCGCATAACAAGTCAGCTAAATCCAGTATGCTTGGTATTATGAAACTTACTGGATTTATTTGATTATGAGTCATTCTTTGAAATTCACAATAACGAACAAAAAAATTGTAAATCGCCGCCATTTCTCCAAAATGGCGGTGTCAGCTTGTTCCTGTCGCTGGACACTTTTTATCGTGTGTTATAACTGGCTTCTCTAAATTGTACACAAATAATTCTCTTTAATTAGGATTTTTTTTTTAACTGCGCGTATTAGTTTTCCCTCGAATATATCCAACGAATTTAAAATGTCTGAAAGTGAAAGATCTTTAATATTTTTTTTGTTTATTTTGTTATAGAATTACTTATTCTGTTATATTTATATATTTTTTTTAAATAATTTTAATCGTATGTGGTGCTTAATTAAAAAATGTCTGTAAATATAAAATTTTATGCTTGTATTTTGTAAATATTTTTGTACATAAAAAATTTGTCACTGATAGAATAACAATAGTTCCTAATACATTCTTATATACTTTGGTTGTTAAATTTTTTCCCCAATCCCCCTCTCTTTTCTACAAAACTTTACAACTTTAGATGCCAGCAAAATTCGGGCACGTTTCAAAAATGTGTTTTTAAAGATTGTAATTTTTCTATTAGTTTTTAAATTATTTAGTGAATATGTAAAAATCGAACTATATGCAAAATATGTTTCAATTAGAAATTGAAATTATAAAATTCATGGTATAACCGGCTCCACCAGCATTGATAATGCATAGATAAAATACGATATATATTGTCTCTCAGTATACATAATTTACTTTCTAAGAAATTAAGGTTTACTTTAAGAATTTTAAATTTGCCGCCAATATCACAGTCTACTCCAAATAAATATGGAACGCTAGATGGAGTAACAAAAGAAGCGATGACACGTGTTTATGTTATACGATATGATAATTAAAAAGTAAGGTGAAAGTTAGTTATTAAAACGTTCAAATTCCACAAAAACCGTAAGTACTGGTGCTAAATAAATATATTATTGGAAAAATCGATGGAAATGGCTACTGCAAGTACTCACTTCCGCCTGCGACAGGAACAGGAAACCGCCGCTTGCTATCCAAGATGGTGATTTTCCTGTTGCAGACATTTGAATAATTTGAAAACAAAACATTTAATTGGCCATTAACCTAACTTTGCTTTAAAGTCCTAAAATGTCTAGCACAAAACCCATTTTAAACATTTCAGATAATGATAAAGTTCAGTGGAATTGTGGAGGATGGCAAAAAGATACACGGCACAAATACAAAATATATTTTCACAGCAACCCCGGATAACACGGTCGCTCTAGACGGAGCAGAGTTAATACCTGTGAGTAAAAATGTATTTTCATTAATCACATTGTTTACTTTTGGTAATTGGTATATTTCAGATCGATTTAGGAGGCAGGCTAATAACTCATCCTGCTGTAACTATTTCTATTAATGAACTGGGCAAACAATTACTAAAAGCTGCAGCAGATGGAGATGTCGATGAAATAAAGAATTTATTAACTAAGGGAGCACCTTTCACTGCTGACTGGGTAGGCAATTTGGTTTAAGTAAATACGTACAAATAGATTTACACAATGCAACTTTTAGCTTGGCACTAGTCCACTGCATTTAGCTGCCCAAAACAATCACTTGGAAATTACAGAAATATTGTTAAGAGCTGGTATATCAAAAGATGCCCGAACTAAAGTTGATAGAACACCGTTGCATATGGCCGCGTATGAGGGCCATCTACAAATTGTCGATACTTTAATCAAACAGAGTGCAGACATAGACTGTAGAGATTTGGTAAGAACATTCAATATTTTGCTATTAACATATTATGTGAGTGTTTAATGTTTTAGTTAGGAATGACACCTTTGCACTGGGCCGTACAAAATGGGCATTATGAGGTTGTTGAGTACTTGGTATTGAATGGTGCTCAAATAAATGCCCATAACAAATTTAATCTCACTCCGGCACTAATCGCACGTCAAACTGGTAGAATGAGTATAGAGAATTTTCTCAACAATGGTTTAACGAACTCTTTGGTTATACAATTGGCAACTGAAGATGTTGCCGAGAATAACAGTGAAAGCCAAGGTTTCTCAGAAGATATGGATTTGGAAGGCAGTAATCATGAATCGATAGTTATTCCTATAGGTAAGTAAATTATGAACTCAAGGGGTTTTTATTGATAACACAGGTTAAGTTATATCTGCCCAATCAATCGGGTGTGTGTCAACAGCTAAACAATTTTAATAATTATTTTTAGAACCTGATGTAATGCCACATTTTGAAGGAAATTCGGAACCAGAAGAAGAAGCAGAAGAAGAGATGCAAACCGAAAATGGTGAGTTGTGACTGCCTTTTATCAAATAGACTCTATTACCTACGTACTACTGTTATTGACACACCGGTTACCTATCTATACATCACACTGGAACTGGACCCTTAATACATATGTCTGTAAGCCACGATAGGCCTGCCGATGGCCACAGTGGAGGGTTCACAAGGACCCGCTCACAAAAACAAACCTATGTCTATAATAGCGACATTTTGGGGCTTAAATATAGCGTAGGATTTTATTTTATTTCTCCTTTGTAAGAAATATATACTTTCAGTAACTAATTTACGTGCACAGAACATTTTTGATTATGTAGAATGTTCAATACATTAGAAAAACTCTATTATTGATTTAATAAATTAATATTAAAAACGGATTTAATATCCATCAATAGAAATGTGTAAATCAAATTGCACATATCAATTAGTTTGTGGCTAACCTCAAGTTTATAACCTCTTTTTTATATAAAATAACTTTGTGTTTGGATTGCTTAAATAATATCATAATACAGATATCAATCAATCAGTCAATCACTATGCATCTGTTTGATCATATTACATAGATAACTAAGAACATTTTTAGCTTTACCGGTTTTTTGATTTAAAATAATTTTACTTGATTAATGAAAGTACATAAACGATTTAGTTTTTATATGGTTATCTGATAATTTATACAATGTAAACAAATTCACATGACAAAAACATTTCATATCAAAATTCCTGCAGACAGTACTGGAATCACCGATATCCAATCACTGCTAATAAGGTTCTCCCATTTTTCGTTTAATTTTGTATCCTTTAGAAAATTAAACATTTTACATCCACTTTTATTAGTATGATCACACTGTGGAGTAAATTATAAACCCACAGTTTAAAATAAACACAAAAACGTCTTTTTTAAATCGATAATACAACATTTGAACTTAAATATACGAACGTTAGATTATGAAACGTGACACAGACAAGTTGAAATGATGAAGTTAGCAGCTATTAACTTTTAACTTTACTCCTCAGGGGACATATCAACCGTTTTTAATACCAATTAATTATATTAATAACAGTGTTTTTGCTATGGTTGGTTTTATTTCTGCAGATATAGAGCTCGAAGAAGAGAGCCAGGAATTTATTGCAGAGCAACATGAACAGTTGGTCCAAGATGTTAACATAAATACTAGTAATTTTTCTGATTCACTCAAGATACTTCAACAACATGGAATAACTATGTTGCAAAATGATGAAAATGAAGATAGCAATATTTTAAATACTGTGATGGAGAGTGGCCACTCTGTAGTCCTTACAGGTAAGTTATATTTTTTACATAAATTTTTTTTATGGCCATTTTTTTTCTTAGATGTTGGAAAGGAAGTTTTGAATTCTGTAAAACGGTCAGAGCAGCAGCTGCAAATGAACAAGAAAATTGTGACGGTGACGACCGAGGAGTTCTTAGCCATGGCAAACGGGAGTATTAATAATAACAAGAATATTTTAAGGCAATTAAAAGTATTACCGAAGAGTCAAGTTAAAAGGATTGTGATGAAGAAGAATAAAGTTATTCCTGTTACCAGCGTCACTAGTGTAAGTGTTTTTATTTATTACAATTATTTTTTTTGTAATAAATATAAATTGAATACACAAAACTTCCTTAACGTTTTCAACTGGACGGTTTGTAAGTGTTTTTATGTATTAAATTTTTTTTTTGCAAAAAATATAAATTGGACGCACAAAACTTCCTTAAAGTTTTCAACTGGACTTTTTGTAAGTATTTTTATTTATTACAATTTTGTTTTTGCAAAAAAATATAAATTGGATACACAAAACTTCCTTAAAGTTTTCAACTAGACTTTTCTTCAATGCTACGCCATGCCTTGTACTTAGACCCCCCCCCGGTGATTCAATACTCGTTGCATATACCCAAAACTGACCACCTCTTTTATGGTAGTCAAGTCAGAGTGGCTATTATAAGGTGTATTTTTTTGAAATGATTTAACTGATTCAAATGAATCAACTGATATTACTGAGCTTTATTGCATTTTACAGTCACTATTTTCAGTTTATTCAGTAAAATCAGTTCGAAAAATGCACCTACACTCCCCGTAAAAATTAACGCATAATTTAAAATTTACCGTAAGTTTGATGTTCAATATTTTCTGAACCATTTTCCCGATTCGGATGGTCTTTTTTTTACTTTGTGAGTGATTCCTCAGAAAATTTTAAACATTCTGTGGAGTGCTAGCGATCTCAGAAACTCCCAACAAATATCACACTTTAGTCTTATGCTTTTGTTAACATTTTTTTGAATCACCTTCTTGTCACTTATTAGAGGAGATATATATTTTTATATCCCTGTATGTCCTTATAGACTTCCCTTTTGAAAATAATCGCGCACCTAGTGGGTTTTCAAATAACATTGGAATTAAAGATATGTTCTGTAAGCCAACTTGGTGACTTTGGTTGCTGTTTTAGCGTTCCGTAAACTTCAAATTGCTGAAAATCTGGTTATTTAAGGATGACTTACGGTACCCCATTCCTGAGACTTGGTACTTTAGCTTTCACCAAACTAACCTATGTTTTTAACTGGTGGTGTTGGTAAGTTTTTGGGGAATTTATTTCATTCTGTCATCTGTTATTTTTCTCCTTATTGTGTTTATCTATTTTTATCCAAAATTTTATCAGGGATAAGAAAATTGACTCAAATGAGGTAATCATCATCATCGGTCTTGCTTGAACTACTACTAGTAAAAATATTTCATTGCCTTTATCTATTTTTTTCTGTATGAATCTAAACAGCATTATACCTCTTCAGAATAAAGCGACATTGGCAGTGATGTCATATGACCACGCATTGCTATCCGTTTTAATTATTTCGACAGCTTATACGTTGTAACGTGCAGGCCAAGATCCTTTATATTTAAAACTGATGACAGCACAGAACATTATCGTGGATGAATGATTACAGGCGTTCTGTAAATAATGTTACAACCAACTATCAAAGAAACAGCCACTGTCACTTTTTTTCAGTTATCGCTAATTAAATTACCGCTCTGGTAAGCCTGGTTGGCTTACGGAATATATTACAATTTGTGATCATTTGTTGACAAATGCTACAAATAGATAGTTTGTGTTAGGTTTGCTTTCACCACTTTGCTTAGAGTTTTTCTTTTCAAACGATTCCTACTCCAACAGAAAATCATTACAATTTTTAAATTTCTTGGGAAAAAAACAGTTCATAATATCCGGTATATCAGCAAAACAGTATTACGAATGAAAATCAGTAGCATAGTAAGATTCCTGAGGTATCAATCCACAATGCAAAAAAAGAACATTCAAATCATGAAAATGGTTCAGGTAAATTTTAAATTATGCGTAAATTTTGATGGGGAGTGTATATTCCACGTAGTAGGGAATTTAGTTACTAGGAAAATAATTTTATTTCTTGAATAATCTACAAATAATGTAGTAGATTGTGCACTTGTATTGAGTATGTTTTAAATCGAGGGTTTCTAAAATTTTCAGATTCCTAGCGAACAAAAGCAACCTTCATCCAATCAATCAGAAAAATCATCTCGCACTGATATGGAGTTGGTTATGACCCAACTTATAGAGGCTAGAAAAACCATTGAGGAGTATAAAGTAAAATTACATAAAAAGGAACAAGAGGCAGAACGATATAAGATGCAGTTAAAGTTGCTAATGGGTCCCAATTAATTTTATTTTTGGCTGTTTAATTTGAGGGCATAACATAAATCTCAGGTATCCTTTCATAAGCCGATTTTTGAAGCTGGTTATGCCATTTTTGTAAATAAGATTAAATATTCGAGTTATTTTTTTTACCGTTTCCAAGTATTAATTGTAATTTATAAAAACAAATTTCAAACTATGCTTATGTTACTATAGCAATTATTTATTTTTTTATTTTAAATTTGTACATAAGACAATATGACTGTGAATAAATATCTTTTTTAATTTTTTTAATTGCATTTTATTGAAAATGTAGGCCAAAAATAAATCCTTGAGGTAGGTCACATAAAATGTCCAGCCTTTTTTTTAAATTCTAAATATATCTTTTATTCTGTTCCGTTTTTGGTAAATTTTTGGCCTTTTGAGTTCCCAAATACCTTTGTGGACTATGAACCTTATCAGTACAAGTTTAATTACAAAACACAGCTAATAATTTTATAAAATCTCAGGTAAAACAAAGCAAAAACCGTCATCTCAGAAGCTATTGATTGTTGGAAGGACCCACATATAGGGCACGGACACTGTCAGCAAGCCACTATAGCGCATTTTCTGTTAATATAGTGTTGAAAAATAAATCGTCGGACTAGTACTTATTTGTTCCATACCACATTTTCGAAAATTCTCATATCATTGCATCGTCGTAAATCCTGTGAACGTATTGTGCCATACAATGAGTTCTATAGTCTCATCTTACTTTAAACGATAATTTTCGTATAGTTCAACTTATTCCATATGCCCATTTATAGCGCAGAGTCGATCCATCTGCATCAACAAATAGAATTATTAGAACATTGTCTCTTATTTGTTCCACTAAAGCTATTAAGGACTTGATTGTTCGACATGCATTAACCGATTAAAATATCTACATTTTGTTGCGAAATCCATGCTTTTTTGTGACATATGTAACTTCAAGGTTATATTTGTTCAGTATTTAGTGATAATTCAGTCCTTCGAGCTTCTTAACTGTTGTGCTGTGTATGAAAAGACAAAGTTATTATTTTATAGTTGAGTACTATGTTACATTAGTTCCTATAAATTCGTTTTAAAAAATATGAAATTCATCATGAAGTACGTGTTATGTACCGATTAATATGTTATTCTTTTCAATTTTGTTTTGGAATGGATAAAATAGACGATTTTGACGTGAGTGTTAATCCGGAAAAGAGAGACAAAGAGAAATATGCATTATTCACAAGCTTAGTGGCACCAAATAATAACATAGAATCTCCAGTGCCGTATATACCGCAGGAGGTTGAGGAAATTTTTGACAGTAATGACTCACTGTGGGATACTCATTACCAACCGTTCCCAGAGAACTTTTTGCAAAATGAGGAATATCCCTCTGAAGACAGGGAAGGAGAGGAATAAAATCACGTTATTATTGTTCCAGCGAAGAATAGCGATAAGAAAAAAACCAGAAAAATACTTAGACATCCTGAAACTTGGGTTCAAGTGTAAAAAAAGGAATTAAGAGAACAAGGGAGTGAATATAACAATCACAAAGGAAATATTCATATAGCTAAGAAATGTGAGAGTAGGTGTTTCAAAAAAATGTAATTATTTCCGTTTCAACAATTTAGGTGCTGAACAGATAGAATATTCAATTTTTGGAGTTTAACTGATAGTAAAAAAGAATGCTTATTATTCTAAATATATTGTTAAAACTTCGCCTAAAAGAAGATACATTAAAAAGTAAAACCAGTCAGAATATAATAAAAAAAAAACACATTCAAGTATTTTTTTGAAATCACTAACAAAATAATTCCCGTTTGTAGAGAATTTTTTTCGAAAAGGTTAACTGATTATTAAGAAAATAATCTTGTTTTTAGGCTAACTTTTTAAGTTAAAATGTATTCTCTTTATTTTCTGCCATTAAAAAGCATTGTTAAAATCCTTAGTTCTTCAATATATTTTGAGTTCTTTGTTTGTTTTTTATTATTATAAACTAATAATTTGTAATAACAATAGAAGCAATAAATAATATTGAACATTTAAATGGTGTTTTACTGTACATGTCTTGGTACGCATATGGAACAAACATACAAATTTAGAGGACATGTTCCATATGAAAATTTCAAAAGCATTTTTTACATTTAAATTTTCATATAAATTGTTATACATTTTTTGTTGTATCAATTTTGCTGTAAACTTTAACATATAGCCACAGAAATTATTTAAACTGTTGCATGGTTAAATAAAACTAGATCTGTAATTTTAAAATCCAATATCTCAAAATCATATATGAGTGGCAGGGAACAAATAAGTACTGGGCCGACGAAATACATATTTTCAAATATAGTGTTCTAAAAAATGCTACGACACGTAAAATTACTTTACTAATGCTAACATTTTTTATTTCAGTTTGCACGATATTCTTTAAAAATTTCCATTTAAAAAAGATTTCCAGGAACAAACATATTTTTTATATATTACAACCCTTTTTTCCTAAATCAAGAGAAATCGGTTTTATATTATCGGGCTGGGCATGAAAACTAGAACAGCAACAAAAATTTATTTTTCAGTATGGTTCCCATACTTTTGAATACAGGTTTTAATAACATCTTTAATTCGTTATAAAAATATTCATTCGGTTTCTCCACAAAATGGCCCTCAACAGCTGCTATAAGTATGTCATTATCGCTGAATTTTATCCCCCTAAGTGTTTTTTTGACATTGGGAAACAAAATGTAGTCAATGGGTGCTAAATCTGGACTATAAGGCGGGTGTTCAATTTTCTCGAAGCCACAATCAGCAACAGCAGCTTTTGCAATTTTTGACTTGGGCACTGGTGCGTTGTCATGGAATAGTCAGTTTTCCACGTCATTTCATCTTAATAGAATCTCCAAGGCGATGCATTAAGCTTGAATAATACTCTCCCGTTACTGTACTACCCTTTTTCTGATAATCAATACCTATACAAAATTACCTGATGGTTCTTAAAAATGGCTGCCATTATTTTTCCCACAGAAGAGGTGTCGTTAAACTTCTTGGGAGGGCTGTAACTCTTGACATGCTACTGCATGCGACTTGTTTCGATTCAGGATCATAATAATGAATCCAAATTTTATCTCCAGTGACAATAAGATAATAATAATACTAAACGTAAATATTATGTAACTGTTTACTGGGTAACCACTAAAACCAAAATTAAAACAATCCTCACCCCAATCATATTGTAATGCTTCATTAAACAAATTAAACAAAATCCCCTCAAAATTTCCTAAAATCAATCCTTTGATCAAAAACTGTATTTTCAGTGAGGTGATCCAAAAATAATCAAGTAATATGTTGATATTTGCTTCAGAAATAAGGAATATGCTACTAAAATAATGATAAAAATTTTTATAATTCCAGCAAGAAGTATTTTTTAAAACGATTCCTAAATGGTATAAAATTACAAAAAAAAAAAAAATTATCAAGTGTTTAAACTCAGTTTTTAAATATTTCTAATTGTCACCTTTTCACATTGGAGTTGGCTATTATTATATAGTTTTATAGGACTTGTATAGTAGGGCCAATAGATATAGGATTTGTTTACTTAATCCATAGATGGCACAAAAAACACAAATTTTGGCTGAACGTTTGATCATCAGCCGTGCTGGTGTAATTGTTTTGCCGAGAACAAATAATACGGCACTTTGACCGGCACGCACCAGCTTAACTTTTTGTGACAATTCAGGAAATATAAACAGATCCTATATATCTGTCCACAGCTATCTTACGGTAAACCTGGTTTTGTTCTATTTATAAATGTCTGCAGACGACATAAATTTTTTATGCAATCATACATACATCTGAAAGTTCTTCAGGGGCCGGAAATATTTTCCATTTTCCAGAGTTGCCACATAAAAACTACAGGTGTGTTCTTTCCAACTGAGATCTCAGTTAATCTAAGTAGTTTTACGGTTACAGAGGCTACATCAAATGAAATTATGCTTTTATATACTGTGTAGATATAATATAAAATTAAATACACACCACAAATATTCATGCGGTGTGTTTCTAGCACCAATGCTGCACCAATCGAATTTTTTGTGGGAATAAATTATTTAATAATGGTGTGTGATTTTATTAACGCAATAATGTAACACTTTCACAATTGTGAAAATAAAAAATTGGTATGGTATCTGCAAATGGTATAGTAGAATGATGGTCGTGGTAAGATGTGGGCGAGTGCAAACTTTCTTTAGCTTAGACTGATGGGTCCCTGATGACCGCGCATCTCCCTTCACTTCGGCACTCTACTATAACGTTTGCCATGACTATATCTTTCATTTGTCATGACTAGAGATGTAAATAATAAAAAATTTCAGTTAAAAAAAAACCATTTTTAATGATGTAAATAAAAAATATTTGAATAAATTTGAAACTATATGTATTATTACCTACATTAATAAACTGGTGTTTCGCCAACCAAATTGGCATCATCGGTAGACGATTTAAACAGTTATAACCACCTCCCGATGATGTCAACTTAGTTGGCCAAACGTGTGTTGAATGTAGTAGCCAGTGTTTTGGTCTGTGGAAACTATTCCAGTGCTACAAAAAAAAAGGTAAGGAAAGACAAAAAACGATAAAAAACCTGATAGGAAAAACAATGGATGTTTTTTTTACATCTCTAGTTATGAGATGACTCAGTTTGCCTAAGTTAGATTAATATTTTTGATAATAAAAATAATATTAATATTGGATTAGTACCTCACCCAAGTAAATACTGTTGCGGTTAGTAAAAAATATAAATAAAAAAAACTAGAGGTTTTATAATAAAACTATTTGTGAAAAGAAAAACTTAAAATGATACAGAATAATAAATACTACAAATTAACTGTCGGTGGCGGACATAATTATGTCTTGGATATTGCCATATTGTTTTTTAGGTAACTGCTTCTTGAGATGCCATTACTGCCCAGGAATCGGGCAATCTCCAGAAATAAATACCCTTGAAACAGCACAGTAATACACAAGAAATTATTGTTTATTAAATACCTAATTATTAACATTAGGTGAAGGGCACTGCTCTTACTGAACACACATAATACCAATCTATAGTTTATGTTATATTTTTATGAAGAATTGGATTCAAGGGGTCATTAAAAAGTATAAAAACAATGCAAGACTAGTTACAAGATATCGTAAAATTAATAATTGTTTTTTTATTGGATCATGAATTCCGAGTTACAAAATAAAAATAAAGACATTCATTTTGTTTTACAGTGATACTTTCGCTCACTGTGTCACTAAAGAAAAGACTGTTAAACATTTAATTTCTAGGACGACGCTGATTTTTTTGAAAAATTATTTGAGAAGAAATTTGTACCAAAAAAATTATGAGAGTAGGCACAAGATGAAGAGGATGCTGAGAAAATAGTAGCTACACGTCTTTGATGAGACTCTCAAAGTATATAGGTACCCATGGATTAGAAAAATATATGCCTCATACCTAAATTTTGAAAAAATAAGTAACTCGAACTCGGTATTCATAATTTGCAAAGTAATACACAAATTGATTAACAACTAATTTGGCATAGGAGTATTATTATAAATAAGATTTTCCATAGTAAATGCAAAAACCTACTTTAAAATTTTTAAAATCCAACAAACTGTAACAAGAATTTCAACAATTTTTATCTAATAACATGCAATGGAAAAGTGGAATTTCTAGAAGCTACCCTATGAAGTATATTATCGCCTAGTTCTTTTGACGTTTCATGCCACACGCATTTGCCTATGATAGGCACTTCTTCTAGTGGCGCTCTGAACGCAACGAGTAATGTCAAGCAGGCCCCGTCTTTACCTGAAGAGGGATCGTGTTCAACCTAAAAGGAAAAAAAATCAAAATAGAGTCAACAAGAAGTTCCTGTATTCCACAACTAGTTTACCAGAAAACAAAAACCTTTAGACTAACTTTTTAGTATAATGCGAAATAAGTAACTAGGCTAGTTACAACTTATAAGAAAAAGAATTGAGTGCTAGTTATGTCACTTTTACCTAATGTTTTTTTTACCATATTTCCATTGTCTTCGAATTTTTTGGCAATAAATGAGCGTCTCGATTAACAAAGGAAAATGGGACATACCTTTCTTAAAGCTCGTGTTATATAACAACAAATTCTCTTAAAACTTACGCAAAGTAGTCCGTGAGGACGATGGGCAGGCACCTCGGCCCCAAATAGGTCAATCATAAACCTCTTTAACGTTGAATGTAAGCTCTTTGAGGGGTGAATCTCGCAAGTTGGTAAATGCCAAGAATTCCGTTCGCTCAACAGTATATGGACTCTGTTTGTAGCTTTCTTCTTGATCGCAACCACAAGTCGTAGGAGTAGTTTTGAGTAAGCCCTTAGCGCTGGTAATTGGTCCTCATGCCAACCAGGATCTTTAACTCTTCGTGCTTCACTATATGCTCTGTATAAACACAATAAATATAGATAGGTGCATATATGTAGTTATTTCCGTCTGTCAAATTTATGTACAGTTACGGACAAAAGAAAATGGGACAAGCTCTTCTTGCGGAGTTTAATACCAATGCAAACAACTAAATTTTAGCAAAAATATGTGATAAGAGTTGTCTCTTTTGTTATTGTCCACTATTGTACATGCAAGAATTATAGGATTTCTATTTTTTAGCTGTTATCAAGATAGGGCCATTGGCCTTTCATCTAAGATATGAAATCTACAAGTTTTTATAGATCTTATGTTTCTTGGATAAAAATTTAGTGTGAATTTAAAATTCTTATAAAAGTTATGTTATATTATAAATCATAATGTGGGGAGAGGGGCGCCGTTACATGAAAATTTAGGAGGTGGGGATCCCATCAAACATTAAAAAAAAAATATTATTACCTCCTATCTATAAAATACAAAATACACTGAGAAAAAGTACAAAATTATTTTGCCTCAGGACACTTTCTAAGAAATTAAGTATTAAATTAATGACAGACTACAATGCAATGAGGCTTATACACATACGGACAAATTTAATTTGATTGTGGTCAGGCATTTTCTTAAAAAAGAAGGAAAAGAAAATATGTTAAAAGTGATATTATTTTTTAAATACCACACAAACTAAATATACTCTGATCAGAAATACATCAATTTGCAGTCAATTACTAGTGTTTTCTTTCTAAAGCTGGGCATAAGTTAAGTCTAGGGGGTAAGTGCCCTATCTTGCCCCCTAAACGGTGCCCTTGGTAGGGAGTCCAAGTAATAAAAGGAAACATATGGATCATGGTTACCACAACCTAGTTAGGTTGTTGATGTCACTCATAAAAAGCATAACACAAAGAAGAATAAAGGAAAATATATTAATCAATGAATGGTAGATGACAAAGCGGAAATAACGCATTTTTTGGACACCTGCAGTATATACTGTAAAGTAATATTTGAAAAGACAAAACATATTTCTGGTATTTCTAGTACACTGGTTTACAAATGATAAAGAGTAAAAAATTATTCATTCATTAAAAAGGTCATACCACTTTTTTGTCAAGACAAAAAAAGATGAAAACAAACAAACATTCTGAAAAAAAAAACTTAAATTCAATTAAAGCAAACAAGTGTATTTTAGTAGCTCATAACATAACATTACATGTAGTGACAATAAAAATGAGGGATTTCATGACCAAAAATTCTGTATTTTATGTAAGTATTTTGCAAGGTTATTATTTTTAAAAATAATGGAATGGATTCTTTGTGTTTACATCACAAATAGGAAAAACTTTTTTATTTATTGGTTTATGAAAAAAAGTAAAAAACTACTTTCCATAAAATTTAATTATACACAGAGTGTTCACATATAAAGTAAACGTTTCTGTTTATCGATTTACGAGAAAAAAGTATATCTTTACTAACATTTCTGCTTCTCTTAAAGCTCCTAAATAAAAATTTTAAATATGACATCTACTAGGGTTGATTCCAGCATTAAAAAAAAATGTTTGATTATTAATGTGAATTTATGGTTTGGTTTTAAGATACACAAAATTCTTTATAAGAACAAGACTTTTTCTCGTAAATAAACAAAAAATAAAAAAGTTTCCCATTCAGCACACCGCATTCATAGACATACATTTTTTCTCAGTTACAGAAAGAAATTTGGGATGATATAAAAGAATACAAGGATGGATTTAAAGAAGTAATAAAACTGAGAGAAAGAAACCGGATACCTTTTTTGCACCAATCCCCACAAGTAAATTTGATTTTTTTTATTACTGTATTTCCTTGTTACTCAACTGGGTTTTTTTCCTAGCATGCATACAGACATCATCTAGTGGAGTATATCAAGAGGATTTGCATAGAAAAGAAGTTAAGTCATTGTTGTTTGCATTTGACGGTTTACTTGTTGGATATATTTATGGATAATCATTCAATAATACCTGAGAGAGTGCTGATTGTGGCCAATGTTTGCCTACTCTTAGCTGGTAATTAATATTAAATTACTTTCATATTAGATGTTTATTTTTAACTTAGCATCAAAATACAAAATGTTCAATGCTATATGAATCGTCAAAATAGAACAATTGGCAGATGTCCTCTGACCCAATTTGATGCAAAATTAAAGCGTTGAAATATCAAGGTGCCATAAATTGTTTATTGAGATATTTAAAAGAAACCCCTTAATACATTTACACGTCACATCCTCTAGAATTGAGTAACACTGACGTAGTCTTCCAAAAAACACCAATACACTATATACCGTACTTGACGCGCGTTTCGCCAACCAAGTTGGCATCATGATTAAAACTAAACTCGTGCTAACTATCTACCCTATTTATACCTAAACTATTGTCACGGTTCGATGAACCGACTCACTAACCATTAAAGCGGGCTATTTGGGACTATTCATAATATTTTCACACTATGATTTCCAAAATTTCTAATGCATCCAGGTTGTCTAGTATTTGTTACATTACTAATTAATCTAAAATTGCTAATATTTATTTTATAGTTGTTCTCAAACTCATGTTGGGCAACACTAGACTTATCTGTTCTACCATATTTGAGATGGGCCATATGCTCTTTAAATCTAGTTTAAATTGATCGTCTAGTCTGTCCAACATATTTTTGATTAGTCCTTACAGCTAATTTCATAAATCCCCGACTTTTCCTTTGTTTTAGTTTTGTCTTTTGGACTGCCTAAAAGTTGTTGTAGTTTGTTTCCCGATGAATGAACCACTGTCATATCTACATCTTTAAAAATCTCACCAATACCACGGGTGAATCGAGAATCGAATGGAATTGATATAAATTTCGGATTTTCTCCTTCATTTTGAAAGGTTAACGACCTTTCATATCCAGATGATGCCAACTTGGTTGGTGAAACGCGCGTCGAGTGCAGTATACAGTGTTTTGATGTTTTGTGGAAAACTACATCAGTATTATCTTCACATCAAGGAATAGAATTGAGTAGAAAAAAATAAAAAGCAAAGCTTGTGGCACTTGGACCCATTACATGTTGTTTTCGCTTGTACAGGGTCATCACGCGAAAATGTCCTTAAAGTTAATAAAAAATGTGTAAAGACCTTAACTAGTTTTTTTTTGCAGAATCCCAATTTTGAATCAAATAAACAATTGCACATCGTGTTTAAGAAATATGCCATTTCACGTTGGTTTTTCGATCCCTTCATTTTTCTGATTTCAAAAATATCAACACGAGTCAAGTTTCATGTTACCTTAAAAGGTTTTTGAGATATCTGGATGTTGGTATTAATACATCATCAATGATTCTGTTAAATGTAGTTGCCTTTGAAAAAAAAAAAAGGAAGAATTAACCATGACAGGTACTGATTTTTGAGGAACATTACTTTGAGGAGTAAACTGCATCTTTATTTCGGAAATGCAGCTATTCCGATTTCAAACGGTATTTTAATACCAAAATCCAAATATCTCAAAAACTTTTTGAGATACGACATGTATTGATATTTTAGTAATAAAAAAAATGAGGAAAATCGATTTACAGGGTGTTCTATTAAAAAAACTAAGTAAGATGTCATATTTCTTAAACACGCTGCCAACTGTTTTCTTTATTCAAAATTTGGATTCTGCGAACGAAATTAGTTAAGTGAGGCGGTTACACCTTTTTGCTAACTTCAAAAATAACCAAGTTCTTCCAAAAAAGGACATTTTGGCATGGTGACACTACGTAGCACCTTTCTAAGAGATAAACTCAATTTCACGCAAAATGGCACTTAGCCCCTTTTATATTTAAACACTTCAATTGGTGTATCTAGTTTACTCAGAAACATTATTTGTATTTTTCATACGGAGCATTTATTATATTTAAATATTTGTATAACCTCCCTTAGCTAAATTTGAGGAAACCACGATGACTATTCCAAAAATAGCAGAGTTAAATTCTGCTATCAACAATCGCTATGCTATGAAAGATTATAAGGACCTGGAACTTGTTATTTTGCAATTTTTTCATTGGTACATAATGTTTCCAACAGCAGCCCACTACACACATTACTATATGCAAGCAATAATATCAAGTGATGATTTAAAGGACAAGAAAGAGGGTTTAAGAACGTTATTCTATAATTTACATGATGCTATTGCGAGCTATTTGGACCAAGTTATTGACAGTAAGTTTTTTAACTATTCTACCCATCAACTGCTATACTACTCATTCGACTGTTATGTGGTTATAGAAATATTCAATTTTTTTTTTACTCCTAACTAACCAAAAATTAAATGCTTTTTGTAAATGTTGTTGCTACGTTTCTTATTAGTATGATCATAATAATTTTAATTCTAGATATTCACTACATGCAATGTTACACTCCCTCAAAATTAGCAGCCGCAATAATTGCTGCCAGTAGATTAGAGGTGGGCCTGTCCAGTTGGACTAAACAGCTCGAAAATTTAACTGATTATAATAAGGAAGATATCCAGGAGCCCCTTATACTGATGATAAAGTAAGTTTAAAATGATTTACTTACAATTCATATATCAAGCAATATTTTTAGGTGTTGAGCAAACATTTTTTGTTAATTCTGTAATACACAAATCACAACATATAGTCATATGTTTATTATCATATTTACAGTACTTTTTTTATGCGGAATATGATAATTTTGCATGCCATCTATCTTTTTCCAAGTGATAGGAAAAAAAGTAGTAGAAAAAAAAATTGTAAAAAATGTATTTTTTTTTAATATGCAACATTTTTTTATATAGTGTGGAATATAACAAAAAAAATGAGCAGTACAAGATCAATTTTCATCAGTAACTAGAAAATATAAACCTTTAAAGTAAAAAATCATAAAAATCACAAACATTATTATAATGCAATTATATTACGCAACTGTATGATCTTTCTTAAGTTTGACAAAAAATAAGTTTTTACAAAAAATATACATCGCCATTTTAATTTTGACAAACGTTGTGTTAATTTTTTTATTTATATTAAATACAACAAGTATCAGGATTATGTTGTTATTAGCTTGCTTAGGTACCTAAAAATATTTCCTGTTATGAAAGAAAAAAAAAGAATAATTATGTAATAAAATAAACAATTTTTTTTTTAGGAAATCATTTATTTATTGCCAAAAGTGCAATATTAAAAACTGAAATATTTGTTATTTCGATTTAATATGTTTATTTGACGTTATTGAATATTAAATTAATTTTTGTTACATAAAATGTTAAAATAAATGGTTAAAAACTTAACAAGTGTTTAATTTCTCCAGTCCCTACACTGGACATTAACAATATTGTTCCATTGCATGAAATTATTTGAGTTCTCTGGCGTATCCTTGTAATGGAGAAAAATAGTTGCATTATTTGTCAATTTGTCAGATTGTCGGTAAAAATCGAAAAATTTTCCTTTTTTACTTAATATTTCTCAACATGTCTTTGTAAAATGGTACATTTCCTACATTTCTGGCAATAATTAAAATTAATATTTGAAAAAACTTGTGTACAAAAATGTTTATAGTAATTCAGCATATTTCATAATGTAAATACGTCGAGGACTACCTTTTGCAATATTTTCTATTATCAACTATTACTATGTCAGCAACTAAATATTAATTAATCATTTTTAAGCAGTTACCTACTTTGCTCTATCGATAAGATGTGTGATATCTCCAGCTCTCAACTCCAATTCATCCAAATTAGAAATCCACTTGGCTTGCAGAGATTCTTTATCTGCTTCAGAAGGAGTTTTCAAACTTCCTCCGACAATTCTTCCCGTCAAAACAAACCTTATCCATATTCCTCGAGCAGATTCTACTAGAAGCAAAGTGGTGCATTCCATTTTCAGGCCTGTTTCTTCTAAAACCTCCCTTTCGCCTGCAGCAATGATGTTTTCACCTTTTTCTATGTGACCCGCTGGTAAATACCTTATCAAGTAAAAGTCAGTTAATTTTACAGATCAAGTTAAGATATTACAAGAGTACTTTTAATATTTTTTAGTTTAGTTCATTCTGTACAAATTTCTTATCAAATTTCAGAATGAAAGTTATGTAAACTATTTAAATTAAAAACAATTAAAATTGTGGGTCATTTTTTAGAACACGCACTTCTAAGATACCACAAAAGCAATTATACCGACACACTCTACACATCATCCGATGTTCGTAACACAGTGTCATATCTTGCACAAATTGTTACTACACCGTTTGTGAGTACACTTATGCAAAAAAATTCGAAAAATTGCAAAAGTGCGTGTTCTAAAAAATTACCAAATTGTGAAATAATTATATTAATTACTTTAATTAGAATTTACCCTAGATAATCCATTTATTTAAAGGACCTTATAAATTATAGGTACCTATATCTATTCGTCTGACATATTGAATTTTTCTAATTTTATGAATTTATTCAAAGATTGATTAACAAACTGTGTATGCTATATTCCAAAAAAGGTGAAACAATGCCACTTGGCTAGAATTTGTTGTTAGTACTTACCTCTATATTTTAGAACTGGAACAAGTTAACTATAAGAATATCAAAATGGTCAAAGTAAAAAAATATTGTCTGTTTTTTTATAATTATGCAAAAATGGTAGAACAGAATGTAAACCGTAAACCTATACATAACATCTAAAAGGTAAATTCGGCTATTAGTCTACTTCTACTATCATAGAAACACCACTGATTTTGTGTGGCATAAAATTAGAAATAATACATATAAACTTATTGTACCTATATCATACGAAAGTAACAAACATATTTAATTACCATTTACCAGCACAATTTTTCTTGGCCTCTTGTATCATCAATACTTCATTGTATTCATTCAAAATAACACAAGCAACGATGTAAGTCACCGTTTCCCCCAGCACAGGTTTAAACTTCGGGTCTACAGAAGGCTGAATTCCTTGTGATTCTAGGGCCTCATTCTGTTCTTCTAAAGAAAAGTCACATATATCGGCCTCTTCGCCTTCCAATGACTGTCCCTTCAATACCTTTTGCAGGTTTAATTCCACTGTATCAGGCATTATTTAAAATGCTAGGTTCATTAGAAATATTGGCCCGCACTTTGTTGAAATACAATTGAGGAACAAATAATTTTTTTTTGCATATGATATTTACAAATTATGGCGTAAAGTTATCGTACTGAAACAAACTAATCATTAGCGACTACACACTGGAATGTCAGGAATGACAAATATCACACATCGCAGTCATCACACGTCTTACGATTTTTTAAAGACGTATTATAAACCACTTGAGGCGGTAGTTCTTATTCGCAACTTGCATAGAGTCCATATTAATGTAATCAGGTGAATGCATTCCTATCTACAACTTGTTCCGTCCTCGTGCCCACCTAAGAATTTTAATTATTCTTCTCTTCCTTCCAATAAACAACAAAATTTAATATGCTGGACTTCAACTTCAGTATGTAGGCAACCAGATATAATTAATTTCAGTGTCGGCATCTATATTTTGAGAAGGTAAGTCACAATGTAGAGAAAAACTAGTTTACTATTGTCATTACCCTCTATTCTCCAATAGATCAAACAATGAGGTTTCATAAACAAAATATGAAATAAATGTCTACATTTATTTTATAATATACCACAAATGTAAAGTCTGATCCTGTGAATATACATATTAGCCAATCCAGTATTAAAATTAGCGCTTAAATTGTCTTCAACCACCAGGTGGCGATACTGAGTTGTCTTCAACCACCAGGTGGCCCACACGAATATTATTAAAATGTATAGAGAATATACATGTTCAATGAGCCATTTCCATCGATCGAGTTAAAATTCACATAGGAGCTGAAAAACCTAATAGGACCTTAATATATTATTACATATTCTTCAAGTTACTACTTCTAATAACGATACCTGGGCCATCTATTATGAACTAATGAACTACAAAATCGCGCTGCCAAAAGTTCTATAAGAGTGGCCAATATGTATATTATAAAATAAATGTGTCCTATCATTTATTTTATTATAAAATAAATGGCTATATCTATTATAAAAACTACTTTACACGGCTCTAGAACATAAATTTATATAAGTAGATATTGTTTGTGTGGATATCAATTCATATGTATAAATGGATTATATTGTTTCGACATTGCGACATCTATCAACTGATGGATACTTTAATAATTTGTAATTAGTGTAGACGCGAAATTATTTTATAACTTTCCTTAATAATTAATTATTTAGTCGTTCATTGAAGTATTTTATTTTCAATCAACGATTTAGTGCTTTTTTAAGAAACATTTCCAGGGAGGGGAGTTTTGACAAGTTTGAAAAACATTTCGTAAATGAACGTCATCCTTTTTAGTGCATTATCCTTCGTATCTTTTGCCTCTGTTCTTACCCTATCTCTTTTCATGCATTGATGCTACCCCTTTTTACCTCACACCCTGTAATAATTCCAAAAATAAACTGAATTAATTTCTGTGGAATTAATAAAGAAACGTCTCAAACTATTTGATCTCTACGAATGAGAGCACCAAAGAACCATCATTTTATTCAATAAAATTTTAATAATTCGTGACTTAAAAAGTGTGACTGATTTGTTTTGTACTATTTAAGGATTTACATAGCAATAATTTTTGACAACGTTAATCTAACCCAACTTTCTTACTGGCCTTTTAAACTTATGTAAGTTTTCTGATTTTATCTCAACAATTTAAGTTTTTTTAAATATTAAATTATCCATTGTCTATTTGTACGCAGAACGTTGTGCTATAATTGTAATCAAATTGCTTTAAAGGTAATTGATACGGTCAGCAGATAATAAAACTTTTTTTTTGATGTCCGAGTCGTATTTGAAAGTTCTAATTGACATTTTAACCAGTTTAATTAAATCTGTCTTTCTAGGATTATATCATATAATTATGTCTGAACGTTACCCATTTTCGGGTGATAGAGCATTAATAACTCATGATGGCAGTGTCGTTTGGAATGAGCAAGCAGAAGTTCAGTCCACTTTGGATTTTTCTAATGTGTCAGACAGTATAACCGATAGCTATGTAACTGCAGTGGAAGATAATGAGACACAGTATTTATCTATACTTGAAACTACAAACGATATAACTTTAGAATCTTTGCACAATTTGACGTTGGGGAATTCAAAGATAGTAAGCCAGGATAATCTGGAACTTAACAGTGAAGATGCTATGGAAAGTTTGGATTTAAACGGAGTAAATATGGGGGACCAGCAAGTTGTTGTCTTCAGTCTAGACGGATCAGATGACTTGTATGGAATTCAGTTTGCTCAAGATGAGGAAGGAAATGTACAAAAATATCAGTTCAAGTTCAGGTAATATACAGAATTTCGTAGGTTTCTGTGATCTTTTGTTGCCAATAATTGTATATATTTCAGAACCACAGATGATGGTCAGCTGGAGGCCATTCCAGAATCAATTCAACTTCTTCCGAATGAGGAAGAAATTCATCAAGAAGTAGATGAAGGAAATCATGTTTTCATGCAAGATTCGGAAAATGAAGAAATCCAAGTACAAGAAACTCACCTAATTTTTCAAGAAGAATCGGATGTGCAAGAAACTCAAATATACATGCAAGAGGAGGAAGATACAAGTGAAGAGCTTGTTCAGGTAGAGCATGATGAAAAGAATATGAGAATCTTCATAAAAAGTGAATCTGAACAACCATCAGTGCCTTCAAAAGTTCACAGTGATGATGAGGAAGGTTATATTGAAAATACAGAGGAGATTGAGAATGATGAAGATAGTCATGAGGAATTACACTATGAGGAAACCCAGACAGAAGTGCCTGATGAGGATCACTATGAGGAAGAAATTATAGATGTTAAAGCAGGTAATTTAAATTTTTTGCTTTTTCAAGAAGTAACTAAGAAATGACAAATATCCTATTTAAACAAATTGTGCCATATAAAAAAGTTATCTGTATAGAAATATTTTCTTGTAACGACAAGATTTAAGTTTCTATTTGATCTAAGGTTTTAAATTTTTTGTTTTTTCAATATTAAGGTATATTGGAAGAGAGTCTTGCCCTCCGAAACAGTATTGCCACCCCACCTGACAGAATAAAAGAAGAGATTCACCAAGAAGAACAAGAAGAGAGCCAGGGTGACAAGTTCGATGAAGAACCAGCCACAGAAGAACATCACATCTACAAACACCAAAAAAGATATTCAAACTCATTATGAAGAGAACCATATTCATGAGGACCCAATCTTGGAGCATCATATTGAAGGTCGGAGAAATTTTGAGTTATTTATATTTTTCCTCACTATTAAATCTCTTGTTTCAGGCCATGTAGATGACCATTATGAAACTGTGGAAGTAGATGAAACACAGGAAACGGTTCTGGAATATGAGCATTATGTCTCTGAAGATATTCATCAAGCTTATGAGGAAACCAGTACAACGGATCCTGAGAATTTGGATGAAGAACAACATAATCATTATGAACAACTTTTCATACAAGAAAATCATATTAAACAACACACTAAGGCAAAACCAGGGAGTGTTCAGTCTAGGGAGGAGGACGACGAAGAGGCGGGTGATGAGGAGGAGGAGGATGAGGAAGAAATAGAAAATCAGTTCGTTACTGAGACTGGTGCTGAGAACGATTCTGACAATGATGATTACCAGATTGTGGAAGGTCTACATATTACAGGTAAAAATAAACATAGTTAAAAGATGTGTCTTCCGTTTTTGCAAAATTTTAAATAGAAAAAAACTACCTACTTAAAATTCTGAATTAACAGTGTCATTCGTTATATTGTTTTAATTATTAATCATCTGTTTTCATCCAGTATGTGTTTGTATCTGGACTGACCATCCTTTTGGCCAAAAATTTACCCCATAACTTGCTGGTGACTATCATCGCTTATAATAATTTTTATCATAAGGTCGACAATATACCTTTATTTTTTTTTCCAGCTGAGGGTGATATAGATGATGATTCCACCTCAATACCCTTCCAAGAACCAGAAACTATTCTCCAAGAAGTCTTCGAGAAGCCTCCAGCCATAGAGCGAGCGAATATACTCAAACAAACCTCGATAATTAAAGGTGTTAAGGATGTCAAAACCAAAAACAATAAAACTGTAGTATACTACGTTGTGCCTCATCTAGAAAAGGAAAACGTTAACTCCTTACCGGTGAATAATACCACGATTTTTCGGACTGTCAAATCTAATCCGAGAAGCATTTTGAAGAGCTCATTTCCTGAGGCAAAGGAGGAGCCGGATATCAAAAATATGGCTGACGAACGATTGAATAAGAGGTTTGCAAGAAGCAAGGAAGCTGTGCAAGCGAGATTGTTTAATAATTTTATCAGTAAGACTACTATACCTCATGCCCCAGTGAGGCAGACTAGGCTACCTAGGAAGCAGGAGATCAAGCCTGTGGATACCAGAAGAGATGAGGAGATTATAGTGCAAGAGGTCATGGTATCTTCCAGTGGTTTTATCGAGAATGTAACGGAGAAACTTAAGAACAGGGATAAATTGGAGGTATGTAGAATGTTTGTAAAATTTGTTGGTTACCTGATTATGTCATAAAGTACAAACATCTACCCTAAATTTTAGAGTGAAGTTCGGCATCGATTGTGTTCTTTCACAATCACAAAAGTTTGACATAATTCTGTTACTGTTATCACTGAGATAAACAATTATGTTGTCCATGATTCGAAATGAGTATATAACTGTTACAGCAATTTTACACAGACTGACGAATTTTTGTGAAATTTGGGCTATCTATTTTTGAGTATGCCCAACATGAATATAATTTTTTTATACTTACTAAAAAAAAAAAAAGTCAAAATAATTACTCTTATTGCAGATGACAATAAAGCTCATAATCGAACATATTTGATACGACTGTTGTTGTGGCAACCAACTTAAAATTTCACAGTAATTTGTCATAAAATTAACATACACTATTTAACAACATGATATCTGATCTAACCCTGGCACAGATAAAACAAGAGACATAATTACAATTAACACGGGGAGCAGCACACACATTGTTTGTCAAGACACATTAAAATATTAAAACATTAAAACAGTTGGTGATTTAAAATTAATAATTGCTCACTTAAGAGTTGGGACTTTAGTATACTTTTTAATTTAGCAGAATTAATATTGCATAGTTCAATTGGTAGGTTATTGTAGCAGTATGACGCTAGAAAGGTAAATGAATTTCGAAAGACACCAGTGCTAAGGGATTGAGAGAGATGTGCTGGTCTACCTCAAATTTCATGGATGAGCATTGCTTCTTTTTTTCTATTTTGGCAAACAGATATTTAGGAGATTCATGAAATAGTACATTGTTAACAAAAATGTAGTAAGTGACGATCCTCTAGTTTAAGTATTTTAAGTCCCTTAAAAAAGGAGTTACATGGTGAAATCTAGAGACATCTGTGATAAATCTGACAGTATGATTCTGTTTTTTCTGAAGACGATATTTCTCTTCTTGGGTGAGACAAGGCGTGTATACTACGTTGGCGTAATTAAAGTGGGACAGAAGTAATGAGTCTAGTAGCATTATTTTAGTTTTTTGGTCCAACAGATTCCTGTATGGAGACAGACTTTTTAGGAAATTGTCAGCGTTTTGGCAGATAAGACTGACATGCTCTGTAAATTTTAAATTACTATCCATCATTGGTCCTAAGTTTCTTACAGAAGTAACGCGTGGATTGCATCGCTATCGATTGACAGTTCTAAATTGGCCGTTGCCTGCATAGAATTACTATTATTACCAAAGGTTATAAATTTACTTTTGTTGGGTTTAATTACCAAGAAATCTTGCATAGTCCAGTTTTAAATTAAACTCAGTTCACTATTCATTTTTCGTTGTGCCTCAGGTGCATCATTACGATTAAAGTGAAGGTATAACTGAACATCGTCAGCATACATGTGAACCAAACAGTAGTTTGCAACAAATTAGAGATCAGCTATAAAGGTGATAAAAAAAAGCGGGGCCTAGGATAGATCCTTGTGGCACACCTGATCTTATTGATCGCTTTTCAGAAATATCTATTTTATTGGCAGAGTTTATGCAGACGAACTGCGGCGGTCCTGTAGATAGTTTTTGCACCACTCCAGTGTGTCTCTAGTTCCGCTTCAATTCTATGGTGTAGAATTGAAGTTTTGCTAATAAACACTTTAGGTCAATACTATCAAAAGCTTTGGACATATCTAGGAGAATTAGACATGTAATCAAAGACCTGTTGCTGGCACGGAAAATGTCATCAACCACCGAACATAAGGTTGTAGAAGTTCCAAAACCTTTTCTGAAATCTGACTGCATATCTCGAATAATATTGCTGGTAATAAGATAATCTGAAAACTGAGATTGCAGAGCACCTTCTGCAATTTTTAAGGGAACAGGTAAAAGACTGATAGGGCAGAAGTTGCATAGATTTTCAAGATTTTTGCATTTAGGAATAGGTTTCCCCAAACTAACCTTCCATTGTTCAGCGACACATCCGGTTTCAAATGAATAGTTAATAATATGTGTTAATGGGTCTTTAATCCACTCAAGAGACAATTGCAGCGTTTTGCCTAAGATTCCATCTGAACCAGTCGTACAAGGCTTCTGTTTAAAAATTAAGTTTTCAATAATGTCCGAGCTAACAAAATGAAATTGAAAATAAGAATTCCTTAAACTGAGAAGATTCAAAGCGTTGAATATAGTCTGGATCACTTGCTATATTTGGGATTGAATCAAGAAAGAAGTCATTAACGGCATTGGATTCAAGATTGCAATTAAGATTGTTAAGAAATGTTATTTTACCAGTTTTTTATTATTTTTCCTAGAAATATTAATATTATATTCAAAGTAAGCCTGTATTTCAAATTTTAAGGAATCGTTGTACAAGTTTCTTAATTAACAATAGTACCATCTATGTTCTGGCAGATTAGATTTTTTATAACGAGACCATGAGTTAGCCTTTAATTTCTTAAGAATTCTGATTATCAGTGAACCAGGGTTTATATTTATTTAAAGAGGAACAAGTGACAGTTTTACTATCTGCAGTGAAGGTAATTATTTTGATACTTAATTTTCTCACGAAATGTGTAGGGGCAAGGGAACAGTAAAAATTTTGAAAAATTTATGAATGTTTTCAAAACTATTCTGCTGTTGCTTTGGCTGATTAAGGTAAATATTGTTGGTAGTTCTTTGTGGCATAGAATGAACTAGTGTTAAATAAAAACAACACATTTTACAGGGTTGCAATAATTTAATTGATCTCCATTAAAAAAATGTTGAACATAATTTAAATGATTCCTACAATGACCATGACCATTTGCTGCTTCTTCAAGAATGACAAGTAAATTCCCAACTGAACTTTGATCCCGAAGGGAAGTTTAAATCTTTGATGTTACGACATTAATACTGAAGTAGTGTCCATAAACACCAAAACACTCAGTACTTGCGTTTCGCCAGCTAAATTGCATAGTCTTCGATGCCAACTTAGTTGGCGAAACGCACATCAAGTATATTACTGAATGTTTTGGTGTTTGTGGAAACTATCTATGCAAAATTTATTAATTTTTCCATTTAAAATTGGCGGTGGTCCATGACGGCACATTTTCAACTTAAGACAAGCGGAGCCTTTTAAGTATCATTTGCCTCTTATGACTAGCAAAACATTCAAAACAAACAGATTACTGATTAGGTTAAATTTTTTATCTGCTCTCATTAGATTATAAGTTAATCAACTGCTTTTGAACAATTAATAGTATCCATAAACAAATAGCGTGAGTTATAATAACTCACTTGTGAATTATTATAAATCACGTGCCAATCTGCTTTACCTTCATGCCTAGCCTGTCCAGTCGAAGTAACGCGCGACGTGAAGGCTGCTCTGTCCGAGAGAAATTCTATTCCAAATTCCAATACGGTGAAATAGAACAGTCCGTTATTATTGAGGGGGAGAAAGGTGATTTGACATGTTTGAATAGTTTCGACGTTTTCAAATTAAGTTAGGTAATAATTGTACCAAAAATGATGAATTCGGTTAGTGAAGATGAACCATTATGTACACCGCCAGAATTGAGGCAAGTAGCTGATGATACAATACATAATTTATTACCCGAAAAATCGCAGAACAAGTGTGTATAAAAATTTTATTGCAATTTAATATTTGTTATAATCGTAGATAAAGTATAGTATTCAACTTGCGATAATGGTAATAACTGACTTGAATTACAGCAAAAACTTCATCTGCGTGAGTTATTACCTACACTACAGCTCGTTGAATAATATCAGAGACAGTGGTTGTCTCTGATAATATACTATAGAAATGTCTAACCACGATTTAATAAACATTAAGTTTTCCCGACACGTTTACTGTTTTTTCGGTATGTGGTGGGGTCATACAGCTGCTTATCGCTCATATGTAACCCGGTATCTTGCGAAAATATACCTGTTGTTTATAAATTTATGGTAACATTAATCATTTTAATGAACTAGACGATTTTTTTTGGTATATTTTTAAACTAAATAATATAAACACTTTCACCAGTCATATTTCTGTTTGGAAGTTGTTCTGTAAAATTACGTCACCACTTTTCGGGCACCGATGTATTCTTACCTCGGTGTTTTCGGGATCCAAACAAGTCACTCAAGGGGCACTTTCGTATCTGTTCCAACGCGATCCTGACTTGAACCATATCTCTCCTCGTTCTTCTAAACTTTTTAAAACGGGAGGGAAATATACTGCAGCATTTAGTTAGCATCAGATAATATTTCCGAAAGATCCTCAAAATGGCAGTTATTCTAAATCAAATTTAAATAAACAAAAAATCAAGTCACTAACCTTAATTTTTTTTTATTTGATGTTTGTTGGCGCCAGTTTGTTATATATTGTGGGTGATAGGTAACATTAAACGGAGAAATTAGGTAATTTTCAAATGTTTTTCTCTCATTGATGCATGAAAATGTTTTTTTTTCATCAGTAATATAATTTATATTTTGTTAGAATAATGATTGTGGTGGCTTAACACAATATTTATGGTAGCTTCAGCGAGTTATCCATTTGTTTGATTTTGTCGAATTCTCTATGGTTTAATGACGGTGTACAATAGAAGAGATTTATTTATTAATATTTTTTTTGTGAATTTAAACAATTTACCTTTTATTTAAAATATTACTATGTTCTAAGCAACAGCCATATTATTAGAAGGAACAAGGAACTAAATAATTTATTTATTAATTTTTTTTAAATTTGATGCATAATTATTTGTTTGATGTATGCAAAACTCGGAAAAGAATGCGATTAAATGGTAAAAGTCACATAAATATTGTGTAGGAGTATTTGAATACTCGCTTGCTCACAGTCAGCCATGTTTATTGTAATATAACAAAATTAATATTTGCCCCTAACTATTTTGGCATTAACAATTACAACAGAATGTAATATTTGCCTATTTTTACAGATAACGGGATATGTGGTTCTGAGTGATTCTGATGATGACTATAACCCCAAACAGGGAAACAAAAAGAAGAAAAAGCACAGGAAACATAAAAAAGTAGACATGTGTGATTCAGATGACTCTGACATTAGCATAATTGAAATTCTTCAGTCAGATGAAGATGACGAAGAGGCAAGAACAGATAAAGAGAGTCCTAAGAGAGGTAGAGGCCGGCCTAGGAAATTTCTAGACTCCAAAGACACTACTGACAACATAAAACGTAGACGTGGTCGCCCATCAAAATCTACTCAAAACCACAGTGACTCGGAAGAGTCGCCTCTGAAGAAGAGCCGTACCGAGTCAGATGACGGTGAAAGTGAAATCACAAAGAAAGAAATAAATTGTCCCCATTGTACAAAAACCTTCCCAAGCCAAAATAGCCTTAACACTCACATACAGCATCACAGCTTAGAGAATAACTTAAGGAATAGTCAGGCCAATAGGGCCAGTTTGAAAAGTACGAAAGTAGAATACATGCATAAATGCGACATTTGTCAGGCAACGTTTAAAAATAGCTTTCTACTAAAACGACACATTTGTGAGAAACAAGCCCCAAATAAGATAAAAAGGTTGCCTTGCAATTTTTGTGAGAAGACTTTCCCTGATGCTTATACGTTGAATATTCATAAACGTATTCATGTCAAGGAGAATCTAATTAAAACCACCACGGTAGCCAAAGTATCTCCTAAAAAATTCAAACCTCTACGGAAACCGATATCTCCTAAGAAATTCCTGGCAACAGCTTCTACCAGCCAGTTCAAACCTCCACAGAAACTAAGCGCAAGAGGTACCTTTAAGTGCAAAGAGTGTTCTCGAGTGTTCTTTTCGCAGGAAGGCCTAAACTTGCATGAGAAAACTCACAAGAAATTCACATGTGCGACCTGTAAATCATCTTTCTCTTCAAGATTTCTACTAGACACACATACCAGACTGAGCTGTGTCAAAACTTCATCCCCGCATAACAAACGATTGTCTTATAAGATAAGGACATCTTGTGTGCAGCCCCCTAGGAACAAAGCAGGATCCACCCGAAATACCAGAATGTCTAGCAGCACTAAGGACTCATCTGGAATGGGAAGCTCCTTGAATTTTCATCTGGCATGCGAAGATTGCGGGGAGAAGTTTGCATTATATCAGGACAAGTTCAAACACCAAGTTAAGGTATGATTTTTTTTATTTTATTTTGACAGTTATTTGTATAAAATGAACGTTTGGGACTTAAGGAAAAAACAATACAGGGTGTTCCAAATTTAATAAGCATGTTAATAGTGTCCAAATTAACACAATGGCGACTGACAAAGTGTGTATTAGTTGTGTTTAGAGCAAATCTTGAATTAAATTTCACATGAGATTTCACATTACCCACAAGTAATATTTCCCCACCACAAATGTAATTAGTAGATTTAATATCACGGTCTGAGCGAAACATGTTATAGTTATAAAAAAATTCATTGTTGTGGACAGATGAATTAGTTTAAGTTTCAGTAAACACAATTATAGGTCATTGACTGCTTGAAACAGTTCAAAAGTTTTATTATTTAGTAAACCATAAAGCAGCATGGAACAGGACAAAAATACTAGGTTTAAACTTCTCTTGTTGTACAAGTGATAGATCGGTAATATTACGTATTTGACCTACTCTGTAATTGTTACATGTTCTGTTGAGTAGTGTATTTCTAAGAAAATAAATAAATAATAGATTGTTTATTTATTAGCCCAAACAGTTTGATTGACGATAATGTATTTCGACTTTATTTTTGAACTTACATAATTGGTACATATTAGCTTGACGGCTACTTCATGACTTTCTCCACATCTTGGACTTAAATAAGTCTTACCCACTCTGTTATTTTTTACACTGATTTTAAGTTAAAAATTGTACGAAATTGTAAAAAGTGTTATTTTCATTTTATATATCCCTTACAAAATGTAAAGTAAATGTATTATCAAATGTATGTTGATTTTTATATACATGTATTAACAATTCTAGAATAAATAAACTTAGAAGTGAATGTTCATAAGTTAAATAGGAAAAATCCAGTAATTATTTAACAGTAGACTATATAAATTTCCATGAAATTTCTTATAATAGAATGAAGGATATATTAATATAAAAGTTTGTTAAAATATCTAATCATAATCCTCTTTCTGCAATGGAATAAACCATTTTTAAGTTCATTAAGAAATTGAACGAATACCAGACACCGTACTGAAATAATCATTGATTCTTTGTAAACGTTAAAATGTTCTTGCCATTTTTTTGCACCGAAATGTTTTCTAACAAGTTTACGTTCCAAAACGTAAAACATTGCAAATCGAATTTAAGAAGTCTTTGAAGATTTATGACAATATATCACGCATGAATGCCATAAAATTGGATGTTGGTGGAGGACATTTCGAACATTTAATCAACTGACATGGAAGTAATCTACTTCATTAGGTACTAAATCTTTTGAACCCAATTTCTCAGAAACTAATAGCTCAATTATTGTAAAAAGCAAAGTGAGAATTTAACAGGCTCTAAAATGATATCATTTGCTCCGTCATGCCACTTGAAATTTTGGGGTAAATGTTACTCCCGTTTAGGGGTTGACGAGGTACCATTGAAAATAGTGAATTTAAGGGTTCCTTTGAAAATAAAATTTGTTTTAAGCGTCGAGTCCTAATGGCATAAACCTGTGTGGTGTTTTTGATGCACGACCCTTTATTTTATTAAAGTGTTCATGGCCTCTTTTTATTTCTGAAAATCTTAATTTCTGTCAAAATATTCTCCACCATGATTTCTTATTAGTGAAAGATGTTCGTAGATCTTTACCTAGTTTCCTTCATCCACTTACCCATCCACCTCTATTCATTATCTGATTCAGTTATTCCATAGAATTTCTTGTTTTATAGATACACGGTTTGGAAACTCCAGATAAAAGTATATTAAGAGAGCCGAGGAAACTCCTGCATAAGCCCAGAAACATCCACGGAGGCATCCCAGCCCGCGAAGGCATGCTAAAAGTGTTTGCCGAAATAAAGAGCAAACTTGCTATGATAACTCCCACAAAAGACGCAAAGTAGTTGTAGAAACGGTGTTATAATTGGTGTAATTAGTTGACTCTTGACATTATTTCTTGTACATAAGATTTGTTCTCTGCTGTGCAGACATTATATTTAACACGTATGTATATATGGATAGAGTATTTAATATATGTAATTTTAAATTTTAACGATACTATTTTTTAACTGTTTTGTAGTAATTTACCTAAAACAAATAAAGTTTTCAACTTCTCTTTTATTCATTGATCTTCAGAAACCACCAGAAAATAAGCAAAATCCTTTGTAAACAATTATGAAAAATGCAATATGGATAGTAATAAACTACAATAATACATAGATGAGCATCCTACAATAACAAGGGGAGGCATCGCATGGTTTCTGAATAAGTTCTCGAATATAGTTACAAAATACTCCCCGAAATTCAAACGAAATTACTTGAAGTATAGACTACCACCATTTATTTTAAAACTTATTAAAATTAAAAGACAGCCGTATAAGGAACAATATGATAATCCGGAGGTAAAAACAAAATTTAATAAACTTGGTGGTGACATACAAAAGTTAGCCGTTCAGGTCAAAATAAGTAAATGGGAAGTAATGAAATAAATGAATCAAAAGGTAGGTAGGGAGTACTGGAAAAAGGTTAAAAAAACCTATCAAAACATAAAATGTATGAACAAATTCTGAGAATAGAAGAAAACGATCGAATCCATGACTCTGGTGAAAGCATTTAAAACACACTATGAACAAGCTTACACAGAAGCCGAAAACAATAACTTCAACGAAGACTACAAACAGTAAATAACCAACTGGTATGAACACTATTTTCAAAATGAAAATGATTTAATAATTCAAATACCACCTATTGATAGCACAGCATTTTATGAAGTGCTAAATAGTGGAAAAGACAACGCCAGGACATGATAATATTCCAAGATTAATAATAAAACGTCTGACGCCAGAAATACATGAATATTTATTCAAAATAGTAAATTTTTATATATTTAATGGGTTCTTTCCTATAGAGTGGAAACATGGTAACATTGTTAATATTCCAAAACCTAATTTAGACCACACAAAAACGTTATCAGTAATGATATTGGTAAAAATATAAAAAAAAACTGCAAAACAGTATTTTAGACGCAATTCAGGAATACCAATTTGAATTAAAAAATGACTGCTCCACATCACAACCACTTATCATCTTAACTGCAAACACACAAACAAATAACATTATAAGAAACAAAACAGCTAAGCATTTGACAGCATATGGCATATAGGGCTTATGTTTGAATTGTATGAATTGGGTTGTCCTCTCTACTTACAACTAATCATTAAAACATTTTTGGAAAACAGGACACAGTAAAAATAAATAACGCATCATCGTAAGAATTTACACCACAGCAAGGAGTCCCCAAGGATCACCGGTGTCACCATTCTTATACAACCTCCACTGCCATGACATACAATTTTAAGAAAAATAACCGGCCAGTATTTTAATCCGCAGAGTTTCATGTTACAGTATGCCGATGACAATACATTAGTTACACATGTAAACACCTTAACAGGGACCATACAGTCCAAACTTTTACTGACAATAGGTACCGCTAAATTGAGACTAGTACCGAAACCCAATAACTGATTTATTGGGTTTCGGTACCCGATTTTTGAAATATATTCAATTTGTCTTGCACGTCAATTTGGCCAGTATTCAAAAAGCATAGGATACAGGATGCAATGATAATATATTATAACATATATTGGTGAATTCGGAATGAAATTGTCTTTAAACTGAATATACAGTTACTTACTTAAAATAAAAAAGTTGGACATTTCTGGTTAAACCAGAAGTGAAAAATATGTAAAATATGTATGTAAAACGATTTATAATCACATTGTATTTTTCAGTTTTTCGACCATAACTTTTTTATCTGACGTTCAATTGTTACTTTCGCTTTCCGAATTTGGATTCCTCAGAAAAAAATACATGGGGTTTGGAAATTTTTTTCCTAGGTTTCAAGCAATGAAACCGAGTGAGGCACTTAAAATGATCATCCTGTACATAGACATATAACCTAGAAGGTTTAAAACCTGTGAGAGCCTCAAAACATTAAGATGTTGGTAAAATATGTTTAACTGGCAAAATTCTATTCACTTGCAGTATTTTGGTTGTTATAATAAATCTCGTGTATAGTTCATATCACCCCACTAAACATTTTTGTACAGAAATGTTTCAGATATGTTTAGAAACTGAAAATGACCTACCTCAAAAATGTTTCAGGTGAAATATTTCAAATGAGTCGAAAAGTAAATCAAGAATTTCATAACAGAGGGGCGTATTCCACATTTAATTAACGCCTATCTATGAAGCCCTTACAATATATATTTTTTATATATATATATTATATATATATATATATATATATATATATATATATATATATATATATATATATATATATATATATATATGTATTATTAAATATGATTTGAAGGAAACAACTACTCAGCGGGCAAATACCCCGACCTGCATTGAATTACACCTTCAAATCATGATAGATGGAAAGCCAATATCATTTGTCAATTCCTAACCAGACATAGATCGATTTCGAACTTATTTGTTCTCTTCAGTATGCCATAGGTTATGGAACAGACAAATGATAGTGGCCAACCTGCTAGTTATATACTAACTAAGGTGAAGTGAATAGTGGTGAGAGGTATGAAACTTCTCATCTGGTCTGAATGCTACTATCCGACCGACATCCTAGATGTCTCTGTGGCGGATAGCGACTTGCATCACAGCAAGTACCGAGAGCGGCGACCCCTAGCCCAGGTGGACTAAACTAATGTTATTAAATATGATTTGAAGGAAACAACTACTCAGCGGGAAAATACCCCGACCTGCATTGAATTACACCTTCAAATCATGATAGATGGAAAGCCAATATATATATATATATATATATATATATATATATATATATATATATATATATATATATATATATATATATATATATATATATATATATATATATATATATATATATTGCTGATATATGCTAACATTTCCTTTGAAACATTTTTGAGGTAGGTCATTTTCATTTTCTAAAACATCTGAAACATTTCTGTACAAATTATTTAGTGGGACGAATGTTGGCGCCACGTCATTAATTTATGAATTATAGAAATGTAAATAAATGGTCTATTTCATATTTCTGTTTCCTTAAAAATACTTTATATTGTCTTCTGCAAACATTTTACAACTGTTTCGAACCCCATATCATTGATGTGCCATTCTGTATGGCCTGATTTGGAAATTTAAAACTGATGACGTGAACGCCAAGATTTATATTATTTTTTATTGCATTATACTTTTCATCTACTATTGCATGTTATGTGTTACATTTTTACAACTACACACTTTATTTACGTTACATGTGATGTAAATATATTCACAATTACAAAGCTTTGTACAAAAATGTTTATTTCCGTTTCCCTAAGTCGGACGGTTTATCCATGGCATTATTACTATTATTATTATTGTATTTCACGAGAGTTTCGCCAGCAAATTAACTACAGCTACCCCTACATCCCACAGGATTATTGGCTGTAAATTCCCGATGTTGTGCCTTAAGCAGACAGAAAGAACCGAGAATGCATTTGTAACCAACAACAGCGTAGCCTTACCCCTCCGAGTATACCGATTATTAAGACGATCATCTTGACCAAGTAGCCTGAGTACAGCACTTGGAGCTCGTATCTGATTTTGCGAAATTTATTTTTCCTATACAAGGTGACGTTTTTTCGCGACGGCAGTCGAAAACTCGATGGCATAATCATCTTGGTGTGATAGTCAAGTAGGACCACCGGGCTTATTGTTTTAGATTCGCCCGACAGCCGGGAAGGAGTTCCAGTAAATACGGCATTTCTTGTTCTTGACAATAGACCTAATAGATCCGAGTACATACAGTTTATTTCAAACTTATTTGCAACATAAAAAAGTCGTTTATTTTTTTATCCTTTTACCGCCGTCAAAAAAGGCGACAGTTTTTACGTTGCAAATAAGATTGAACTAAGGGCGTGTACCGTAATTTGATAAATGCTACCGATAACCGTGGTTACGGTTGTTTCCGGTAACTGCAATGTGCGTTTGAATTACGGGACGGATTGTGTAATGTACTATATATAACTACAACAATTTGAAAATATGAAGATATATGTACCTCCATGTCCGCTTGCATAGTCACGATCAACAAAAATATCTATAAAATTATTCCAATTCCAATTAAAAGGGTCTTCAAACTTGCTCGAATAAAAACACGTTTAATACCTAACCTCAAATACGTAAATTACCGCAAACAACCGAACTTTTTGAGCGGTTGCTCTGGTTGATACCAATCGTTACCATTTTCAGGAAACCGCGTACCGTAATTCCTTTACTTTTCAGGCGCGTTGATTTATGGTAGGGCGAACCGGGGTCTTGGTTAAAATATTGGAATTACGATACACGCCCTAAACTATAAGCAAGAGAGCACCGGTATTTGGTTTTCCCAGTATGAGTGCCTCAAATAATATATAGCACTCGTAATTCCGCGTTATATTGGCGAATGTATAGGCCGAAATCTCGTATATGGTACAAGTAGAAAGTGCATAAACGACTTCGGCACCTGACGGCAGGTCCTGCAGTTGATATTAGGACCTTCGTTCACTACATGCACGCGAATGGATTTTCCAATTCTACAGCTCTGATTCTGTGTTTCAGTGCCTTTTGCACAGGTAATTGAGAAACTTAAGTAGATACAAGTTTATTATTCTAATGAGTAAAATCACGGAATACAGATCAACATAAACGTCTACAAACGGTCGATACAAGATATAGGACTTACAACATAAAACTTAATAAAGGGATGGAAGAAATTCCATCTAATGGTAGTACTAGAGACTAATGTCAGAATTTAATTCAACACTTTCAGCCGAAACAAAAATGAAATTACTTAGAAGTGATTATAGATCGACACCTGGGCGAATAGCTAATTAGTAATAATTAATTAGTGTCCTTATGTCATTCCAGAGGTTTAAATCCTGGGCCATTATATTTTATCGCACTATTACATCAATACAACATTGGGAAATATTAAAATTCCCATTTATTGTATAGAATGATTGTTACTTTTGAATATTGAAATAAAAAAAAACTAGGGAAAGGACGGTTCTGATGTCAATAACATATTTTTATGCGTTGAAGAATCAAATTTCAAGTTATATATGTTCTTATTTTATTATAGAAAATGTGATGAGAAGTTGACAGTAATTAGGTAGTGATTGAAAATTACTGATAGTTGTTCAGAATTTAAAACTGAGTATAATGATTCAAAGTTACAGATTTGACCGACCGGACAAGAAGTATGCAAAAAATTTAAAAACATTTTAAAAAGGTGCGCCGCGACCCTTCACCCAATACGCTCTTTTCATACAAATTTCAGGAAAATATAAGGATTTTTTTGCAAATATTACGATTTTTCTCAAATTGTTTATAACACTGACGTTGTTTTCCACAAAACACCATAATATACTGCACTCGACGCGCGTTTCGCCAACCAAGTTGGCATCATCTGGAGATGATTAAAACTAACCGTACGCTAACAAACTACCCCATTTATACCTAAACTATTGTCGAATCGTGACTCACTAAGCAAGAGAGGGGGCTATTTGGGATTGGCTCCCTGTAATTAATCTTAAATCACTAATATCTATTTTATGGTTGTTCTCAAACGTATGTTGGGCAACACTAGATTTATCTGTTCTACCATATTTAAAATGAGCCATATGCTCCTTGAATCTAGTTTAAATTGATGGTCAAGTTTGTCCTACATTTTTGATTATAGTCCTTAGAGCTAATTTCGTTAATCCCCGACTTTTCGTTTGTTTCAATTTCGTCTTTTGGATTACCTAAATGTTGTCGTAATTTATTTTCCGATAAATTAATCAAAGTCAAACCTACATCTTTAAAAATCCTACTAATACCAGGGTGAATCCAGGATCGAATAGAATCGATACAAATTTAAAATTTTCTAAAATTGTATGGTGTAAGCTATTATTACTTAATAGTTATAAAAAACAAACTAAATTGTGTTTTCTTGTTATATCATTAGAAATTTTCTCTTTCATTTTGAAAGGTCGAGGAATTTCGAAGTGTCTTTAAATTTACGTTTCCTAATGATCTTATCAATTCAAAAGAATATCCATTACTCGCAGCTATTTCCTTAATCAATGCCTTTTCTTTTTCAAACCTCTCCTTATTGAGGGGAAGCTATTTCTAATTATTAATACATCTAATATTGGTAGTTGTCCAATGTTTTCAATTTCATATGTGAATTTAATTGACGCGAAACAAGTGTTTAATTTAGAAACAAAGTTTTTAATATCAGTGACTTTTGTATCAAACACTGCAAAAATGTTATCCACATACCTAAACCTAACACGGGGGAAATATTCGAATTCTTCTTTTGCTTTTTTGCTTTTCTTTCGAATATGTTCAAGAAGAGACTGGCAGTGAATGGTGACAAAGAGTTACCCATTGCTGTTCCTTCATGATGTTCGAAGAAATTATCATTGAAAGCAATTTTGTTTCATGCAAAGTTTAGTGAGTTGAAGGTATTCTTTTATTACATCTTCACCGAGATTGTTTGATTCGAGTAGATCCTTAAGGTAGTCCAAGGTCTGTGGTAATGGAACATTTTGAAATAATGAACAAAGGTCAAAGGAGATCAAAATATTCGATCGAATATGAAACTTTGGATCATTATCCTCAGGTTTTAATTTTGAACAACTTCCAGATATTTTCAATCACTACCTAATTATTGTCAACTTAACATAAGGAAATTGTCTCTCTTTCTTGGACTAATATTAATACCCGTGTTTACTTATAAATAAGGTTATTACGAGTACATAATAAATTAGGCACGTTCTTTGTTAGGTATCCTGGAAGGCGGAGATGTCAGTATTTTAAATTCAATATTCTATAAAGCCCTTAAAGCTCTAGAGGCACAGACATGTTTGATATTATTGAATTTTTTGTTTACCTGTATCTATATAGAATAATGTACAAACGAAATTGAATTTTATTAATTTATCCAAAATTCGCCTCCTCGTCTGGCGTATAGGAATCAAGATTATATCAGCCTGTTTATAAAATTTAAGTGTAAGAAACACTTTGATATGAAAGACTCGTTTTAATAAACAAATATGGTCTGTGAATAATATTTTATCCAATTAATATCGTATGACGACGAAACCCAATATTAATAATATTCACTTAACCATATTTTACTTTCTTATACCTAATATAAGGAAGTATAGTAATTGTGATTTCTTCGACCTCGAGATTTTGATTGATATATACGTTTTGAACCCTCCTGAATCTATCTGACTATTTTCCGAATGATGTCTGTCGGTGCGTGCGTGCGTGCATATGTGTGTATCCGCGATAATTCAAAAAATTCTAATGGGAAACTTCCCAAATTTGGCAGTTAAGATTTTCAACAATATTTTAGGTGACACATTAAATTTGGTGAATATGGTACTATCAGAGGAGACATAATGAATCAAAGAAGAAAAAAAAGGTACAATTTTGGGAAAAAATTTAAAAAAATTTATTGCATTTCTGGACGAATCTCGACGAACTATAATGAAAATATCTGATGTGGCCAGCACATAACTTTCTTATACCAGTTATCATCCTGATGTAAAAAAATCATTCTATTTAATTCTTCACTTACCTCAATTAAATTTTAAAAACGTACCTTGAAATGTTTCATTAAAATTTTTAAATAATTAATTATCAGCGTCATTCGATACTGTCAATAATAATTCATGTCATATTTTAATAATTTCTTCTTATCGACATTGACAATTTTGTAACTAAATTAGACATTTCAAATGTAAAACTGTTAAATTTATCCTAACCCCATTTTATGTGATTAAATGTATAAAAAATTTAAGTTTACCTCAGCTTTATTTAAGTAATTGGAAAATATATTTTACTGGCTTGATATAGTAGATATGATTCATATTCTTTCATCAAGAATATATTTTTTTGTAAAGGCAAATACAAAAAAAGTTTGTGTCCCGTGGACCTCCTTTCAGCTGGCCAATTTTGCTCATCGAATTTATCATTGTCTTTGGCCTTTAGAACATGTGTACCAAATTTGAAAGATTTACCTCAAAAACTGCGGTTGCTATCGCGCTACTACAGACAGGAAAATAGAATGGATTCAGGAGAGTTCAAAACGTATAAATCAATCAAAATCACGATTACTATACTTCCTTACATTAGATATAAGAAAGTAAAAACATAACAATGGATAAAAAATCTGTCAGCATGTCTGTAGTATCGCGAAAGCAGCCACAGTTTTTATTGCATTCAAATTTGTTACACGTTCTAAAGGCTAAAGACAATGATAAATTCGGTGATGAGCAAAATTGGCCAGCTGAAAGGAAGTATACGGGACCCAAGCTTTTTTTGTATTTGCCTTAAAAAATATATATAGGGTGTCTCACCAGGAACTGCATCGATCGATATAAGGAAAAGTACGCACCAGAAAATTGCCTATGCCTAAACTCAGTCGTTTCAGAGATATTTGACATTTTAAAAAAATTTTGATCGGTGTAATGGTTTTACAATAACCTTTATAATTTTCTTCGTGTAAAAGATACTCATTTGCCTTTTGGCATGCAGAAAGACCATAGTACATTTGTTACTAGATGTCCATAAAAACGAAAAATAACACTAAACACTGTAACATGCCTATTACTCGGATTGAAGACACTGCATAAACTAAAATAGCTAAGATAAAATCAGCTAAAAACATGATTCCATTTTAATTTAATAATTGTTCAAAATCTGCCCTCGAACCTCCACACATTTTTCGCACCTTTGGATTAGTTCTCCATGGGTAGTTCTTCTAATTGAATCCCGTAATAAGTTTTGAAATGCATTTCTTACTCCCTGCATACAATCTTCAATAGTTGTGAATGGGCTCTCATAAACTTTATTTTTAATAGTTCCCCAAATAATATAATCTGAAATTGATAAATCGGGCGAGCGAGGAGGCCATAGGAAAGGTCCATTATTGGCGATCCATTGATCGTAAAAAAGTTTCTTGTAAAAATTTTATCAAATACGCGTTATGTGGGGGAGCACCGGCGTGTTGATAAAAAATGTTTCTATGATCGGCAAAAGGTCAATTTTCTAAATAGTTATTATTCAAATTTTGTAAAATATTTAGATATCTTCCACATAAAAAAAAAACAAAAACAAAAAATTAACTATACATATTAGCAGAAGAAGAAATCATTATAACTTACTGTTTAAATTTTTCTGATAAAATTCTAATGCCACCACTCTATCGTTTCTTATAGCACAGTAAACATTAAACTTCCAACTTTCTTGAAAATTTCGCTCCCTGAACACATGAGGTTTCGAGTCACTCCAATAATGCGAATTGTATCGATCAAAAAGTTCATTTTTGGTAAATTTATATATTTCCCACATAAGAATCGTCGCCTACAAACCTTATTAGAATAAATGCACAACAATTTTTCTCTTTTTAGGAAATCTGTTTCTTTTAATCATTGAACCATTTGGAACGAAAACGGGTGAAATTTATGTTTGATTAAGATTCTGTGAACTGAATCCTTGCATAGTCCCGATTCCAGAGCAGCTTGTCTTAATGACATCATTGGAAATGCATGAAAATATCCCAGAATTGCTTTTTTTTTCGTCATTAACAATAAGGCTTCTGCTTTTAAATTCTTGCCTTGACAGAGCCATAGTTTTTAAAATTATCCACTATGCGTTTTACAGTGTTTGGTGGCGGTTTCCGTTTTTGTGGATATCGAGTAGCAAATGTACTACAAGTTCTTGATATTACTTTATCACATTCTCCATAAATAATAAACAAATTCAAAAAGCCTTCGTGGGTGTAATTTAAACGCGCGCGGTGGCATTTTTTGATATAAGAGAATGACTGAAATTACTGATTGTTTCTAATCATGGCTAATTTGATAAAATTTTTACTAAAAATTCTTGAATTTCTAAGAAAATCGCAAATATTTCAAAAAGGTGTAATTTAAACCCACACAATGCTTATTTAAGAAAAAAAGGAATTTAATTATACATAACTTGATGAAAAAATTATAGGGTGTTCCATTTGACTTAAGCAAGTTTTTGCGGTTTGAAGTATACAAAATATAACATCAAAAAATGGAACACTTGGTGTATTATTATTGAATTTCTTTAAACTGTAGAGCGTAGCTCACCTTATGGTTTTTCTACATGCCAAAAAGGAAATGAGTATCTTTTACACAAAGAAAGTTATAAAGTTTATTGTAAATCATTACACGTTAATATTTTTTTAAAATGTCAAATATCTCGGAAATGGCTGGGTTTAGGCATAAAGTATCCTATATATTTTTGACTCAGAATTTTATGATGTTTTCGAAAACCTCAAGATATATAGGGTATACCATTTACAATAAGTAAGTTGGTATCGACTTCCGGTATAACCAGAAGTGCCAGATGCTTAGTTGGATTGACCACACTGTCGTTAGTAATTCCCTAAATTTTCAAAATTCTCTGGTGCGTACTTTTCCCTATATCGTCGATGCAGTTCCTGGTCAGACACACTGTACATTCTTGATGGAAGATTATAAATCATGTCTACAATATCAAGCCAATAAAATATATTTTCCAAATAATTAAATAAAGCTGATGTAAACTGAAATATTTCACATTTGGCCTCATAAAATGGGGTTAGGATAAATTTAACAGTTTGACATTTGAAAGGTCTAATTTAATTACAAAAATGTCAATGTTAATAAGAAGAAATTATTAAAATATGTAACATGAATTATTATTGACAGTATCGAATGATGTTGATAATTAATTATTTAAACATTTTAAGTACGATATCAAAATTTAATTGCGGTAAGTGAAGAATTAAATAGAATTATTTTTTTTGGAACAGGATGATAAATACTGGTATAAGAAAGTTATGTGACATCAGATATTTAAATAATAATATTCGAGTAAAATCGAATGTCGACGAATAGTTTGAATAATAAAAATAATATCCAGTCAATAATATTTGACTCACCACTATAATCTAGATGTAGGGATAAATAATTATAACACACACTCATACACTGTACATAATAAAACTACGAGCGACAAACGCCTTGTATAAAATGAACACAAAATATTGAAAGCAATGGATAATAAAACAAAACACTTTATTAATGAACGTCAAATATACTCATTCACAACAGTATTTTATTATTCACCACTAGCTATCACATATCTATCAGTAATCGTTCAACGAACCGTAGATTCCGTCTCACACTGCCTGCCTGTTTCTCGTCGCTGTGCACGAATCCCCCACTAGTCATCCGATAGTTATGACATGGGTTTATCATATCATAGTTGCCATAGTAACGGCGTCTTGTTAGTCACATTATTCCTATGAATAAACGTACTGTCCTATTTTAACCCAACAAATTCTTAAACACACAAAAAGTAACATATACGTTTAAGAGGATGTTATTTAAACATAATACGAGTATATGTAATAGTAATATATTATGTTCATCCTGGCAAATTATCCAGGGTGTCCCACTTTTAAGTACCAGTAGTGCCTGAACCTTCGAAGAGTGAACAACCAGATTGCAGAGTTTAAGGTCCTTAACATTTTATAATAAAATGAGAAAAGTATGTAGAGGAATATAATAAACTCAATAAACAGTAATAGTGCTGGAAAAACCAAAATTATTCCATGATCAGTTCCACCGACAAAGGACAAAGTGTTTTATTGTTATTGTGTAGTGACTCAAAAGGTATCAACATTTGTCAGTCAATAACGAAAGTCTGCAATAAACGTTGTCGAGTGCCATAATATAATAATGATGGCACGAAGTACAAGATCGAAGTTGGAAACAGCAACGGTATGTGAATGTGTGGGAATTAAAGAGATTTTGAATTATCTTAAATCAAAGTTAGAGTTACAATGTTTTTATGTAGCAAAATGTATTGATTAATGAAATGCGAGAGAAAATATAGAAACTAAAAGAAAATAAATCAGCAGCACCATCTAAAAATATCCAACCAACGTACGCTGAAATTCTTGGTAAACAGGCACATGTTTTAGTCATTAAACCCAAAATAGAAAAAGAAACAAATGAAATTAAGAAGTAATATAAATCCAGTGGGTTTAAATATCCACAAAAGTACACGCAATGGAAGAGTAATTTTAATGTGTTCAAGCCCTGATTACTGTAAAGAAGGGACATTAAAACGAAATTGGGAAATAATTATGAAATTAATGTTCAAATTAAAGTCAAGGGTTATCATTACTGGTATTGCGGAGGAAGAATTAGCAAATAAAGTAGATAATAAGGAGTTGACTGAGCAGATTCTTAGGCAAAATAAAATACCTCAAGAAGCTGACACTTCTAGGTTTGAAAGTATTTATAAAACAAAAGTGCGAAGAGGAATATTTAATTGGATTGTAGAGGTCGATACTGAAACATTTATACATCTAATGAATAAGGAAGAGCAAGTATTATACGTTGGATGGAATAACTGCAATATATACGAATATTTCTGGGTAAAAAGGTTTTTTAAATTTGGATACAATCACGAGGCTCAAAACTGTAATGAAAAGGTTTCGTGTACATTATGTGCAGAAGAACAACACAGTAGTGCTTGTAGAAATGAAAAGATAAAGTGTGTGATTTGTGTTAGAGCAAATGAAAAACTAAATCTTAATTTGAATATCCAGCATGCTGCTTTTGATAGGAAATGTGAGTATTACTTAAAAATTGTTGATTCAATAAAGAAGAAGACAGCCTATAACGAATAGCAACCACAGGATGATAATGCGATATTTCTGTCTCGCATGAACGCTGAAAGTTATAAAAATAAAAACCAAATATCAGAGTATGTATTGAAATATAAACCCTTGATTCTGTGTCTCACTGAAACATGTATTACTGAAAATTTTATTAACAGTGAATTAGAATTAAAACCGTTCGTTGCGACTCGAGCAGCCGTCACACAGGTGAGGTATTAATATTCATTAAAAAGGGCATACATTTTGAAAATGTAAAAACATTAATTCTAGATGTAAATTTTTGATTATTATCTGTTGATATAAAAGTCAAGACTACCCTATATAGTGTGACTGCTGTTTATAGATCGCCTAGTGGTAATATAACACTTTTTCTTAATAGGTTTTTGCAATGGCTAGATGATTATGTTGACAAAAATAATACACATAGTATAATCCTCACAGGTGACTTTAATGTAGATTTTCCAAGAATGATTATGTAAAAAGAAGGTTTAAACAAACTATTGAAAATTATGGTATGAAACAGTTTATACAAAATTTTACTAGAGTGAGAAGTAATTCTAGTAGCATAATTGATCTTGTTGTCAGTAATGATTATACAATAAATGCGTATGTAGAGCAAAATGTTATCATAATAGACCATTCAATAATTCAAGTAAAAGTAGAAAACGGTAGGGATTTATCAAAATATCAAACAAAGGAAATTAGATCTCGGATCAATTTGAAATGACAAATTTGTTAATTAAAAAGGAATGGGTGTATTCTTGCACAGATGTAAATATTGTTAGTCAGACATTTGTAAATAACATATTAGATATACGAAATATAGTAGCACCAAAAGAAATTATAAAAGTAAAGGTAGCTGAAAATAGATGGTTAGATGATAAGTGTCGGGAAGATATTGCAAATTGAAATAGGTATTACAAGTGATTTGTTTTTACACGCGAGGATAAGGATTCGAATTACTACAAGCAGACAAGAAACAATACTGTAAAAGTTATCAAGGAAGCGAAAACAATATTTTATGATAGAAATATAGTTAGTAGTAAGTCAAATCCAAAATTAATGTGGAAAAGCTTAAAGCAGTTAGTTGGGAAAAAAAGCGGGGAACACGCTCTGCCAAAGTTTGAACTGTAATGGAGTAATATATAACAACAACTTGGCGGATATATTGAATCAGTATTATGTAGGTAGTATTGAGAGTATTATTATAAGCATAGGTACAGATGATGTCGATATTAATATAATTAATGAATCTATACCGGTTGTAAATTCTAGCATGACATCATTTAATGCTATAACCCTACAAGATCTAAATAAAATAGTGACTAAACAAAGAAAAAATATGACACTGATGAAATCGGACGTAATATCATAAAAAAATCTTTTTTTAAATTTGATTAATTTCAGTCTGAAAAGGGAGTTATGCCTGAATGTTTTAAAACATCTGTAGTGGTACCTATACCAAAAATACCCAATACGAATCTGGCGAACAGTAAAGACTAGTAAATATGTTGCCTTTTTGTGAAAAAATCTTAGAATTAATAGTTTATGATCAAGTAATCAAGTACATAAATTCAAATAATATTCTATGCACATATCAATCGGGATTTCGTGGTAAACATTCATATGAAACGGCTTTGCAATTAGTAATTTCAGATTGGAAGCAGTTGTTGGACAGAGCAGGAGTTGGGATTTGCGCAGTTTTCATTGATCTTAAGCGTGCTTCTGAAACAATTGACCGTAATATACTACTATTAAAACTAAAGAGATATGGATTTGAGAACACCGTTATAGACTGGATTACAAGTTATATAACAAATAGGTACCAAGTAACAGAAATGAATGGGAATTTATCAGAAGCCAAGTTAAACAACTTTGAGGTTCCTCGAGGTAGTTTACTGGGTCCATTATTATTTATTCTTTATATTAATGACCTTGGTAATGTGTTGCAGAAATGTAAAATCCATCTATTTGATGAAGACACTCTTATTTACTATGAGAGTAAACATTTTGAGGAAAATACTGTTAATTTAGAACTAAAATTATTGACAGAAAAATTTAAGATCAATAGACTAAAAGTAAATGAATTAAAATCCAAATTTATGTTCGTGGGTAATAATTATATATATAAACAGTGTGCTACTCTAAATCTTGGTATCGAGTTAAATAGTAAAAAAGTTAAAATTGTTCAGGAAATAAAGTATCTAGGCCTAATAATTAATCGTGAACTGAAATTTAACAAACATATAGAATATATATCAAAGAAAATCGGCAAAAAGATCGGATTTTTTAGCAGAGTGGCTCCATTTATATCAACTACTACTGTGTATAATACCTTAATACTACCTCATTTTCTCTATTGCTGTTCTGTGTTGTATACATGTTGTACAAATTTTAGTAGACTCCAAGTTCTCCAAAATAAGGCAATGCGAATAATACTAAGATGCCACCGCTTCACTAGCAGTCGGCTAATGCTTAATACATTAAAATGGCTTAACATTACACAGTTCCTCTTCTTCCAAACTATGACATTTATTTTCAAAAGGATTAATAACGTTTTACCGGAATAATTCACACGACTATTTTTGCCTGTTACAGACGTACACATGTGTAACACACTAACAGCTAATGCAAATAACTGTTATGTTAAAACTTCTAGGAGTAGTACAATGAGAAGTCTGTTCCACAAAGGAGTTGTACAATTCAATCTTCTTCCTCACGTAATTAAGACTAGTAATACCGTTAACCAATTTAAGAGTCAACTTTTATGTTTTATAAAAGATAATGCATATCAGCCAAATTGATGTTGCTTGAGGTTTGTTTTTATTTTCACTATATTATATATTATATGTCTATATTATATAAACTAGTACTAGTTTGTAACTATTATTTTTATATCTATTATTATTTTTTTATGTATATACTATCTATCTATGGATAAATAAAGAATATCTTATCTTATTATTAAGACTTCGACAATCGAGAGAGGACCCCGTTTCAAAAAAAAGTTTCAATAAACATATATACATCATATTTCGGTCTTTTTCAGAAATATAGTTCATTGATTTTTTTTTCTTTTTTAATATATTCAGTAGCAATTTTAATAAATCAGATATACTGGGTCTCTTAATTTTCGAGCCCATCTGCCCTTTAAACCCCTCAGTCTCTTTTGTAATTTTGACATTTTTATTCATTTGGATGACTTAACAACTTTTTTGCCAATTAAAGATTTTCGATAATTTATAATGGTATATTACTTTTGAAAGATTGAAACGAGTAATCGCAATCTGCCATGTTCATGTGAAATTGTTTTAATTACTGACTGGTTTATTATTTCCTTTGGCATAATTTCAAATTTTACAGGATTACATTCTCTCCCGAATAAAGTTAAAATCAGCTAATCAAGAATTCAACAAAACAGTTTTTCAATTACAAAATGCAAATCGAGTTATTGATAAAACGAAGTAGATTCGCTTCAATCACTACTTTGCATTTGTAGGAAATTATTTCCATGAATAACGACCCAACTTCCAAATTAAAGAATGCGAACTTTACAATCTTTGTGATTGTAATTAATTAGTTTGGTGAAAGTAAGCTTCACTTTTCTTTACAACAGTAATGGCTTTGCAAATTTTAAGTAAGCCCTCAAATAAAGTTTTGTTTTCTTAATCAAGTATTCCCTGTTCTCCTAAAGCTATAAATCATACTTGCAAAATCATTAATAAATCCTCTGCACATTTTGGTAAAATTTGTTAACGTTAGTCTTATAAAATAAAAGTAAAATCATTGAATTTGAATCTGTAAATAAAAATGTCGCAATTATCACCTTATGGGCTACAAGTTCGTACTTTTAAGCTCCAATAAATGTCAAAGACAAGAAAAAATGTTATACGTCTAATAATATCTGACCTAACATAAAACAGACAAAACTCAACTCTGAGGCGATATAAGAAATCATCTGTAAAACATGAAGAAGAAATCATTACACCATAATAAAGTACAAGGTTTTAGCTACCAATATCAGTAGCTTTCATTCATTAATATTTTGTAAAACTGAATATTGAGATGACTAGGTCGTTCGCCTTATAATGCCTCACAATGAACATGCTGACTTATCCACATGGATGTTTGGCTGGCTCTGAGCGTGGGACGTGTTCTTATTAAAACTAATCTTTTGAATTGACTTGACATGGTCAAATATCCACAAGTATAAATACGACGCAAATAAAATGTCAGATTTTTTAAAATTATTACTATTTCAAATATTTGCAATCGTCTTAACGATTTTCTTGTATTCCTACTAAATTTTCTTTTATTACAAATATGTTTTTCATGTTTCTTTAATGTTCTTCAAATAAACAAGCTATTAAGTGTATACAATATTTTATAAAGTGACAAATAGGACAATCGCAAACTGCTTCAACGTACCTAACTTGTATTTCCTGTTAGAATAGATGGAGCTTATAAAGAAAACAGCGTGGATACCCTCAAATTTCAAGGGAGCGCTTTTGTCACGAAACTGGGGTAAACTTTAACTATAAAATTCAAATTGATTATGCAGATCGGGAAAAAGCCAGTTGTGGCTTTTTTTTATAAAAAGCGACGATCTTTGAAACAATGTGCCTGGATTCGTATAACTGAATTAAATGCATATATGAATAATAAAAAAAACGGTTTTGAGTTTTGCTCATATCAGCAACATATCCTTAATTTTAATAATGATACTTTTAGCTGATAGGAGAAAGCATCCTTCCTAAAAATATGACAGCTAGTATGAATAGCTGGAATCTAGATCTATACAGAACGTTCCGAAAAAACCTCCTTAGCATAAAGCTAGACCATAACCATATATTAAAGCTTAAATAATATGCACGGTGTTCATTTGTTGACAACGGTTCAAATAGAGGACATGAAATAAATATTCATTTAAAAAAGAAGCTGCACCAAGGTAATAAAATGAGTATTATGATGTATATCCTTCGTAATATGAAACAATCTCCTTTTACACCATTTCAACTGACGCTCAATGAAATGGTAAGACTTTCCTCTAATGAAACTGTAAGTCCTCGAATGCAGGAATTTAGGAAGAAATTAAGAGAGAAAACACCTATTGGTAAATTAGATGAACCTTTAGGGAAACACCCATTTGAAGAAGAAAATCCTTTGGAGCCTTGGCCAAATAATATTAATCCACATACAGGAGAAATTGGAGGACCAAAAGGACCTGAACCTACTCGATATGGAGACTGGGAAAGGAAAGGCAGAGTTACTGATTTTTAAAATAGTCAGAATTTTAGTTTGTTCTCGAGTTTGCTTTTTTTAATAGGTATAAATTAAAAGTTGTACAATCAAATTAGATAAAAATACATAAGTATTTAAAAAAATGTACGGTAGTCCAAACTAGGAAATTAACATCAAAATTTGTAGAAAAACATTTAGAATCGTGTTTTCATGCTTTGAGGTATACTTAGGTAAAGAATATGACTAAAGATGCACATGTAATATATTTAATTATAACTAGTCAGTGGAATATAATTTTAAAGGAAAAAAAAAAAAAATTCTGCATTAATATACGTTAAGTTTTGTATTTTTCAGTTATTCAGCCCTTACTTTTTTATTTGACGTTCCTTTTTTTTCCAATTTAGATTCCTCAGAAAAAATACATAAGTACAGTTTTGGCATTTTTTTCTTAGCAATGAAATCGAGTGAGGCAATTAAAATAATCACCTTATACATAGCCACATATTACATGCAATCTAGTAACAGTAACTGATGTTAATTTTACTTAAGGACGGTTTTGAAATAGTCCCAAACATTTAAAGTGATTTTTTTTTAATTTGCTTTCTATGATTTTACGCGTTCAAAGTATAGTAGTTGAATATCAAGTCGTCCGTCTCTGTGATTATTTTACTTAAAGGAAAAAAAAAACACGATTTGCATTCAGGCATTTTATTGATCCATGGCATTTACATACGTCAAGCACTACTCAGTCGTTTCTGCCATAAGTACTCCTACTTGAGCAGCTACAGATATATTATACATCTCTATAAAACTGATGTCGATAAATCTTTGTAGTGCACAAAAAAAACAATTTTGGACGTGATCACCCCGGGACATGCTAGATGTTTAAAAGTTATCTTTAAATAAAAATAAGTTGCAATATCAACAGTTGTTATTATTTGTTAATCGTTCATTAATATCAGCAGTTGTCTAACCCATTGTCTTGAACTTTTTTCGTTTGTGGCTCGTGCCATAACATTGATCCATTTTCCCCATAGTTTCTGGAAGCCTAAATGTTATTAGATAAATTCCGATACGTACGACCCGCATTTTGTCTATTTCATTCGCCACCGTACATAAAATCGAGTGTGTATAAAAGTTTCCTTTCATTTCAAACAAATGGAAAATTCTTCTTTCCTTTCGTACCGAAGTTACTACTTTGTCAGTTCATTTTTTCTTTCCTTTACTGCATTCTATACGAAATTTATTAAATACGAATTAAAATAGGACACTGCATTTATATACACATATTTCATTAAATATATTCCATTTTAATTAATTTATATATTTTGGTATGTAAACTAACAATTAGAATTATATAGAAAATTGTAATTAATGAAAAATAAATAATTTTATACAAAAAAAATTTCACTCGCTAGCATTTCCTTTCATAACTTGCTTGTTATTACATAATTAATTTGTTTCTAGGCATAAATAAAAACCAACAATTCAGGAATTGCTGAAATGTTAACACATTTACAAATTACAATGAAATCCAAAATGGCGGATATTACTGTGTGTCATAAAACTCTAATAACCAGGCTCGAATGGGCGGGAGTAAGGGGTCACTCGTTGAGATTGTTTGATAATTACTTGAGTGATAGAGAACAAAAACTAAAAATTGCAGAATCATTGAGTGATTCTCGGGTAATCTCAACAGGGATACCACAAGGCACTGTTCTAGGACCAGTTCTCTTTCTTTTGTATATAAATTCAATTGGAGACATCTTAACTGATGCAAGTGTCATTTCATATGCAGATGACACTGCTATAATATTTTCAGGCATAAACTGGACAGAATATACAGAAAGACAGAGAACGGGCTCAGTGAAATTCAAAACTGGCTAAACAATAGCCTTTTGAGCTTAAATATCAAAAAAACGAATTACATGACATTCTCCACTACAGTTGCTGATCAACCAGATATAAATCTTATTAAAATACATACAAATAACTGTATAGAGAACCCAGCGACAATGTGTTCATGTACAGAAATAACAAGAATAAAAAGCATAAAATATCTAGGCCTGATAGTTGATCAACATCTGAAGTGGACTGACCACTGTGATCATATTACAAAAAAATTCGTAAAATGTTTTATAAATTCTATCAACTAAGAGAAATTTTAAATAAAATATTACTTAAAATTTTATACAATGCCTTGGTCGAGTCTATTTTACGGTATTGCATAGTTGTTTGGGGTGGGTCATATGATAATGCTCAACATAATCTTTCTGTATGCCAAAACATTGTATTAAAAATTATTTTTTAAAAAGGAACGAACATATTCAATAACATTACTTTATAAGCATACAAGAACTTTAAATAGTAGATCCCTATATGTACATTGTTGTCTAAGTTATTTAATTAAATACAAAAATTTATTTCCCACTGTTTTCCATAACTATGAAACTAGATCGTTAGCAAATGAATCAATAGTAATTCCTTTATTTACAAAATCTCATAATCAAAGATAGATCACTTATTTCGCCCCAAAATTCTTCAATGTTCTTCCAACAAAAACAAAATCAATAATTAACAAACCTCACAAATTTAAAAATGAAACTAAACATTATATTATTGATAATTTCTCGCAATTTCATAAAATATTATATGGATCTCAAATGTATCACGATTCTCTAATGAATTAATTACCTCTGCCCTCTGCCAATGAAATTTTCCACATCTACACCGCATATAACGTAGTGTCTTGTCTCTATGCTCCCTTTACTTCTTTTACTTTATTTTACTTCCTTACTACTTATTGTCATAATTGATTATTGTTAATAACATTACTATGTTCAGCGTTCATGGTGGATTTAGGGAAGAGATGTTCACAACACAGGCCGGATATCCTTGGATATACCAAAGCCTAGCGTGGCACCCCTTTCCTATGTTTACATTACTTTTGGAAAGAAAACTGAATTGTTGATTAACTTTATTGATAAATTGATTTTATTTGATTTGATTTGATATAAAAAAGGCCGTTTTAAAGTACAAACAAACACTAAATCACTACTCGGTATTATAATCGACACGCGCTTCGCCAACTAAGTTAGCACCATCTGAAAATGATCAGAACTTTAAAATTTTATTAACTGTTTTAAATAATGCAAGGTATCTTTTAATCAACTGCTTTAAAACAAAGGCAAATTTAAATAAGATTCACCATTTTTGCTTTCATTGTTATGTATAAATAGTAATACAGTTACTAATAACGGTATAATAAATATTAAAATACCGAAATATTCCAATTTTTTTATATCTCTACTAGTAAAGATCGCGCGTCGGAGCATTTCTCCAATTTATTACATTGCAATTGACATTAGTAGATAGAGTTACCGTTAACTCGTTACTACTCTACTATTACATAGAGACTAATGATTCTGAGATCCTCATTGTTGACGCTGCGTGTACCTATTTCGCACTGACGCGATAACAAGAAACCGGTCTGCGAATGGTATACGCGACGGCCTAAGCCTAAAATTAAAAACAACGGGTAATAATAATGAACAATAAATGTAAATATAGGAGTGCATGGCCACCCTGATGTAGATTCTCTGAGTCACTTTTCTAACACTACCCCGTTCATAGGCCCACTTCCCCGTGAACGACGAATTGTTTGTCTTCCATTTGGTAACAAACAGCTTAGTATGTTACTGTTTATTACCAAGAAGTGCAAAAGGGAAAATATGTTGCTCCTTTCCAATATACTATTATGACATAAAAAAGAAGAAAATTCGACCTTAAATTATGATTATTATTAGAGTTGGCATTTCGATCCGCAAATCATGGGCGGTGGTAGAGAAATACTCAAGTACGTAAGCGAGACTTGTTTACTATTTTAGTCTACTGTTATGCGTCGAGATGTCAATAACGTAATTTATTTGTCTCCGTTGTATTGTTGATAATTTTATTTTTTTGTATTTTATTCTTGATATTAATTTAATAATAAAGTATGTCAGGCCTGCCCAAGGGTAAAAAACGGCCATACGCTAACAAAGTAAATAAATTTATCAGTGAATTTCCGGATTTATTCTACAATGGTGTTATAATAATTTATAAGGTGTGCGAGACTGACCTGATGTGCTGGAACAAATGTGCAAGCGTGATTGTAAACGTCACGTAAATTCTGTGCAACATAAAACTAAAAAAAATGGCGTGCCTTCGACAACACCGTTTATGTTTGATTTACTCTTAATGCTGATTTTTTTGTGATGTTCCGCTGCACATACTCGATAAACAACCATTTCAGGAGTTCTGGAATAAATACAATCCCAAGGTGATGTTACCAAGTCGCACAACGTTGCATAACTGTGTACCAACTGTAAGCGAAGAAATTGTAAATAAGATCAAATGTGTACTAAAAATACACGGCTATGGTTATGGGTTGACGAGATAACAGATTGTAAAAAAAATTACATTTTAAATGTTATAGTACGTGTACTGCACCCTCTTAAACCGACGTTTCCACTATTACTAGCTAGCAAAAGACTAACTGAGTGTACTGGCCAAACAATTATGTGGGTGGTGCTGGAGACGTTAGAAAAATTTGACCTGTCAAAATGTCAAGTGTTGATATTTGTGACCGATGGTGCCGCGACAATGCGTTTGGTAGGCTATTCTCTTCAAGAACACGGTTGTAGGTTGGTACATGTTAAGTGTAAAGTGCATGCTTTACACCTTGTGGCAGAAACTATTCGACAAGATTTTCCAAAGGTAGATGCATTAATAGCAAGTACAAAAAAAGTGTTTCTTTAATCTCCTAAACGTCTTCGCGCATTTCATAACAAGTGTCCCGGTATTACCGAACCACCATAGCAGTTTCTTACACGTTGGAGAACAAGGCAGCTTTCTATTATGCTGAATATTTACAACAAATAAAAGCTGTGATACTACAATTCAATCCAAACGAGACTGCAGCTATTAAGGAAAGCCAGACAAAATTCGAAAATGTTTGTGTTGAAACAGCTTTAAAAACTATTCATAAGAACTATAAAGGATTACATGACGCCATACAAAATTTACAAAACAGAGCGTTGTCGTTAGCGGAGTCACTGCAAATAGTGGACGAAGTATTTCGACTGCTACACTCTATAGGTGACGCAAAAAAATGAGCCCGTTAGAGAATAGTTCGCACGTATGTTAAAGAAAGACACTGGTTTTACCAGATTAAGACAAATTTGTGGTGGTACTGATGGTACATCTGCAGATCCGTTAAGTGATTTCAAAGACTATTTTAAGTATGCTTGTATTACATCAATAGTTGTTCTCAAAATATAAGCATATTTTTTTACCACGTCGAACATTACTCTCAGAGAAAATCATAGAAACAAACATGATGCTGCAAAATTTTTACAGATCTTTTTCAGTCTGTGATAACCAAGCTAGTTAAGAGGGTAATTTATGTGCATACATTGTTATAAATTGTAACAGTTTATTGCTTTTATTACTAGTTAATTTCTATTCTTACACTTATTATGGTGCGTACGGCTATGTTCTGCGGCGCATTTTTGCCATCTCTAATTAGTGACTGGTAACAATATTCAATTCATTATCCTTCGATCATATACCTGTGCCTTACAATTTCATCTACGAGTCTTACAATAACATTAATTAATTACTTGCAACAACACAAAGTTATAATCCGTACAAAGTACAAAGGCAGCCATTTAGAGAATTTGACAGTTAATTACAAGCTGCAGGCTGTTCCACTGTTAATTATTTATCAAACAGCGAGGGATTTCCCCCTTATCCAATGTTTGTTTAATATTGTTGTAAATATAAACTAGCTCATTAAGCTCGGGAAAAAAGAGATTCAAACGTCATCGACACATTTGTCAATTTGTCAATTTTTGTTGTTACTTGCTGTTTACTTAGGGTTTTCAATCAAGTAACTATGCAGTTAAAGTTAAACCTTGATTATCAGGGGAAAATCTTGTATGGCAATCTGCAGATAATTCATAGTGTACACAATAATTTTCGGTGTAATTCAATCCAAAATTATCATGTGTCTATTGAGCAAAAACTCTTTAAGCGTTTCTAGTTTATAAAAAGCTGAAAACTGTTAGTATGTTGCTGGATTTTTTTTGTTTCCGGAGCAAAATTTTTTCTCAACTAAGCCGGTCTTTAAGACAAATTAAAATATATACACTAACTGTAACATAAGCCAACATTTTCTCTCATATGTTTTATTATCTACTTGTTCCCAACAAAATCCATGAAAATGTGTTCCTAAACATTATTCGCATGTTGTATCTTTTTTTCGTCTTTACAATTTAAATATTCGAAAAAATACGCGAGATATGAATAAATCAGACTTTACAAAACTTAGGTTTTTTTGTAAATATCTAGATAATTTTAAGATGAGTTTTTTAGTAACAAAGCTGCAGTAACATCATACTAGATATATTTTATTTTAAACCAATAAAGAGCTTAATTCTCATGGTGACAAGAGGGATTGTTGATTTTCCCGACATCATCAAATTTGTTTCCGAGAGAGGTTTTCACAAGTTTTCCCTGAATTTTCTTGCCGCATGTCACTTCTCTAGCTGAAACTTTTTTATTACTTAAATTGAGGTCAACTCGGAAACACGGAAAAACATTTATCGACAGAAGTTTTACACATAATTCAAAGTGCTGTCATCGATTGTACTACTCTGATATTACCGTGGCAGTTTTTCATCTTGTAATAAGAAATCTATACGGTGTTCAAGTTTAAAAAGGCTCAGAAAACTATAGCGATTGATTGTAGTAATTTTAACTTTGGAATTTTTGTATTTACTTTTTGTTATAGAAGTTGATGGATATATTCGTAATATACAATAATATTACTAAAATTAAATTACAAACAAACATCACTGACTAGAATTCTTTGTACTGTTCTTTACCGTATATATTTGTTGTTCATGTTTATGTTTGTTTTTTTTTTTTGGCTTCGGAATCTAGGTCCATTCAGCCACATGTTTAAGTTTTTAAATATATACGTTTACAAGGAAAACCTAATTTAAATAGTCCTGAGGACTTGTTAAAATACACGAACCGTCGAATAATTGAAACTTTGGTTTTCTTCTTTCCGCCGACCTTACCCCCACTAATTTAAAAAATACCTATGTGTATGATTAAACTGAACTATTTTAACAATATTAAAAACAATAATAATAACTCTGTATCTACTTTCATGCCGCTACTCTATAGTATGTCTGTACTACTAAAAATTTAATTTCCTAATGAATAAACCTGCCCCAAGCACATACATTATTCTTGTGCCCGAAGACTCCCCTTTAATTTAAAACAGATATTACCTTCGATTGCTTCCTGCTCGTTCGGGACTTATCTAAAACAGAAAAAAATGTTTTGGTATTTAAAATAACAATACACAATCTTTCAGTAATGACTAACGAGAGTAGGTTAACCTTAAATTTACCTAAAACATAGTTTACGTTTGAGGTTAAGAACCCTATATAAACTACCAAAGTACTTTTTATCCACTTTTCGTATAAGAAAAGTACTTATTTTTTAAAGTAAGAAAACATACCTTATAACTGCTTCCCTTTCGTTAACGTCTGCTTAGATTTATCACACAATCACGATTGTTACAAAACTCTATTAATAACACCTCTACTAACAAACAACACTTTGTTTTGTGATTTTGTCCTAATCCACAACAATAGAAGACTCCACTTTATAAAACACTATTAACTTACAATTATTACTCCTTATGTTTTGTTTCAAAATTCACAAGTACATACGTAGCAATGATTCTTTAAAATATCCTCGAAGATAGTCATGGAAATAAATCGTTTGATTCTAGGTGGCATCGGCTGATTGAACTGTCAGTAATTTGAACAATTTTTAAACTGTCAATCTAAAACTAAGATATTATGCTGTTGAATTTCCATGGCTAACTAGAGAAAAAATATCTTCGTTCACCTTATCACTTTATTCTAGCCTATAACAGCTAGTAGTATTACGTATCATATCAGTTGGCTGTGCAAATAATTTATGGTAACAACAGAGAACATAAAGTTTAGTTGTTAGTGTCTTTTAAACATTTTTTGTATGATGAAGAAAAACTTTATATTCACCTTAACGAGCGTGTTCTTAATATTATACAATGACAGTTGGCTGTGCAAAAAATTCGTGTAAACAAAAAACAAAGCTGTGTGATCATTATTAGCATTTTTTGTGCGTTGTGTATCGTCGGTTATGTGTTTGTGTGTTTTAATCCCAGTACTTACCGAGTAAACGCATTCAAATTGTAGTAACTGGTGTGAAATGAAATAATTTGAGACCGTAGTGATTTTTGAAAGTAATGCATACTTCTAAACGGAGGGGGTTAATTAGGTACGTATAAAAAACTTAATAATGGTTAAATAATGAAATGAAATGATATAACTGCTTTGTTATATGTGTATATTTTATCCATTTTTTAACCTTTTTTTTATATAAGTATATTGATATCGATACAAATTTGAGTTACACGGTTATTATTTTACTGTATAAATTATTGGGTGCCCTGTGTTTGTAAATCCACTTCTTGTAGTAGAAAATTGTATACAGGGTCTAGATCGTTTTCCAAATTTAAATAAATTGTTTTCATTAATCTAAACGATGGATTAAAATGAAAGTAGCACATTTATTTTTCAATAATGTGAAGTCACTCATTTCGTTACCATCAATGAATTAATCCAAATTATTAACAATTAAATAATCGGTCGTTTCGCCACTCAAGTTGGCATCATCTAGAGGTAATTAAAGTAGTTTCAATCGCCACCAGATAATGCCAACTTGACTGACGAAATCCCTGTCGAGTATAATACAAAATGTTATAAAATATTGATTTGAACATGACATTGTTTCTGAGTTTCATTTTTAGGAACAAGTCGGCAACATTATTTATCTGCATTAAAGTTACCCACTGTAGATTAATGCATCTATAGAGAATTGTAATAGGGGCGTATGCGTTTTAAAGTGTAGTGCGGTTGTCTATTGCAATTTGCAATAAGCGTGGGGATTCTCAGTCTGTGCACGATTCCACGTCAATTTATTAAGTGGACAAGTAATGTTTTGCATTGGTTATTTCTTAACATTAAGTCCTTGCCTTTGGTAGCGTAACAATTGCAACTTTATTATGTGAACACGTCCACATGTTCGAATTTACTATTTATGGTAATCGTTAGTGGCAACAAATCACGTACGTAGTGAAAAGTTCACTTCAGACTCTAATTTTTCCGAAGCACAAAATACACCGAATCACAGAGAGGCGTTGCCATGAATAATATATTATACATTTTTTTTGCAATATCGAGTACGGGAGTTCGCATTATGTATTTGAAGTTCGACTCGGGCAATCGAATCGCCCACTCTAGAATGCAGCGCACACCAACTGCATTCATGTATGCAGCAAACAAACACAATCCAAATACCGGTTGGTTCCATGTATCCTTGCGACGGTGAGGGATGCATAGCACCAACGATCACTTGTAAAATTTCCGCAAATACTATTTACACCTTCGTTTACGAACTAAATTATTTTTTTTTTGGAAAGTAAAAGAAAGAATAGTAGTTAAAAAAAATGTTTGCCTTCGAGATCTGACTTATGCAGTATATCGGTAGTCTTATTAATTATATTTGATATTGTTAGTTTTTTATAAACATATAACAACGCAATGATCACGTCTGTGCTGATGAATGCCGATTTTCTTTTCATTCCCGCTTTTCAAGATTTTTTACGATTTAAAGTAATGGCGGAGGAGCTGGTGATACGGCAACAGCTTACGCGTGTAGAACAATTTGATTGAAGATGATGTTACTTTCTGAAAAACAATTTTGAAATTAAATACCCAATAATTACAAAACACTATCTTTTACTTGTCTACTTTTCACTTTATTTTTTGAGTTTTACAATTAGTTTCATCCTATTCGAACATTTTCAAGTAACTAAAATATACAGATTTTAGGTATAAATTGAAGAGCGATTAGCTTTATGGCTGAGTTACATAATGTGTACATTAAAACCGTAGAGGGTTTTGGTGAGGTGGTAAATTTATATTTTAGATTTAATTTTAATAATTGTCAACAACAATGACACAGGCACACAAAAAAGGTTGTATGTCCGGCAGATAAGACCCCCATGTATTTTGAGCCCCAAAAAAACTTCTAAAAATTACAAATGTCGCACATTCTATTGAGGTTAGGCAACAAACAAGAGCTAACTCGCTAAAACCAACTTCGGATTCATACCCAGCTAACACTAATGCTCTTATTAAGATCTCCAAGGTCGCTTTAAAATTATACAATAAAACTTCGAATAAAACCAAATGATCTTCAAGACAAGCTTAGGATCACCATAAAGCAGCTTCTAGCCAAAAAGGGCCCATCCTAAAAGGGTCTTGAAGACTAAATTTTAAAACTGTATTAAAAACCATTTAGCTTTAATTTCATATTCTTAAAGAGTTCTTCAAGGCAACCTTAAATTTATGTATTAAAACGTTTTGCATTTAAAATAAAATTGCAGAAGACTAAATTGCCTTGAGAATCATTATAATTAATCCTAAAAGGGTTTTATTTTGTTTTAAAGTCGGACAACTTTATACGTGAAATAGTTAAAACAACGGCAAGTCTCTATTGGGGCAGAGTGGTAATATTTTAAACGTAACGCATATAAAGCTGATCAAAAATAATATTCAAATGCAAACTATTCTGGTAAAAATTACCAACGGATGGCACTTTTCTGACAAAATATAATAAAATACTTCTACATAACTCGAGCGCCACCAATATAATGTTTTTTTTATTATCTAAAAAATTTTTTTAAAAATATCGTCAATTTTTATTTGGCATCTAAACATCCAATGCATTTTTTTAATTAAATTGCATGTTTGGATACACCGTCCTTCAGTTATTTAAGAGGATGTAAAGCGCATATATTTCAATAATATTTTTTTCTTAGGCTATTGAAAATATCCATCATGGCGGGTCTGTATCTTATATAAAAAATGGCGTGGTCTAGATAAAAACTGATTGCAAGTTAATAGAACATTTTTAATCTTACAAGACTTAAAATAGCGTTTTATTTACCACTTTAAGTACAATTACTCTCCCAGATATTTATTTACTCTTCCTTTTAAAACAGTTGCTTTAATATGTTCAAACTCGTGGCCTTATTGATTTAAAGGGATCTGGTGCGCATATGAAATCCTAACCTTAAAATTGTGCTGGTTTTGTGATTGCTGGATTTAGTAGAATTAGTTTTAATAAAGTCATCAACAATCCAACAGGCATTTCTTTTAATCAAATTGACTAAATTAAAACCTTTGAACTTTAAAATATTCTTAATTTACTCTTTAAAAAGTAAAAACTATGTTTTAGGATTTAATGTGGAATTTCATTGAGCATATAGGCTTAAGATAAAATAGTTTTCTTAATGGGTTTTAATGACTACATCAAGGATACTCCATAAAACTACATTAAAACCATTTGTTCCAAAATGGATTGTTTTAAAACCAACTTGCTATTTAATTCTTTAAAAATGCAAATTAGTTTTAAAATAGCCAATGTCAAGAGTATTGTAAAACTAGTATAAGATCAATAGGGAATTAGGAGCAAACAGTTCTTTTATTTTAATTTAAAGAGTGCATTAAATCCTTTGCATAAGAATCAGTGGTCTTTAAGAACTTTTAGTTTATCTTAAGGTAATTTTAAAACCACTATCATTTTATTGAACATGTTAAAGCACTTTTAAAACCTAAATAAATCAAAAGTATCTTAGAGTTGCTACTTGGATATTTAGGGGCTCAAAATACATTTTTTTTGTGTGCCTGTATAATTGTTGTAACAAGGCTCTGAGCATATCGTTTATATTTATGAATTGTGCCCGGGTTTTATTATGAACTAAAAAACAAGTCATGTTATGTAACATCTGTAATTAATATTTTTGATATTCACTCAACGGTGGAACAGTCGCGTTGATATTTTCACAGTACCAGAATGTTCAGTGACCCCAAAAAATTAAGTCCAATGCCCAATAATACATAAAATATGCCCACACTCCTTTATTTTCTTACGATAAACAGAACTTGATTTGTCTTTGCTGTAATGGCTTTTATGTTTGCGTTTTCCGCATTTTTATGAGCCACCCACCGAATAGATAGGAAATTAATATTCCATATACAGTAACAGAAACTGATTTATTTCAAAATGTTTCTGTACTCGTAATTAACTAGTCTCCTTTCTTTAGCTAAGATAAAAATTCTGATGTCATAGAAATCGGTATATACGGAGTGTTTCAAAAGTAACGTTTGCTCTCAGAAATTTTATCTCTCTAGAAATCTCCTTGGAGATGGATATTTTTTTTATTTTTTATATCATACTGTGGAATCACAACGCCGAATAGAAAACAAATATGAATTTTAGTTAGCTTAATTCAGTTATCTGGGTAATACTACTATGATAATTCGGCATGGTTCTGCATGTTCCTACTGTGTCACCACTGTAGAGTTATTTCGAAAATTACTGCGCATTTGTTTCTTTTCCATTTTGGCATTTGACAACTGTCAGACCATCAACGTCGCTGCCGCAGTTGTGGACGAAAATATCAGATATTTTACGTCCGTTTTGACAACTTACAAGTTTGAATTTGTATTTTCGAAATTAATAGCAGGGGGTTCACCAATGCAATTAAAAGAAATTGCAGAATTCTACAACACTTTTTCTTTATTCGATAATGATCTGTTATGTTTTTTTCACTTAAAGCGACAGTTTCCAACATAAAACTGTAAATCGCTGTAAAACCGTAAATCTGTAAACTGTAATAAATATAAACTGTAAAAGGAAAAGTGGTGTTAACCACACCTTGCTATCATTTTTTGTTGAAGAGAGATATTCCGGGTAGGGAGGGAGTTTATAAACTACGCTGTATTTAGCGTCGCGTTAATTTCGACCATCTACACCCATTACATATTATTTGACATGTACCATACTTTCAGTCAGAGTACACAGTCACACACTGATTAATTTTCAGTTCAATATTTAATTAAATATTAATGAACATGAGCTAACGGTAGGTGTTACCATTAGGCTTTAATTAGTGTTCGATTTAGGGGTTAAATTATTTAGTTTTGAGGACAGCGCCGAGCTTATATTCATTTGCTACTGTAATGTTTCCAGTCAATTTTATTCAGTAAACTTATTCTGTTAAGATAATAAAAATCCAATTTAAAATATAAATTTTCTACCTACCTCACCAAAACCCTCTATATATTTAAGACATAACATTTGTACACATTATGTAAATTAGCCATAAAGTTAATTGCTCTTTAATTTATAGATACCTAAGGAATAATTCTGTGTATTTTAAGTTACTTGCAAATATGCGAAAATGATGAAATTTGTTATAAAACTAACAAAATAAAGTGAAAATTAGACAAGTAAAAAACAGCCTCAACTGAATAGGAATCAATGTGCCACAAAGTGCTGGAAAGTTCCATCTGACATTTATAGAATCACCTTGAGACATCGACACTGCAGACTGCAAAACAATTGTGCCAAATGGTCTGAGAACCACATCCTCTTTATCGATCTGTTATTCTTGCCAATGTCGATGTCTGGATGTCATTGGAATTGCCAAGAAATTAGCCTGGATATATTGCAACTGTTGAAAGTGGTCTGCTCAACCAACATTAAAATTAGAATGTTGCAAATTAATAATTATGTATATTTAGTAGAAAGAGAATTTTATTGTCTTGTATGTGTATGCTTAAAATTAATCGGAGAATCTGGTACACGAAACTAATTTTTGATTGATTACAATACCTAAGGAAATCTATGAAAAAATGTGATTGTAGGAGAGGGAATCCATAATTTTAAAATGTTTACTGTATAGCATTATATTACCGAGCTATGTAGGTAGCGCATTTTCCTATTTTACTGTTCAGTATTCCCTGTACTCTTGACAAAGGCCTAAAAGGCCGAAACACGTGTACAGTTTCTAATAAAATATTTTTGAAACATTAAAAAGCAAATTTCTTTCATATATTTAAAATATTATTTTCTTTTAGCTAGTATTTATCGCACATTTTAATACGACATATGAATAAATTCCTTCTTAATAAAACTAATAAATGGTACTACGGTATCAATATGGTTCTATTTGAAAAAATTGAGTTTTTCCCCAAAAACCATTTTGATGAACTTCAGTTGCTCATAAATCACGTGATTTAGTATTTTTGACGGGATTTCGATTTTTCTAGCATTACACGGGTCATTTAGAATAAATCGAAACCGTCATGGTACACTTAAATGGAAAACTAAAATTTATATTATAAAAAATACTGACGCTTGAAATGTCACTTATTTGGTATCATTGGATTCAGAAAATTAGGCAGAATTCAAAAATGCAATAATATACAGGGTGTTCCATTTAAAAATGGAAAGTTAGTGTCACATCCGGCGAAACCGGAAGTGAAAAAAAACACATATGCCAAAAATTGACGCTTATTATGTATATAGGATATCCCAAATGTCAATCAATTATATTTAAAACTAAAGAAGAAAAGGGGGGTGTACCATGATCCTATTACACCAGGTATACTACATTAATGGTACTAAGATTTCCCAGTTGCTGTCGAGGCTTCGAAAGGGTCACACTGCGACGAATGTTTTAAAGTTTTGAAATGATTGTTATATTGGTGAGTACGTTTGTTTTATTTATTTTTGGTTTTATCAATTGAAAATAACATTATTATACCAGTTGTACTGAACATAATGCGTATATTAGATTATTTATAAATCAATATTCATCGTGGCAAATACTAATAATAATAAGTACAAATTTTTTGGGTTATTAGGTCCAATGTAATTAAAACACTATTGTATTAACTTGCCGACGTTTCGGTATAATTTATTACCATCCTCAGGGCACTGTAAGATATAAATAAATTGATTGTAAGTTATTTCTACTTTAAGCTTGTTTACTTATTATATAAACAAACATTTTAGTTCCCAAACACTTATTCATCCCTTATCTACAGTAAGTTTAACAGTGCTAAAAAATAATCTCATTAGTGTCACAGCCTCGACGAGAATAACACACATTTCAAGAAATATATAAAAATTTCTCATTTCTGTATGCGCCGATATACTGAGTATTTTTCAATAAACTCAAGATTATAGCTACGAAGTATGTTCCTGCCGTTACGTTTTTTATTCACGAGAAACACTATAAATTTTAATGTATTTGTTTATAATTTTTATATATCACTAATCTATAACTAATTCTAAATAATAATTGAAGTGCCTAAAATAAGTACATGTTTCCTACAATCTGTTATAGAATAATTAATTAACTGTTCAATATTATTTCTTCACTATTAGTTTGGATTAGAATTTATCACCCATATAGTTATACAGGGTGAGTCAGTTTTTTGTAGACAAACTTTAACAGGAGATAGAACACATGTTTTTAAAAAGAAAAGTTCCTATAAACATATGTCGTAGAACGCTTTGTTTGTGAGATACAGGGTGTTGAATATAATTTTTTTTTCTCGAATTTTTTGAGTATGTGTTTGTATGTATTGTATTTGAGTATTGATATAACAAATATTTATTTTGACTACATTGGAAAGAGATAAAGAATAAGAGATTTCGGCTTTTTAGAATCCTTAACAAACCATATTTAGGTAGGTCTCGTTGAAAGAATTAAATATTTAGCCGATAATTGATAATAAATAAATTACTTAATTTAGTACCACATCAAACACTAAAAATCAAAATAACTCGGAAACGCACAGGAATTTCGAAACAGAAGAAGGGACATTATTTTTGTTAAACTGTATGTAGATAATGAAAATAACGTTTTTTTTTAAAATAGTCATTGGTGTAGAAGTTCTGTTTAGAAAAGGGGTTGAGCACCCCCTCCACTCCGCCACTGTGCAAGTTTTTGAACATTCTTATCGCTTGTTTTATGCTCCTTAATTAATAGGCATTATCCCCCAAACATGGAAAAAATATAAGCATTCGTTTATAAGTTATAATGAAAATTCGAGAAGAAAAAATTTTATTCAACACCCTGTATCTCGGAAACGAAGCGTTCTACGACATATGTTTATAGGAACTTTTCTTTTTAAAAACATGTGTTCTATCTCCTGTTAAAGTTTGTCTACAAAAAACTGACTCACCCTGTAGAATAACTTACAATCAATTTATTTATATCTTACAGTGCCCTGAGGATGGTAATAAATTATACCGAAACGTCGCACACAGGTGTAAAATCGGCAAAAGTCGGTCAAAACCTAAAAACGTAAAGTCAACAAAACAAGTTTAGCCTGCCTAGCCGCTGGTAACAAGGAAAGACTGGGCCCACCCTGTGATGTGACTTATTATCTGTAAAATTAGGTCAGAAGCCGAGTTTCTATCAGCGAAGTGTTTAGTTTATTAAAAGTGCTTTTTGAATTAAAATTTTAAAGTAACTAGTTGTAATTATTGTTTCTACGGGTTTGCAGGAGGTAATAAATTATTTTTACTGAATGTAATAAATGTTATTTTTATAATAATAAAAAATAAAATTATTGAAAATTTTTTGAATATCTTTAAAATCTTAAACAGGTTAAGTGAGGCTTCCCGGTGGACCGCGCTTTGAAAATAGCATTACAGACCTTGTTTTGTTTTGTGAAACATCAGAAATGGACGAATGGCCCTTTAAAAAGCCATTTAAAGGCTGCTGAATTTCAAAGATTCATCATTTTTAGGTCAATGACGAAAATACACATAAGTAGAAGGACCCTTAAGGCTATTAGACTGTGTGTTACTTTAGAATGATAAAAATAGGCATGCTAAAAGAGGGGTGCCGATCTTTCAAATAAAATAGCCACCTTAAAAAGATAGCCTCATTACAAGGCAAGACTTATTCTATCAGATCGAAATTTTGCCAAGTGTTAGCAGAAACAAGACCTGGTTTGAACCAACATTTTTTCTGTTGAGATCTGTCCGGAATGGTAGACTGGGTACGACCAACTAAGAATTTTGAACAATACACTGAGTGTACAAAGGAGAAGGAAGAGTCGGAACAGTAACCTAGAGCTGCTGAAAGTAAGAGATGGGGATCTACAAGCTTCAAAAAAAAAGAAGTTGTCTTCAGGCTGGCAGCAAAGTCCGAGACTCTGCAATATTCGTGACAAAGCATTATATTTGCTAATTGATATTTATGAAATAATAAAATTAATTGTAGAAAATAGTTTTTTTTTGGGGTCCTCCATTTTTGATCCCTGGACCATACTTCCCGTAAAATATATTATTTGGTGAAAACTGCAGACAAATCGTTTGTTTTTGAATTTATTTTAAAACAAAGAATATATAAAATAATTTTATGAAATCGATCAGTTTAAATATATTTTTTTGACACCTATAATTAATTTAAATTCCTTAGGAATTCCGATTTTTGTTTACACTGGGTGCAAGTTAATACAATAATGTTTTAATTACATTGGACCTATTAACCCAAAAAATTTGTACTTAGTATTTAAATTGTGGTCTGGAAATTAATTATTATACTAATAATAATAGTGGTGAGAGGTATGAAACTTCTCATATGGTCTAAATGCTATTATCCGATCGACATAATAGATGTCTCTGTTTCGGATAGCGACTTGTGTAGCAAGTACAGTAAGTTTAACAGTGCTAAAAAATAATCTCATTAGTGTCACAGCCTCGACGAGAATAACACACATTTCAAGAAATATATAAAAATTTCTCATTTCTGTATGCTTCAAATCATATTAAATAACAGTAGTTTAGTCCACCTGGGCTAGAGGTCACCGCTCTCGGTACTTGCTACACAAGTCGCTATCCGAAACAGAGACATCTATGATGTCGATCGGATAGTAGCATTTAGACCATACGAGAAGTTTCATACCTCTCACCACTATTCAATTTACCTTAGTTAGTATATGACTAGCAGATTGGCCACTATCATTTGTCTGTTCCATAACCTATGGCATACTGAGGAGAACAAATAAGTTCGAAACCGGTCTATGTCTGGTTAGGAATTGACAAATGATATTGGCTATCGATTATCATGATTTAAAGGTATAATCCAATGCAGGTCGGGGTATTTGCCCGCTGAGTAGTTGTTTCCTTCAAATCATATTAAATAATAATAATATACCTAATAATAAACACCCCATGAATAAAACAACCTACGAAATCCAAAGCCGGTTGTTTAGAAAAACGTGGGCCTTCCCACCGACATTGCCAGTGCCGGTGACGGGATTCGACCCGGAACTTTTTAGTCACATTTGCCTCTACATTCTCTAGCCAACTACACCACCGTGCCGAGAAAGCAGTTTTTAGAAAGATGTGTTTTGTATTTATCTGCAATAAGTTTTTGTAAAAGCACAGAAATATAACTAGTTATTTGTTGTTGTTATTGTATTTTCGTTTTATTCCTTAACTTTTATATTTACGTAACGTACCTTCCCAATAGATTGCAAATACTGCAGAATAAAGCAATGTGAATTATATTAAAATGTAACATTTACACTTCTGTGAAATCTATGTTAAACGGGCTAAACTGGTTATCAGTTGAGCAGTGCATTAAAAGAGCTAATTTAATTTTAATATATAAAATAAGTAAAGAAGAAGTACCGATCTATCTACAAAATCTAAAGAAACGTACAGATATACATAGTTACAATACCAGACGGAAAAATCACTATGACGTTGAGTGTGTCAAAAAATCCTTTTTACAAGGTTCATTATTTAATGAAGGACTTCGTCTTTTTAATGCTCTGCCAACTGATATAAAGGATGCACCAAGTGTAAAAACATTTAATAAATATATATGTAAATATCTCACAAGTAATTAAGTAAAATATTCTGAAGTTTGAATATATTTCGAATACCTTACAATTTTATATACTCATGCTAGTAGTTTCGGATACAATTACTTTTTATTTGTTTGTTTGTTTTTGTTAGAAATAGTAATATTACTTAGGTTAGATTATTTAGGTTTAATTAAATATCTATGTATCTATGTAGCAGACAGTGCTAAATAAAGATCTATCTATCTATCTATCTCATAATTGTGCTCACGTGAATAGATATCAGTGTTAGCAAATTTCGAAGTAACAACAATACAATAAGAAATGCGGATATCTGACAGACAGAACAAAATGTAAACAGTTTATTTGACAAACAGAACTATATAAAAAGGTTAAAAGTAACAAGCATCTCAAGAAGAAAAATGAGCAACACGACCAACAACTGAAACTATACCTATAAAATTCAAGCGAGTGGGTGAAGTGACATTTTTACCTTTATGTCTCTTTGTACTTACGGGTTCATATTTTCATTTTCGAGATTATATCGTCGACATCGAGTACATATTGAAGTGTAAAGTTGTCGCCAACGCGTTGTTGCAAAATTTGTAATAATTTGATGTAGATATGCAAAGATATGGACATAATTCAAATATACGGGGTAGGTATTTTAAAAACCGTAGTGATAGATATTAGTAATTATAATTTATTTGAAGAAAACTATACAAATCATTACTCATTAGGATCGAATTTGAGTGTAGTTCGGGGAAGTTGTCATTTTGATCATTAATTTTACATCGCTGATTAATTTAAAACAAAAAGCATATCTACATAGAAAATATAAATTCATTTATATTATATTGTTACGTGTTTGCTATCCCCACAAACACCTATACTCGTAGATTCGTTGATTGAAAGTCCAGGTAACACTTATTCACTACTTTATTTACTAATTAACAATTAACAACAATTGATTAATTACTGTCTTAACTATAATTACACTTGAACACTTATAAGTCTCTTTCTTATTTCTTCTTAACTCGTTCACGTTCAACTTAAGATTGATTCTCGGCCCACTGTGTGTCTTATTTATACATCCATTCACAGGGTCTAGGGCATTCCAGAATATTCCCGGCCGTTCGTGTACAATTCCAGTCTCATCTAACCAGTCTACACAGTCCAGTGGCGTAACAATATAAATTTTCTCTACTATACCATAACTTCTCACTTCTCTCGACATGATCATATACATGGTGGTTCATTTATAATGGCAGACAAAAGGATACAGTGCTATGACATTTCAGCTGTCAAATTTCTGTCTGTTGAACTTCACATTGAAATCTGCGCCAGCTATTTCTGTATAGACAATGTAAAACATATTGTTATCGTAGCTTACAGACCTCCAAATGGGAATATGAATATTTTTAGCATTAACCTAACTGAAGCATTGAACATTTCTAGAAATATTGTGCTGTGCGGTGATTTCAATATAGATTTAAATAAAACTGTCACAATTCGAACATACTACTTGACATTTTCAATTCTTTCGAGTTAAGGTTGTCATCGATAAGTCCGACAAGAATATTTACTAATATCCATGGGTACACGAGTTCATCTAAAATTGATTATATGGTTACTAATATAGCTAACGATACATACATATGCGAAACGCTAAACACTGATATTGCTGACTGATCATCTGGGCCAACTCTTATCAATAAAATCACTTCAAAATGTAATTAGTATCACCAAATTAATTGAACATAGATCTGTTAATGAAAATAGCATATTTAATTTCGTCTATTACTTAAGTAAAATTGATTTGAAATTGATATGAAGCAAAAAATAAATAAAGCGATCGTATCGCGTATATTGAACATCCTTACTTTGAGCTTCAGATATACTAAATTAAAGTTGTCACTCCCAGGCTTGCCTTACCTTTATTTGCTGATATATAAAATAACCATTCTCTCGAGTCCATTTGTGAGTTTCGCATAAAATGAAAATTAGAAATAATATTGATCGACAAACTGCGACCATTTACAGGGTGTTCTTTTTCATGGGGATAATCGTTTTATTTTGAAAATATTATGTAAAAGCATTTTCCCACAACCCGCTAAGAAAGTACACATAACAATTCAAGAGAATAGACGCGAAAACAAATGCTAACACGCACGTATGTTATTTGCCTAACACACAAGTGTGAGGAGAATAACGCACAGCATAGTAGAAGATATTAAATATGATTTAAACGAAACAACTACTCAGCGGGCAAATACCCCGACCTGCATTGGATTATACCTTCAAATCATGATAGATCGGTAGCCAATATCATTTGTCAATTCCTAACCAGACATAGACCGGTTTCAAACTTATTAGTTCTTCTTAGTATGCCATAGGTTATGGAACAGACAAATGATAGTGGCCAACCTGCTAGTCATATACTGCCCAAGTAACAATTCTAAGATACTTTTGATTTATTTAGGTTTTAAAAGTGCTTTAACATGTTCAATAAAATGATAGTGGTTTTAAAATTACCTTAAGATAAACTAAAAGTTCTTAAAGACCACTGATTCTTATGCAAAGGATTTAATGCAATCTTTAAATTAAAATAAAAAAACTGTTTGCTCCTAATGCCCTATTGATCTTATACTAGTTTTATAATACTCTTGACATTGGCTATTTTAAAACTAATTTGTCTTTTTAAAGAATTAAATAGCAAGTTGGTTTTAAAACAATCCATTTTGGAACAAATGGTTTTAATGTAGTTTTATGGAGTATCCTTGATGTAGTCATTAAAACCCATTAAGAAAACTATTTTATCTTAAGCCTATATGCTCAATGAAATTCCACATTAAATCCTAAAACATAGTTTTTACTTTTTAAAGAGTAAATTAAGAATATTTTAAAGTTCAAAGGTTTTAATTTAGTCAATTTGATTAAAAGAAATGCCTGTTGGATTTTTGATGACTTTATTAAAACTAATTCTACCCCCTCCATAATCGGAGAAAACACGCCATCTGCTCAATAAACTGATTGCTGATTTAGTGAACCAGTGCAGTCCGTGTACCTACTTTATGCATGAATGAAAACTAGAAGACATATTTAAAATGGAAAATATTAGTGACAAGTATTTTAAATTAAAACGAAGTCACTAAATCCAGCAATCACAAAACCGGCACAATTTTAAGGTTAGGATTTCATACGCGCCCCAGATCCCTTTAAATCAATAAGGCCACGAGTTTGAACATATTAAAGCAACTCAGTTTTAAACTGAAGAGTAAATAAATGTCTGGGAGAGTAATTGTACTTAAAGTGGTAAATAAAACCTATTTTAAGTCTTGTAAGATTTAAAATGTTCTATTAACTTGCAATCAGTTTTTATCTAGACCACGCCATTTTTTATATAAGATACAGACCCGCCATGATGAATATTTTCAATAGCCAAAGAAAAAAATATTATTGAAATATATGCGCTTTACATCCTCTTAAATAACTGAAGGACGGTGTGTCCAAACATGCAATTTAATAAAAAAAAATGCATTTGGATGTTTAGATGCAAAATAAAAATTGACGATATTTTTAAAAAAATTTTTAGATAATAAAAAACCATTATATTGGTGGCGCTCGAGTTATGTAGAAGTATTTTATTATATTTTGTCAGAAAAGTGCCATCCGTTGGTAATATTTACCAGAATAGTTTGCATTTGAATATTATTTTTGATCAGCTTTATATGCGTTACGTTTAAAATATTACCACTATGCCCCATTAGAGACTTGCCGTTGTTTTAACTATTTCACGCATAGAGTTGTCCGACTTTGAAACAAAATAAAACCCTTTTAGGATTAATTATAATGATTCTCAAGGCAATTTAGTCTGCTGCAATTTTATTTTAAATGCAAAACGTTTTAATACATAAATTTAAGGTTGCCTTGAAGAACTCTTTAAGAATATGAAATTAAAACTAAATGGTTTTTAATGTAGTTTTAAAATTTAGTCTTCAAGACCCTTTTAGGATGGGCCCTTTTTGGCTAGAAGCTGCTTTATGGTGATCCTAAGCTTGTCTTGAAGATCATTTGGTTTTATTCGAAGTTTTATTGTATAATTTTAAAGCGACCTTGGAGATCTTAATAAGAGCATTAGTGTTACCTGGGTGACTAAGGTAAATTGAGTAGTGGTGAGAGGTATGTGAAACTTCTCATATGGTCCAAACGCTACTATCCGACCGACATCATAGATGTCTCTGTGGCGGATAGCGACTTGCGAAGCAAGTACCGAGAGCTGGTTAGGAATTGACAAATGATATTGACTACCGATCTATCATGATTTGAAGGTATAATCCAATGCAGGTCAGGGTATTTGCCCGCTGATTAGTTGCTTCGTTCAAATCATATTTAATAACAGTAGTTTAGTCCACCTGGGCTAGAGGTCGCCGCTCTCGGTACTTGCTTCGCAAGTCGCTATCCGCCACAGAGACATCTATGATGTCGGTCGGATAGTAGCGTTTGGACCATATGAGAAGTTTCACATACCTCTCACTACTGCACTACAGTAGAAGATCGCAAATTTTATTTTGTTTTTTAATAATAACCATTTAAATAGCTTATTACGAATCTTTGTAATAAAAAAAAACTTATTTGCATTTGCATTCTCTGAAGATGATACTCTTATAAATAATGAAGACGTTATTAATAATTGTAGGAAATATTAGTAACATTAAAATTCTCGCGGAAACGGCCGCAGCGGCGTGTCGATGACGAGCGTAACATATGCCGAAGTAGGCTGTACCGAACAAAAGGCAGAGGCGTCTGACAAATTACACCTGATTGGCTGCCTTGTTATTTTGTTTTAAATATATCTGTCCTCCGTCAAATTCCTAATTGTTATTTGATTATTGATTTGAAGTTTGTAAAAGTGTAAAAAAAAGAAGCAAATATAAAAAATGGATATAAATTACAGTAGTAGTGACGATTCCATAAATGGTACTCCACCAGCCGTAGTTCAAGCAGCTAAAAATTCCTCTAAACTGTTTCACCGAGTTATAATAATAATTTTCCAGTTTCCTATTATTAGTTTATATTTTTTGAAAAATTCAATAAATAGTTAAAAAATAATTTTTTTTTTAGTCCTGAGTTATGGAAAAAATATTATACACAACTCGCCGAAAAGGGTACTAACATACGCGTGTGAAACATCACACTCGTATGTTATATGCTACTTTCCATGCTCGTTATGTAATATACTATTGAACTTTTTGAGAATGTTCAATAAAAATATTTAAATAAAAATGGAAAGTAATTAAATCTGTTTTATTCATCTCCAGATAACGTCAACCTGGTTTCCGAAATATAGCATGCAAGTTTTGGTGTTCGTGAAAACTGTGCTGTTGTATCAGCTATTGTCTTAATTTCTTGTTCTACCATGTTTCCCATTGAAAAATGTTTTGTTCGGTTGTCTTATTTCTGGATAACTGTTTTTTATATTTTACCTGCATGTAATCGAATTTTTTTTTCTGCTTTTCCTGCTGTTATGCCATTAAATTTGTCTTAAAAATTAAGTACGAGAATGTTCTCTCACTTTTTTCTAATTCTTGTAATCCCATTGATTTTGTCTCACCCTGTACACTAATCAGTCCACAGTTTTTAAATGAATTCGGCCTTTACCTTCCTTATGTGAGCAACTTTTTCTGTGACAATAGGTGCAAAATATGTGGAAAACACTTAAAAGACCTAAAAAGTATTACAAAGAACAATTCAAAAAAACTAAAATGTGAGTTATAAATTCCAATATACGTCTGAGCCGTTATTGCCAAAAGAGAAATCATTATTATGTTTGTCACATATACAATTTTTTCTCTCAGACATTCCATTAAAGCGGGTAAACTGAAATAGGACGAATATGTGTTTCGAATTTGATATTTTTTAATAATTGAAGTGAAAATATCACTTTTCTTCTTCATATTTCCAGTAAAAAGCCAACAAAAAGAATAATGACAAGCCTGTACGACTTTTTTAAATTTCTGCTATTATTTTATGAACGAGAAATGAGATACTCGGGAGAAATAAAATAAATGCCTGTGTTAAGCATACTGCTTCTACCGTTTTAAGTGAATTTAACTGAATAAACTGTTATTAACGAGCCTTATCGCAGGCTGTAATAAGACTGATTATTTTTAGTTTATTCATTTAAATTCACTTAAATTTGGCCGAAAGAATAAGTATAGCCATAGAAATCGCAAGGCAACCCGAACATGAATACAAAGTATGTACCTATTAAATGAATATAAACTACCTCACTAATAGGGATATGTCAATATCAATTTATATTTTATTAAACTAAACAGCCAAACTATGTGTATTTTAAACGACATCTCATAAAGTGCAGACCTAATGCGCCCCAGGGATAACTACGAGTGCTGAAAGATCGGAAGAGATGTCTAATTGAGATAAATTCCGTAACTTATCTGTTCCTGGCTGAGAAGATTACGAAAATAGAGAAAATTTCGCGTAGCTCGTTCAACAGCAAGTGAAATTAAAAGTAACGACAGAGAATTTGGTCATGTCAGATGTCAGGTATTTGCCTAAAAAGGCAAAAGAACATAAGTGGCTCGATGTTTTGTTGATTGTACAGGACCGTGCTCAATGCTCATTCCATGAGTTTTTATGCGTCAATTTTTTTTTACTCTCAACGCAATAAACTTAGCCAACTGCCACTTCACTTCTGGTTTATTTCGAAACTTTTCAAGGTTTTTGGTGTGAATTACGTCAAAATGTTCGTGTTCAATGAGTTCTACTGTCGTAAGAATACCGGCTGACAAAAAGAATCATTCATTTGATTTAAAAATATATGTAAACGACAAAAAAGTCTATAACCGAAAATTGTTTTAGAATATACAGGGTGAGCCCAGACGATTCTACAGGGTCAGGTAACATTTTTTAAAATGAAATGCCATGTATATCAGAACATTTTTTGAAACCTCTTTGTGGCCTCCTTTCCCTCCTGTATTATATTATTGACTTTCTCCCAACCACTTGGATGTAATGATTTTTTTTTGTTGAAATTATACCATTTACACGTGTATATTAAAAATATCACTACACTCACAACTATCGATTTTAAGAAAAAATATGTTAGTACCAGTTATGAGACGTCTGTGTGATGACACTTGCAGTCGCACCTTTGTAGCTTCCACTTGGATGGCTCTGTATGAGAGCGTCGATCAAGTATCTCACACGCGGGCAACTATAGCAACTTTCGTGGGATTCCAGACCCAGGTGAATATATAGGAACAGAGAAAGAAGTAATAACGCGGGTTTATATACATTACAGTACAAAACAATATGGATTAATGGGTACACGCCCGCATAAAGAATGCAAGGTGGAAGAATGCAAAAATTACAAATGGAAGAAGAATGCAAACCGTGGACACGTGTTACTGACTCATTCGTCTTAATCAGCACGGTGTAGCTGAGTTAAAATGATGGACAAAACTCAAAAGACACTAAAAGAAAACCACTGACAGGAAGCCGGTCGCACCTTTGTGGCTTCCACTTGGATGGCTCTGTATGAGAGCGTTGACCAAGTATCGCACACGCGGGCAACTATAGCAACCTGCGTGGGATTCTAGACCCAGGAGAATATATAGGAACAGAGAAGGAAGTAATAACGCAGGTTTAAATACATTACAGTACAAAACAATATGGATTAAAGGTGCGACTGGCTGATGACCAATTAGTCAGAAACACGTGTCCACCGTTTGCATTCCTCTTCCATTTGCAATTGTTGCATTCTTCCACCTTGCATTCTTTATCTCGAACTGAAAAATTTTTCAGTTCGAGTTACCAGAAGCCGCAGTAAGCAGTTATCTGTTAGAACCTGAAGATGGCAGATGAGATTCTGCCGAAACGTCGTTCAGACAACCACGGTCCCTCTCGGGGCCTATCACCTACGCGGGAGTATACCCGGAAAACGAATTTAACATATATATATATATATATATATATATATATATATATATATATATATATATATATATATATATATATATATATATATATATATATATATATATATATATATGACCCAGGTAACACTAATGCTCTTATTAAGATCTCCAAGGTCGCTTTAAAATTATACAATAAAACTTCGAATAAAACCAAATGATCTTCAAGACAAGCTTAGGATCACCATAAAGCAGCTTCTAGCCAAAAAAAGGGCCCATCCTAAAAGGGTCTTGAAGACTAAATGTTAAAACTATATTAAAAACCATTTAGTTTTAATTTCATATTCTTAAAGAGTTCTTCAAGGCAACCTTAAATTTATGTATTAAAACGTTTTGCATTTAAAATAAAATTGCAGCAGACTAAATTGCCTTGAGAATCATTGTAATTAATCCTAAAAGGGTTTTATTTTGTTTTAAAGTCGGACAACTTTATGCGTGAAATAGTTAAAACAACGGCAAGTCTCTAATGGGGCAGAGTGGTAATATTTTAAACGTAACGCATATAAAGCTGATCAAAAATAATATTCAAATGCAAACTATTCTGGTAAAAATTACCAACGGATGGCACTTTTCTGACAAAATATAGTAAAATACTTCTACATAACTCGAGCGCCACCAATATATATTCGCCAGATCAGAAGTAGAGTTAATACAGATGCTGCAATTACAGCGTATCATGCTCTATTTCATAGTGCAATGACTTATGGCCTAATAAACTGGGGATCATCTACTCATATTCAAAAAGTTTTTATTGTCCAAAAGAGAGCAATTAGAGCAATTGTAAATGTAAACCAAATGGTGAGTTGTAAGCCTTGGTTCGTAAAACTTAAAATTTTAACTTTACCGTCGGCAATAATATTATGTAATTTGATCCACATAAAGGAGCATATCAGTGACTATACTATGAATGGAAATACTCATGAATACAACACCCGTACAAGGAACAATATACGAATACCCAATCAAAGGTTAGAAATAACTAAAAGAGGCAACTTAGGGGTCACGTTGTTCAACTCTCTGCCAAAGACTGAAAAAATTGCCTATGAACCATTTTAAATTTAAATTGAAAAGTCATCTTTTAGCCAGTGCCTACTATGACATTACAGATTTTAATTATGTGTAAAATTTTATGTAAATTGTTTGTGCCTAGGAGTGATGTTTTTTCTTGTTTGTGAAATTTTTTTGTAGTTTTTTAAATGACGTTATTAAGACAAATAATTTTATATGTTTTAGTTTTAAAATAGCCAATGTCAAGAGTATTATAAAACTAGTATAAGATCAATAGGGCATTAGGAGCAAACAGTTTTTTTATTTTAATTTAAAGAGTGCATTAAATCCTTTGCATAAGAATCAGTGGTCTTTAAGAACTTTTAGTTTATCTTAAGGTAATTTTGAAACCACTATCATTTTATTGAACATGTTAAAGCACTTTTAAAACCTAAATAAACCAAAAGTATCTTAGAGTTGTTACTTGGGTATATAAAATATATATATATAATATATATATAAAAAAAAAAAAAAAAAAAAAAAAAAAAAAATATATATATATATATATATATATATATATATATATATATATATATATATATATATATATATATATATATATATATATATATATATATATATAAAATACAGAAGCCGCACTAAGCAGTTAACGGTTAGAACCTGAAGATGGCAGATGAGATTCTGCCGAAACGTCGTTCAGACAACCACGGTCCCTCTCGGGGCCTATCACCTACGCGGGAGTATACCCGGAAAACGAATTTAACATTCACCACCCGCGAAAACCTGAAAAACAACATATATATATATATATATATATATATATATATATATATATATATAAATATATATATATATATATATATATATATATATATATATATATATATATATATATATATATTCAATAGAGTTCGCTGCAACTTGCATAGATTTTGCAATCTATAGCTTCCAGACAAAGAAAGTAGCGCCAGAGATATAAAGTTATGCGACAACACACCTCGTAAGGGAAAGACGAACAAAAGTGAAGGAGGAAATTTAATTAGCCGCAACAAAGGGGCTGTCAGGGCAACTCAAATATATCAACATGTATTAGAATTATTATAATCGCGCTGCTCAGTACTAGCTATTATTTCATGCCACGTTGCACTAGAATTGCACCACCGATATTCGACCGTTATTACATAAAGGTAACGTTTATCGGATAAAGAAGAAAATTTGGCTGCTTAGTAACTTGACAAACTGGTTCTAATAAAACGACAAGTCCATAAAACGAGCAATTTTATCTGCGTTAAATTAATATAAGAAAACCCAGTTTAAATTCGAAGGGAATTTTATTCGAAAAGAACAAAAAGTCTATTCCATAAGATAATTTTACGAAAAAACCGTCGAAAAACAATTTTATTATTTATTTGAATCTAGAATAATAACATTTGGTAAATGATATTGTTAAACAATTCTATCAAAGAGGAAAAGAAGTTACTGAAAACACAATTATAAATAATGTTTTGATGATTTATGATTTTTGTCGAAATCTTAAAAAACGTTATTGATTTTTACTTTTCTTTTGTATGACAGATGGTCGAGAGTGAAGCGCACTTGGCTCTCACCAAAATGTTCCGGGTTCGATCCTCGGTCATGGGAGTAGAATTAACTGTGAGAGAGATTACTTCCATTATACATGGATCATGGATACTAGGTGTGTGTCTGTTGTCTATAAATGTGTACCCAGGGAGTTGTACTATATGTGGTGTTATTATTATGTTATTATTATTATCTATAGTGATTTTAATGTAAATTCCAAAAAAAAATATTCATGTGCAAAGTTTAAGCGAACTTTCTACGAATTAAATTATTCCAGAAAATACCAAACGAGTTTCGATTTTCAGCAGAACAATTTTTTATTTTTGCACTCATGCTTGAAAATGTGTGTGTGTGTGTGTGTGTGTGTGTATGTATCCTGACTCAACCTGCTCTATTCATGTAACTTGAAATTAATCGCTCCATAATTTTTACATTTACTCTTAAATCATTTCCTTAAAATGTAAAATAATTTATTTATTTTTTTCGCTGTTAAAATTTTTTTACCCAGTAAGGCTGACAAGTGTAAACGTGAGTTTTCCTCTGGACACTCTTGCGTGTACAAATTGTTCCAGTAAATAGATCTGAGAAAAGGTTACCATTAAAAACCTTTGTATATGTGTTAACATTCTGGTTTTGAGAGTGGACGCTCTCTAAAGGGCTTTCACCACTGGCCAAATGAAATTACGAATTTGTGTCGATTTTATTTGGGTTTCAGTTAAGGGTACGTCAGTATGTGCTTGCACAACGAGAAAATTGTTGAAATTTAGCGCCTGTAGAAACGTAAGTGAATTATCCTATAAATAATCTATTTATCCTCGAACACGGTCTTGAATTATATATAACTTTGATGAATATCGATCTATACCTATAGGATCGGATAATTTAAATATTGACAGAAACTTTATTTACAATTTGTCTTTTCAATTAAATAGTCCATATTTGAGTGTGTAGTCTATTTAGATATTAAGGCCTATTTTAGTCTCCTATGGTATTTACATCATATATGTGATGTCTCTACGACGTATGGCAATTACAGTATACACAAATTTACCTATATACATTATGAAAATGTATGAAATTCAGTACCTATCCTTTAAATATATTTTCTGTCACAAAAATGTTTAAAATCGTCGATTATTTTTTTTTAATTCTTCATTTTTTTTAGTACTGGTTAATTTTCGCAACAGCCCACTTCTAAATTATACGTCTTCGATATTCTGCTTTAAAATAATTGTTTTTTATTGCATTATTTGTATACATATATACGTTTTACGCAAAAATTGAAAATACAGACAATGATAATTCCACAAATAAAATTAGGTGGAACAGTTCGTGAAACTTGGCTGGATGTTGTTGAGATGAGATTTATAAAAAAGTGGAAGTTGTAACTGATGCAAATGAGTTAACTATGTAGTGATGTAGTGACTGTTATTTTTGATTTAAAACAACGGAATGAATCAAATTTCATTATTTTAATGGATTAATTCGCCAACGCAAACGTTACTTCTTTTCCCTAATTTTCGTACATTTCGCTTTTTAGTCAATGTGCACCAACAATAGCAAATATATTCCACCCTAAAAGTTAATAATGTTGCCGGTCTGACCTTGTAAGTAGATTTAAAATGGAATAATAAAGTTGGTATTTACATGGAGCAAACACTTCTCCAGTGGCGTATCTGAAATATTAAGAATAAATAAATTACATAGTAAATATTGGAAATCCAAATAGCCTAAAATTTGTTTTTAATTATAAGCTGATAATAATTAATAAGGTTGCTATTTTATATAAATGATTATTAGAATTATTATAAATGGTGAGATCCTATTTGTCATTTTCTTTATAAAAACTTCTGGAAACCAATGAGTTTGGTACTGAGGCTAAAAATGTACTTAAATGATGTAAGTAACAAAACCTGATCACTCCAATGTTATAAAATAAGCAGAGGTAGGATTTACCAATTAGATATGACGTAAAACCAGGGTTGGTTTTAGGAGGTTATATATCAGATTTGCATGCATATATGAAACGATATCATACCTTGAAATTTTTGTTGGCGAATTCCGGATTATCCAAAGTTGCAAAGTCAATTTATTATAAACACTCACTCAAAGAGAACTGGAGATATAGGGAGATGTACTTAACAGTAAATTACACACACAAGTATTTTTCACTGCCGATTACAAGAATAAAAGTACATTATTAATATCAGTTCTACACGTTTTGTAGTTAAACTTCGACGAATTTCGTTGAAAATCCATTTATATTGCGAGAAGGACCGCTCGACGTCGACAGATGTAACATACTTAAAATATGTGAACTTTTGCAAAGTCACCACAATCATGCCCGGTGTTGCTGTTTAAAAGGTCTATTAGACCTGTCATCGTAACAAATCCGGGATTTTTTTTTAACAGTTCGGAATTTTGTTTGTACCCTCGCAGCAATTTCTCCCTGTAATTGAAAAATATATTCTCGAAGATCGAACACAACGTTTATTGAATCAACTGTTGTAAATTCTGATGTTGGCTGATATTGAAGGTCCCGTATGGCTAGAGGAATTCGTGAAAAACTTCCGTGTATGGTCTCCATATTTTCTTGAACAGTTGGATCAATAAATGCCTGTTGCGCCTGTGAAATAGCAATTGCCCCATTTGGATTTAACTGCTGTATTAAGGATTACACATTTTCAAAATGATAGTAATAGTACGATGCTACCTCTAGCCAAGTTCTCCATCGTGTTATAATGGGCTGTGGTATATTTGGTAGAATTTCATGAAATAACGGTACACGACTGGGTGCTTTAAGAAAAACTTTCTTTACATTAGATATCAAATTATCAACATTAGGGTAGCACCACCTAATAGCTTCAGCAATCCTATGAAGCCCATATGATAAACATGTTACATGAAGTATATTCTGATGTTTCCTTCAAAATTCTTCCAGCAGCTTTCATATAATTCACTCCATCAACGGTAAGAAATAATAAGAACTTGTCCTTATTTTCTGCATATTTGTCACCCCAAAACTCTTGTACACTTGAATTCATTACCTCCGTTATAGTGCGAGAATTTGTAGCTTCTAAAACTTTAGAGGCAATCAAGTGCCCGCTCATTGAACAATTTCCCTCCAATGCACCCACTAAAACATTCGCTACTTTAAACCCGCAAACATGAGTGGTTTCGTCCACGCTAAGCTAGATGTAATTTCCATTAAGCTCAGAAGATATTTTCTATCTAATATTTTCACACTCCGTTGATAAATATTTTTTTCTTAGTGTAGACCCTGAAGACACGTTAACATTGCCTTATTTGCTACTAATACACTTTTCCAAAAATTGTCTAAAAAGTGGATTGTCTAGTTTTAATCAGGGTATGTTACATTCTATCATAAATTCCACTAAATATAAATTAAAATTACGTTACATGTCACTGTAAGTAAAGCCACCTATGCTCCGTTTATGATTTTATGAGGAAATATGTCTATTAATATTTGTGTTGCATGACCACGAAATTGCTTTGTTACATCTAGTGCAATACAATTGTCTACCATCAAATTGTAAATCGGCAATATCGCGAATCCAAGAATTTACTGTAGCTTCCGTCGGTTTAGTACGTTATGACATTTTAACTGCGCACTTTAGTACCTACGTCCGACTGAATCTACGTCATGCAAGATACTGTTTGATCGTGTTATACATTTTCTCCCCTCCACGCTAGGGCTGGCCGTTGGCCCTCAGTAATGTAAATTACCAATATACTGTAATTTAAAAGCATCTATTACGCATTACGTTTTAATTTAATATAAGCATTCCCTGACTAAACTAAGTTACCATGAACATTGCAAAATTAAATAAAATGCAATTAATATGTTTTTGTAGTTTGGGAATATTTCAGTAGATGTTTGCAATATATTATATTATCTGTAAAGGCCACCTCTGGTAACCGATCGGTAAATCCCACATATGAAAATAAGTTACATGTATTATGTATTCAATCCATTCTAGATGGTACTGCCTGACAGACATATCTTTATTATTTGAAATGGATCAAATTGACTGAGAAATTCAAACATTTATTCATGCGCAAACTGTCCATACTTCCAATGATCTTATTAATAAAGTCAATAATATCCAAACGACAGGTGAAAATTATGACCTGTTTTGATGTTTGTCCATCGTTTCCAAAATGACTTATTCCACAAAATATCCCAAAGATTTATTCAAATCAAACGATCTTACAATTAATCAAAATGCAGTAAAAAAAATATGCTGAAATGACAAAGCTTTGCATGAAACAAATAAAACAAAATTGCTTTCAGACGTCTTCGAGGAACATCAAGAGATAACGAATTAGCGTATATACTTTCCTAGCATTTGACTAAGGTAAAATATGTAGATACTATTTTTGTAATGTATGACACACGTCGTTCATGCATACAAGTTTGCTTCTAAATTAAACGGTTGTTTCAATTTCGTAAAATGTAAAATCACATGCCACATTCAACGCTTTATTTAATTGATTTTTGATTTTGATTCGATTAAGTGAACGCTTGGAAGTAAAACAGCGAAAATACCATTGTAACCTACACAAAATAACAGGCCTTAGTTTTAACTGTCCCTTTACAAGGAAAGGTGTGAAACACATTTTGATATCCTTGATAAAATAATTGAATAACGTAAATATAAAGTGTTTTAATAATTTCCAAAAATGCCAACTTGGTTGCTGAAATGCGTATCAAATGTTTTAAAGTTTGTGGAACCTACATGTTAAAATATTTCTAGTTAAATTCTGTTTTTTATAGAATCCACCATCGAACATACTGAACCGCTGACGAGCCGCCAAAGGGCACATAAATATCGTCCCGCACAAAGGCTGAGCTTGAAATAAAGGTAATGTGCAGTGGATTGGGGGGATTAACAAGTACTACTAATTGCTGAAAACGGTCGGCTTATACTTCACCATACAATGGGTGCTTTAAGTTAGATAAGGTGACCAACATAGTCGCCGCCCGGCTTTTGTTTTCGGATAATTAGCCCGCAATTCCCCACACCATCTCCATGAATAAGTCAAACTAATCGAATCGCTGCGGAGTGTAAATGGACGCAGATTGTTCTAAGGGGAGTATAATAATGATGGGGGTAAATGATAAAATGCGAATTTCGTAGACGGATTAAAATATAAGTTTGGGATTAAAGAGGCTCCTGTAATTACGAAAGTTGCAAAATGGATCAGTCTGCTGATTGATAAAAACTAGCTTCGCTGTATTCGAATTTCGCGAGGTTTATAGAATAAAATAGCAATATTAATTTATTGAATACAATGCGAAGGGTGCGTTTAAATTGCTTACAAATATCTACACCGAGTATGCTACTAAGACCGTAATTGTCCATTATTTGTAAATCTCCAGCATTTAGAAAACGTTATTTCACAATATGAAGATTCCATAGCCACCTATTTCACGAAAAAAAGTAATGCAATAGTACAAAATCCTCTGTATTTTTCTTATTTGTGAAAATAATTATAACGTATTACTATAAAGCAAACAAATATCTCATTTTTTTAACCCATAGCCATTAATGATTTTCATTTAAAAAACGTATGTTTTAACTGCAAAAGTTACTAGAAACGTGTTAATGTCAGTTGAAAGAATAAAAATAAATTAAAAAAAAAAAAAAAATTAAAACATCTGTATTTCGAAATAAAAAAGATGACATATAATTGATTTGGGCAAAAAATCAGTTACCCTCGTAGCTCAAAAACAAATCACTTTAAGCCAAATCTGTTTATATGCCATTGAATTTGTCTTGAAAAATGGACTCGAGAATGTGCCCTTACTTTTTCTAACTATTGTAGTTTCCAAGATAACCTATAATCCCATTGAAAATATCTAATGTTGTACATAATAATATACATACATCGTTGGTCAAAAGTGCGGAAACAAGCCAATTTTGCCATTGTGGTTTGATATTTTTTTGTTCTATTCTGGCTTTGAACGTATTTGGTATCTGCGAACATTTTGATCAGAGGTAATTCAAAATGGTACATTTACAGGAAAAGCGGGCCATGAAAATAGCTGTTCCTCTTATTATTCAGATGTTGATAATTATTCATTTTGTGTTAATGCGCTATTGAAGACACACTGTATAGATACATGTATTTAAATGTAAATAAAACAGCAAAAATAATTTTTGATAGGTAATAAATCTCATATCACAAAGAAATCTCCATGCGTTCATAACATCCTCCTGTCTAACGATGCGAAATAGTGGCAAGGAAAAAGTTTCTGGGAAAGGAAACAATGGCCACGTGATACATGTTACATCTCCCAGTTTGATAGATGCTCCGTCATTAATCATAATACTTTTTATCCGTCCCTCATGTTTTGATAATAGGTCCCGCATCGTCCATTTGTTCTTAAGGCATTGGTTTTTCCTTTAACAATGTTTTGATCAGTAGGTAATATGTATTTCTTTTTTGTAAATTTCAAGCTGGAAAAAAGCTAAAAATACTGAAAGAAACGGAAACTTTTTTTAGTTGTTGATTTATCACTTCGTTATCTCGGCCTAATGGCTCTAAATAAAATAATAGACCCTTGGGAGGCTGCAGTGGGAACCAATTAAATATGAGACTGACAGAGATAAATTGAGATCGGGACTTGTCGAATATGAAATATAAGAATCACTATATATGTATATATGAAACCAGACATTATTTTCTAGAGAAGAAATGTATTCTAACAAGCTGTATAAATGTAAAAGAATATGAAGTTTCTTGCGCAAATAGGATATGAATCATTTTAAACTCGCAAACATTTTTATACATGTATATGTATCTCGAATGATGAAATACGCTTGTAAAATACATGAAAAACTTGTAATTTTATGAAAGTTCGTAACTGTTGTTAATATAACATGATCATTTTTTTTATTTAATAAGGGTTATTGTTAAATAACATGTTTCAAACATCGTTAAGCAACTGTTAATCTTTCTAGTATAACATTTAAAAATTTTATTTTAATTTATATTATCCATTATATGCGAAGTATACTGCAGCCAAGCACTAAGTATTTTAACTACACTCCATGTGGTTGTAGTTTTACATAATGGTGAGAGATAACTTCGAATTAACTTTTTGTAGATGGTTGAAACAGCGTGCCAACCAAGACGCCGGATTTCTCGAACACTGTCTCTAGAGCGAGAAGAAATTACATTTACTCAAGAGGGTATCATAAATACCTACTCACAATCTTCAAAATCTCATTTAGTTCAAAAACGATTGTTTCAGAGACGATGGTCAGTAAATATTTGGGCTGGATTACTACATAACGACGCAATAGGTCAACACTCTCTGGCTCTACTTCGGTATCATATTTGGTAGTTTTGAGGATACCGTTTAACACTATTACTCGAGGATGTTGCACGACTAAGAAGACGATCTCAACCCATTTGTCTTATTTTTCGGGGGATATTTGGTTAAGTAGAGGAATGGCTATGTTAAACTCCACCCTGACATTAATCTAAATAAAGTCGATTTATTATTATTATTATGTCAATGGGACATTTTGTTACTCTACAACTTCAATTAATTTTTACTTATTGCATCGAACCCAAGAGGGACAGGCGTTAGTGACACTCTGTACAATAAATTTAAAAAAATAAAGAAAAATAACTAATTTAAGGCCTTTGCGCCTATTGTATATTTACATTACAACAAATCAATCGATACAGGAACATTAGAGCCCCATTTGAAATTAATATCTAGTGTTAAAAATTTGTATGAGCCTACCGGGTTTTCTGTATTTGATATTGTTGCCATTAATAAAAAAAAAGGTCAAAGGAGCAATCAAAAACCTAACCTAAGAAATAATATGTGAGTGTGTATTTAATGTTATTGTTCTTGTGTACTCTGTACTGTTCTGTGGTGTATTGCAGTTTGAATAAAAATGTATAATATCCAGTATCCACAAATTTGTAAAAACTGTTCCCTTCTGTATCCAAAGGCAATTAACTAGCATATCCATATTGTATGTTGCAAATCGGAGTAATCGCTTAGATTATTAATGCAAATTCTAAATTGAATTGAAAATCTATAACAATGGTTGCGCTGAGGATTAAGCCACAATAATGGAGGTTTATGCCGTTTTGATTTCAGTATCTCTTCGCTATAACTATTGTATTGTACATTAGATACCTTCAGTAGGATTAAGTTATTAAATAATAATGGCTACCGAACAGCCATAGGGGTTTTGCACCGAGTATATTTTTATTTAAAGCTGTATAATAGGTACTACTGAAAATACTACCACTTCCTTGGGAATGAATTTAGAAGGGCATTGATTGAAGGTGCAATATACAGGGTGTTAAGTCACGCCCTATCCGCAAAATATGGATTTATAAGGGTAAAATAAGTCGAAACGAAAGAATAACAAATTTTCGATTTCGCCTTCGTTATCGAATTATTGTCAAAGGTAGTAGGTTTGAATGCTGAAACAATATCTAATTGGCAACGTGAGTTGTATTCTCTAACTGTTAACGTGAGTTATTAACTATGACAAATAATTTAGAATTTAGCTTTAATCTAATCAAAATGGTAGATGATTGCTGGAGAATGTGAATCGTACCTAATCCTTTACTTTACAAAATATATTCTTTGGAGCGACGAATCAACCTTCCAAAAAAGTATTAGTAATTTGCACCATCTACATTTTTAGTATGACGAGAATCCGCATCAATATCGTCAGAGGTTTCCAAAGACGATGGTCCATAAACCTCTGGTGCGGAAGATTTTGCATCTTAGTAATCTGACCATCTATATTTCCTGATCGCCTTAGTGCTGCAAGATATCGAGATGTTTTAACTGAAGATTTACCCCCACTACTTGAAAATGTTCCTAATATTAGGCAGGATATTTGATACCAACATGACGGAGCGCCGACGCATTTTGGAATTAACGTTTCCACAACGATGGGTTGGAAGGGGGCACCAATTCGTTGGCCCCCTCGTTCATTTGACATAACACCGGTTGACTTCTTTCTTTGCGGATTCGTCAACGAAAGTGTATAAGGTACCAATTGAAAATCACACTTTCTCGACATCATGAAGCAATAGCATCGATACATGGGCCAATGTTGCAGAGAGTTCCAGATTCTCTTTTAAGGCGTGCTAACTTGAACATTCAAGTCGGTCGTGGTATTTGAACATCTATAACAAATTTAAAGTTATTCTTTAATCGTTTCATTGCTTAGGAGTCGTCCATAAAATTCGTGACGCTATTTTCGGCTATTTTGAACATCCCCTCTCCCGTCTACGCAACAGGCCATGGCATTTGGTGCCCCCTCTGGACGTCCCGTGACAGACCAGATAACGGTCCCTACAAAAATGTAGCAACGGCAATGTTATTCAGTTTTTTTCATCAATTTAATGTTTAATGTGCAGTAAATTTTGAATTTTAATGTACCAATAGGGTTTCGCATGAGCAACTATCTATTTCTAATTGCCTCTAACTCATTTCGTTTTCAATAAAATACCTAGCTTTACAATCTCTACAAACGGAAAAGTATAATTTTTATCGGTTTTCTCGATCTTGACACGGATTTCATTAGGAATGTCTGTTTTCTACTGAAGAATGGATTTAGAGGATGTGTAGATTGTCGATAAGATTTAAAGAAAAAGAAACAGCCATTCATTTTGTTGAATCGGCTATATAAATCTACGGAGTTTTGCAATAATCCGAATTACATGTAGTCGAATTTTATTGGAGACGTTATCTCAGATAAAATAACATTGTATATTGTTTTGATTTATAAACATAAAATCGTAATGTGGTATAACATCAAATGAACACAAAATTTCATAAAAATATTAGGATTTTGCCTAGTTAGGTAGGTATAAATATATTATAAAAAATGTTTGTAATAATAGACCTGATTTGTTTTTCAATAAAAGACATGACGAATTAAACGAAAACTCTACTCTGTATGCGATTATATTTCTTATAGATGGCAATTACCATAAGCTTGTTAAGTTATATAACAGACAAGAGTAGTTGAAAACTTTTAATAGGCTATATAAAGTCATAAAAAATGAGATGTATGAAGAAAATGGTCCTACTAAAATCCCCCTTCTACGTGCTTGGCTCCGTAGCGGCTTTGAACTTTTAATAACCTCTAAATTTAACTTATTACCTTCTTATAAGTTTTCTAATATTGTTTTTTACAGCGGTCGCGAAACTTGCTTAGAATTTTATTAAACCTAAAAATTAATATTCTTTGAAGTGTGTAACCCTGGCTTTATTTTAGTTTCTGCTTAAAAGTAGTTTGAGAGTTTGAGCCACTTTGTGTACCTTATATCTATCGTAAAACGTTGTTTACTTACGTTTACCTAGGAAGAAAATTAGGATTTGGCAAGATCCATAATATATTCTTTGGAGGAAATACATAAAGTTCAGTTCAAACTTATTTGCAACATAAAAAACGTTGACGACTTTGATCCCTTTATCGCTGTCAAAGGTGCCGACGTTTTTTATGAATAAGTTTGACTATACTTTTTGTAATATCTTTTATAATTAAAATTAAGGTTGATTAACACAGTAAAATATTATGTGGGTGGCAAAAAACTAATTTCACATTCGAGGGACAACTCCTTTACAATTTTTAATCCCCGACCGTACAGTTTTTTTTGGATTTAACATATACATGTATGTATAAAATGTGTAATTTGCAACATGTACGTTTTTGTGATTTTAAATTTACATTTATTTAAACTGAAAAAGAACTAGAGAAAGGAATTCAACATTTTAGTGATATATGGAAGAAGAAAAAAAAAGATATATGTAGGAATTAACCATCAGTTGATACCATTATGTAGGAGCCTAATCCGAGGCTTAACCTCTAGGGCGCCTTATTAAAATAATGACGACTATGGAGTATTCTAGAAATATGGCGTCGGAATCCTGGGCTCTCGTCAGCCTAGAACTAGAACTTGCAAGCGACTTGCAAGAAAACCATTGGATCTTCCACTGAATTTGTACAAATACCTGACTAGCAAATTATATTTTAAGAAAAATTGTTCATTTTAAGATTTTAAAAGCGAAAACCGTGTCAAGTTTAGCAGTTGATTTAATTACACTTTTTTCATAATTGAAAAAGAATATTTTTTCAACGCCTTTATTTAAGTTTATTATCAAAAATTAACCAGCATTGATATTAATATGGACTGCGTCTTAGGTTGCAATTTATCGCTCTCGTGAGACAAGTAGTAGTAACTATAATTTTCGCATTTGGTATACAACAAATGACTATTGCAAAATTCTTCCATCATAGTTGACTTGCCACCAAGTCCATTTTAACTCAATCGAATCTTGTTTCAGTCGTCAATGTGAAAAGTGTTTCATCTCGTGTTTTATCGAATACGCTTTTTATATTTTCTCGTCCATTTTTATTTTTCGATCTGACAAAGATATATTACATTATTATTCATTATATAACGAAATAGTTACTCTAAGGTAAAAAAATCATTTATCAACAAACTGGAAGATCCCTACGATACCGCCCTACCCTCAGAGTTCAGAACTTCTAATAAATAACCGTGGCTTCGTGCATGCTTTTGACACTATAAACATAAAAGCCTTTTAGAGTATAAAACATAATAAATATCCTAAAGCAAACTCATTTACCATTTAAACTTTCATTTAATAAATATTTTCAGATTATAAGAAAATTAATTTACGAATTTATGTAGCCAGGAGTTATAGGTATACGATGTAATACAATTTCGACTTTGAATAATGTTCAATAATGTTCTGTCTTCAAGCAGCAGCGTTCAATTATTCTACACTGGGTGTCAACGGATTCATCAGACAAGCCAAAGCCAGAATTGTCAAAATATGACTAATACGTGGAATATATACCGGGTGTAACAGGATCATGGTACACCCCCATTTTCTCTTTTAGTTTTGAAGATAATTGATTGAAATTTGGGATGTCTTATATACATAATAAACAGCACTTTTTGACATACAAATGATTTTTTTTCACCTCCGGTTTCGCAGGAAGTGACACTAACTTTCGATTTTTTAAATGGAACACCCTATATATTATTGCATTTTTTGGAATCTGTATAATTTTCTGAATCCAATGATACCAAATAAGTGACATTTGAAACGTCAATATTTTTATATAATTTTTAGTTTTCCATTTAAGTGTACCTTGACGGTTCCGATTTATTCTAAATGACCCGTGGTATGCTAGAAAAATCGAAATCCCGTCAAAAATACTAAATTACGTGATTTATGAGCAAATAAAGTTCATCAAAATGGATTTTGGAATACAAAAAATTAACAGAAGACATTACAGCAGTTGTTCAAAATGCTGTCCATTAACGTCAATGCACTTCTGAACTCGCATAGCCGTTTCTCGAAGATTGTTCGCCAATTGCTGGACCGTTATGCTATTAATTGCGCGTCTTACTCGTAGCTCCAGGTCTTTACGGGTTGTAACGGCGGTTGCGTAGACAATATTTTTAAGTGACCCCAAACAAAGAAATCAAGGGTTGTTAAATCAGGTGACCTTGGAGGCCACCTCACAGGACAATTCGTCGAAATTACATTTTCTCCGAATCTCCGTTGACGGTAATCAATTACTATCCTTAAATCTTGTGAACGAGCAGGCCAACGTACAAGGCCGTTTGTTGTAATTACTGATTTATTAAACCGGTTCACTAAACTTCGCTCGAGACCACATTATGAGGAGCCCGTCTTGTTGAAAATACGTTTGCTCTGACTGACACAACTGGTAAGTCCATCTTCACAATTCTTCAATATCGTTCTGAAGGAATTTTAAATACATTTCCCTTGTGAAATCTTGAAAGAAAATAGGTTCAATGATTCTGGTCCCAATAACCCCAGCCCACACGCAACTAGAAATCTTTCTCGATTATTGCCTTCCTCTTTCGCCGCCAATTTCTCTGATAGAAGCAGTAGTATTCACTTTTACAGAACCCAAAACGTAACTTCATCCATCAACAATAAAAGTTTCATCATTGACATCAACTGTTTCCCTGATTTCTTTCTCCACAACTAGAAAATATTCAAAATAATGGATGAAAGATTTCCAGCCTTTCAATATAACGCGTTGCATTTCTCGAATTTTTGTATAAATTAATAACATGTTCACCTTTAAGTACTTATTAAATATACAGGGTGTCCCAACCAAATAACTTTGGATAAAATTTTTTTGAAAAATTGGTGAACCATCGACCTTGTTTCCAAGGGGGACATATTTTAATGTAATACTTGTATATCTATCATCATCCCTCTACCCTACACGGCCATCACCTCAAAAAGTTCAAATAGCAAAGGGGGTCGAGTGATACATATTTTGAAAGGTCTTTCAATTCTTTACATAACTGTATATTTTTTAAACTTTTGTCGATTCGTTCCTGAGGAATAATTGTTTCATTATTTTAGGTTCGGAAAATAAAAATAAAAGAAGCAGTTTAAATTATCGTATGTATTGTTCAAAATGACCCCCACCTACTTCCATACAGTAGTATAATCTGTCTTGAAATTCTGTACGAACATTTCTAAACACATCTGGAGTCAATAAACGGCATTCTCGAACAATTCTTTCACGTAACTCTTACAGAGATGCGGGTTTTGTTGCAAATACCTTCGATTTCAAATGTCCCCACAGAAGGAAATCCAAGGGAGTTAAATCGGGTTACCTAGCGGGCCACTCCACAGGACCTCTTCTTCCAATCCATCGCTCAGGAAACCGATTATCCAAAAAAATGACGGACTGCTATAGCAAAATGTAGGGGTGCTCCATCCTGTTGAAAAAACAGTTCGCCCTCTAAAAGATTATCGTCTTCTTCGAGGATTTGGGTAATCATTGGGTCGATGTTATTTTCTAACAAATCGAGGTACTTTTCGCCATTTAAATTGTCAGGAATAAAAAACGGCCCGACAATGTGATCCCCTAAGATGCCAGGCCAAACATTTAACTTCTGAGGCCTTTGGGTATGAGTTTCCATGAATAAATGTGAATTGGTTTCACTCCAATACCCACAATTGTGCCTGTTTACCTCCCCATTTAACTGAAATGTCAATTCATCAGAAAAACACGTATTGTACAGTACATTGGCATTACCGTTTAATTGTTCACTAAAAATCTCACAGAATTCAAGCCGACGATCGGAATCATCTTCGTTTAATTCGTGTACCAATTTAAATTTATATGGATGAAATTTGTGGGCCTTTGCAATTCGATGAACACTGCTTCGTGATACACCGGAAGCCTCAGCTACTTTCCTGATCGATTGAGTATTATCCATCTGCAAATGACCCAGAACTGCCACTTCGACTGCTTTATTCCTAATCGGTCGCTGAGGTTCATGCTTTTTGTTTCCTACAGAACCTGTTTCCATAAATTTTGTCCATAATTGTAAAACATACTGAAACCAACCCTTCTATCTGGGTGATTTCTATTGAATATGCGCTCCATAGCTCTAGCACAATTTTCGTTTTTAAAATAAATGTTGACAATTTCTATTCTCTCCTAAAGGGTATAAACCATTTTGAGAACTCACTCTGGTAAATTGTATCTCGATTTAAAATTGGTTGTGAACAAATTAATGTTCAAGGACTAGCAAATACTTACGAGTCTTTTATTATTCTAAAACTAAACGGACAAGAAAAGTGTTTTTTTGTCGAAAAAACTCGTGTTGATTTGAGAGCACTAAAAAATGTAGTTTTTTTTATAAATTCCAATACCCAGTGCCGTGTATTTTAGATTTTTTTAAACGATTTCGATTGTGTGTAATCATCAAACATAAAATTATTTTCCTTAAGAACGAATCGATACAAGTTAAAAAAAATACACAGTTATGTAAGGAATTGAAAGACCTTTCAAAAGATGTGTCACTCCCCCTTGTCATTTGAATTTTTTGAGGAGGTGGCCGTGAAGAGTAGAGGGATGATGATAGGTATACAGGTATTATATTACAATATATCCCCCGTGGAAACAAGGTCGACGTGTTTCACCAATTTTTCAAAAAAATTTATCACCAAAGTTATTCAGGGTGCCTATTTTTGATTGGGACACCCTGTATATATGTATATATAAATTATTAATTAAAATACAAAATTTATTAAATAAAATATACACAAGTTTCTAGTATTTGTCAAGCTTCTTTTTTGTTTCCACAGCACACTCGTTATTTACTGCGTTTTTAATTGTTAAAATAAATGTATTGAATCTATAAAAAAAAACTTTTTATTCAATTTGTAACCACAGCATACTCGATAAGCGTATTTTCCCGATTTTTGAATTATTATTCAATAAATAATTTGTGTATTTGGGTTAATATCAAACCGATTTTCGATTCGAAGGTATCAATGTTATCGGGAAAATTAGCATTTAAATACTGGTTGTCTAAAACATGTTGCATTAGAAACGACTTCGGAAATTTTTAATATTCGTAGGTACTAAAGTAATGGAGAATAAATGAATTTATATAATTAAACGCAGTATCCAATGATTCTAAGTTTCCTCGATATCAGGGACATTAATTTTGTTCGCACTAGTACCCGTAGACCCAACCTCTTTATACGCACAGTAGTAGTTTTAACTTGAACGATTTCTGTTCGTGTTATTGTTTGTTGAACTTACTAAATCTCTATGAATGTCCAAATGTAGGAATTTTTGCACGGGGAGCGTAGACTAATATATAAAAAAAAGATATATTTGTGTTATTTTCCGAGGTATATAGCCGATATTTTAAATGCCCGCTTACGGTTTACGCATACAACGATGCCTTTATTAACCGTTATTTATGTTCCTTCCTGAAGTTACAAATCGATTTTTTTATTCACTGTAAACAACCATTTAATTTATAGCTCGTTTTTCTGTTTTCTTTGTAACTAAATTTTGTTCAGTTTACGCTTTCCAAATTTCTGATACAAATTTTTATCGTAAATTCACAACTTGACAAGCAAATTAAGGTTTTAAATGACACTTGACAGAGATTTGCGAAAAAAAGTTGAAAAAAATGTGAGCCTCCAAGGTTATTTTTTAAACGATTTGTAAAATATTTGCAAAACATTTTTTTCCAGAATCAGGCGGAAAATATAACGATAGATTTCAAATTTCATCAAAAAATAATGGTTTTCAATAAAGTTACATCGTTTTGATATTTTATTTTTGATTAATTTTTCACTGTGCAAATTTCAAAAAGGTGCAACTTTGTAAAAAATCAATATTTTTTTAGGAAATTTGAAATGTTATATTTTCCACCTGATTCTGAAAAAAAAAATAGTTATTTCACCAGCCGCCACTGAGTTGATAACAGTCAAATTAAACAGTAAATAAAAAGCAGAGCCTACTACTATTGTCTTCTTTTATTTGCAAAGGTGACCAAGCCATACAGACATTTGGAAAAATTGTTTTTTTTTTTTTTTTGGGTTAAACCGTCCCAAAAAAACAGCAAGAGAAAAAAAACCTTCCAAATTACGTCAGTTACTGATAAAAAAAATTGTCATTGTAGTCATTGCTTAGACAATAAAAAAAATATGGACCGATATTTAAAAAAATATATTTATATATTTTTGCTAATTTTAAAGCCCTCTAACGGTCAAACGAGGGATATACGTTAAATAGATCTATTTTGACCCATTATCCCAACACCCTGTTTATTAACTCTATTAACATGGTATTTTGACGAATCTTTTGAATTCACTTTTTTATTTTTCGAAAATGCATGTCTTTTGAGGAAAGCACATTAAATACATGTTAAATTAATAGCCTACATTTTAAATTGCAAAGGTCTTTGCTTATGTTTCTATTCTGTGAGATTTTTATGGTTTCACAAATAAATTTTTTTATCGAAATTGGATTGGCAATAATTTCAAGGTTATGAACTTAATATGCGGGAATCCAGTTGCTTCCCTCAGTGGGTGTAACTCCAAACGAAGCATTTGTATGTGTTAATTGTTTCGGTGTGCTGTAGTCTCTAAAATTTCATAAAATTTTTAAAAGCAGAAACAAATAACACCCCGTAGTTAACTATATAATTTATTTTATTTTAATTATGTTCCTTTGCAGATTAACTACATAGAAAACTGCATTTTCCAAAATTTCAAGTCTGATTTAAGGTAAGTAAGCGCACCTAAGTAATCAATATCTCAGACCGAACAAGGCCTGTTACATCACATCACCAAGCCACATTATTTGTTATTCGAGGGCTTATTAAACATTTACAATACAAACAAAGTTATATTCCTGCCTACATGTTTACCCAAATTTAATTAATTCCATAACACCGACAACCATCAAATCTGGGCCCCAAATCGTGAAATTTCATTTCGGATTTGAAATTAAATTAGCAATTCCATATCCAATATTCACGGAGAGCTAAACACAAGAACGTTAATTGTGGACACAGAGGCATGAGGCTGGGGGCACTTTATTGAGGGGTATGAGTGACGTTTAACGAATTCCACGTGTCAACGTGGTGTAGGTACGCTGGATATATCTACATTAGGATTCCTATTGACGCGGCAGCACTAAGGACAGCAAATCGTCTATACTCCATTCGCTTCATATGGGCACATGAAAAATTCGCAGAGCGACCCTTTGTCGACCTTCAGTCGTTCAATAATTCTCTAGCATAGGTGCGCGATGCATTATATATGCACAAAATGTATTTATATAGTACCGCCTATGCCTATGATAGAATTTTTTTTCTGCTTATATTAGATAAATGGACTACACCTATACTTCATATTTTTTGCAGAGATGATAATGTTACACGTGACTAACAAGGAAATTTATTTCCACGTGCAAAAATCATTTCACCGCGATTTTGTTGACATATCTATTTTACAGATGAATAACAGGTTTTATCATTTTTGGCCCACGCCGTTTAAGTAGTGACATAGGAGATGTAGGAATACGCATTTGTATTTTAATTTTCATAAACATATTTTTTTAACCTCTTTACTAACTGGTGGAAATGAGAAGTAAAATAGGTTAACCAATAAATACATTAGAAAACGACAGCTACAGGGTGTTTGATAAATCAGTACAAATATTTTTAAGTGAGATTCTATGGCCCAAAACAGTGATAAAGCACTCAATAAACATAAATCTTTCAACGCTTCCTAACAGAGATACAAACGGTCTAAATTGGAAAATCATTTTTTTTATTGAAATAGCTCTAGAATGGAAAACAATATTGTATGGTAGCCTAGTGGGTGAAGCTCTTATAGCTATTTACTCGGTACCGAATATCAATGGTTCGAATCCACCCCGGAGCAAGTCAGAAATTTTATGTGTAATTTGTAGAGCTGTCCGAGGTGGCTGGAGTACAGCCACGGTCTTGCGATGGCGTCACACGTGCCGATTTAGAAGTGATTTACGCTGCAGTCTTATTTGAAAGGTTAATGCTTGAGGTTGTACCTATAAATTATACATAATGTCAAACGCGCCAAAGGGTAAAAAACGACCGTACGCGGACACAGTGAATAAATTTATCGGTGTATTTCCGGATTTATTCTATGACGGATGTAAAATAATTTGTAAAGTTTGTAATCAAGACTTAATGTGCTGGCACAAAACAGATTGTCGTCGTCATCAACACCGTGCAACATCAAAATAAAAAAATGGCATGCCTTTGACAACTCAGTTTATGTTTGATTTATTGTTAATGTTAATAGCCTGTAATATTCCGCTACACATACTGGATAAACAACCATTTCGAAAGTTTTGGAATAAATACAATCCCCAGGTGAACTTACCAAGTCGTACATCGTTACGTAGATATATTCCAGCTTTTCGTGAAGACATTGTAAATAGGATTAAATGTGGATTAAAAAATACACGGCTCTGGTTATGTATTGACGAGACGACAGATTGTAAAAAAAATTCTATTTTAAATATTATAGTACGTGTACTGGGCCCTCTTAAGCTAACATTTCCACTTTTACTAGCTAGTAAAAGACTAACTGCGTGTACTGGCGAAATAATTACGGGGTGTTGGAGACATTCGAAAAATTTGAACTTTCAACAAGTCAAAATGTTTGTGACTGATGGTGCTGCGACAATGCGCATGGTAGGCCGTTCTTTTCAAAGAGACAATTGTAGGTTTTTACATGTTACGTGTAAAGTGCATGCGTTACATCTTGTGGCAGAAACGATTCGAAAATGTTTTCCAGAGGCAGATGCATTAATAGCAAATACAAAAAAAGTTTTTCTCAAATCTCCTAAACGGCTTCGAGCATTTCACAGACAGTGTCCTGGTATCCCTGAACCACCAGAGCCGATTCTTACACGTTGGAGAACGTGGTTGAAAGCGGCTTTTTATTATGCTGAATATTTTCAACAAATAAAAGCTGTGATACTACAGTTCAACCCTAACGAGGCTGCAGCTATTAAGGAAAGCCAGACAAGCTTTCAAGATGTTTCCCTTGAAACAGATTTAAAAACTATTAATAACAATTATAGAGGGCTACACGACGCAATAGAAAAATTGCAAAATAGTTCGTTGTCGTTAGTGGAATCGCTGCAAATAGTGGACGACGTAAATACACAGCTACAGGCTATAAATGACGCAAAAAAATAATCGCGTTAGTGAAAAATTCGAGAGTGTATTACAGAAAGATCCTGATTTTAGCAAATTAAAACAAATTTGTGATGGTGCATCAACAACTTCGTTAAGTGAGTTCACAGATTGTTTTAGTTATGCCTGTATTACATCCGTAGATGTCGAATGGTCATTTTCAAAATGCAAAACATATTTTTTCACCAAAGCGAACATCGCTGACGGAGACAGCTGTAGAAACATACCTGATGCTATTATACTATAGTTCTTCCCCACTTTGTGATGACGACAACCAAACTACTTCATAAATCTGCTTAAAAGGGTGAGTTTTATACAAATTTTTATAAAATGTAACATTATTGTTAAAATTTATTTCCATTTACTGTACTTATTCAAGTATTATGATATGATGTAAACATATGACGGCTCTGTCGGCCAGGTGACCTTGGACAGCTCTAGTAATTTGTTTCGAATTAAGATGGGAGAGGGAACAGTTGATGCCCTAGAAGTGATACGGACTCCACAATAAACTCTAGGGCCTCGTCTCTCTTTACTCAATACAGAATCCTAAGATTTTCTGGGAGTTACTTCGGTGCCTTGAGAGGCATTTTAAGAAATCTTTTTTTTTATATTTTATATAGTAATAACTAATTAGAAATGGCCTTAATTTTTACTAAAAATATATTTTTATTAACCGGAGAGGGCTTTCGAGTTTTAAAAAAAATGTATTTATGATACCACTGGATAATAAAAACAAAAGTGGTCCTTTTTTTATTCTAGAATTGATTTTAAAGAAAAAGGGTTAATTGGAAAATGTTTGTACAGCGAACTAATTGCGAGTCGTGTTTTACAGTAATACATGCATTTCCCAATATTTTCTAATTTTCTCTGTTCATTAAACGTAGATAGCCAAATACGGCACGCCACTGGTTTTAGTTATTTTACAACACTTACGAACATTCCCCACTCCCAACAATTATACGGTTAAATAAGCCAATCGCCATCTCTATAAAAAGTTTTGTCCTTAGGAAAATTGATTGATTTCTTTTGAAATAACGTTCGTCGTACATAATTGTCACTTTCCTTACATTCTGCGAAGCTATCAAAAAACTCATTTCCTCTTATTTTTATTGGAAAAGCTTTTCATATAATCATGTTAAACCTCTCAGCTCTTAAACAAACTGCTTAGATGAGAGATCTTTTTTCAACGGTTATCCGTTCGGATAAAGATTTTCTCTCGGCGATTTTGTAGCATTCTTACAAAAGATAGTGGCTTGCTAAGTCTTTTCAGAGGGCTTCTTTGTGTACATAAGTATTTAGATATTCATTGAAGATCCATTTCCGTTAGTTCGCATTATATCCAGGTGAAGTGGTTGTCATGGCGCCGACACTTCAAGAAGAAATAGGGGGAAGTGAATCAGTCTTTTTTTCTCTACATATTTATAACAGGTACACGGTGATTCGTAATTGCGAAGCAATACTCCAGGGCTGATGATGGTAGACACAGTGGCTTAGCTAAGAGGGGGGCTAAGGGACACTCTGCCCCACTACCCAACCCATTGCTGATAATGCCGACATATATTTATTGTCGTTGTTGGGTGTAATATAGAGCCTTCATAAAATGATCAAAAATCACGTGATCAATTAGTACCTTTTAACTCGTGATTTTGTGTCTCAAATTACAGCAGTACCTACATGATGAGAATTTTTGTATAGGGCGATTTTGTGAGAATTTGGCTATATTTATTAATACGAAAAAAATGGCAAATACAAAAGTTATATGACTTTTTATGTAGATTTTGAAAATCATATAAGAAAAACAATGGAAACTCACACAAAATGGCAACAGTTATTAATTTTGTTTTTTTTTTTAAATTGGACACCCTGTATATCTTTACATTTTTGATTATAACGCTTTCTCACAAACACAATGATATAGGGGTTGATGGATTTATCTCTAATATTAAAGGAGATAATATGGAGGACATTTTTTGTGAGGCCTACCCCCGATGACCTTGTTATTTGTTAAAATAGTACATGCATAAAAAAAGTAACAAGATTTTTTTAAGAATATTTTGAAAATCGTATTACCAAGACAATTGAATTTATTTTTAATAACTTTTTATAAACTATCTTTGAACAGTCAGAAATAATAAAGTTTCCCACATATCTCCCTTAGTATTAGAGAATGACCCATTAACCCCTATATCATTGTATTCGTGGGAGTTATATTCAAATATGTAAAAATATATATAGTGTTCAATTAAAAAATAAAAAGAAAATTAATAACTGTAGCCATTTTTTGCAAGCTTCCATTATTTTTCCGATATTATTTTCAAAATCCACCTAAAAAGTCCTATAACTTTTGTATTTATCAATTTTTCGTAATAATAAAAACAACAAAATTAGGGGATGGTGGGAATTCTCACAAAATCACCCTCCTAGGCATATACGTATGTACAGACATACGTATATCTGTACATACGTATATGTCTAAGGAATAGTTTTCAGCCATCTTTTTCCTGACGGCACCTCTCGAGGAGGCTGTTAAAGGGAACTAATTGGTCACGTGGTTTTAGGTCTAGACCATTTCTGAAGCATCTTTGCCTATTCGGTAATATATTTTATTTCAGCGGATTTCACCGACGCAATACGAAACAGAATATTTGCGCGTCTGGACAGGTTCGATGTTTTGTAATTATTTTTTTCTGGTGTGTGGTAGAATTTTTTCTGTTATTCTGCTATTTTAAAAATTGTTCTTTGTTATGGATACAAAAAAGAAACTGGAGCGAAATATAGCAAGAAACGAAATGAGAAAATGATTAAAGCCGCTGCTGCATTTCATAAAATATTTTCAGATTATTTTATTTTTTGTTGGCAACTTTTCTTACATCGCGCACCGCCCCAAATAGCTGCCTACTCCACTGAGTAGACTGGCGTCTGCTACAAACTATCAATTTTATTGAAAATAATTACATTTAACAATTTTCTGAAGATGTAAAAATAAATAAGCCAGAACTTTCAATCAAACTAAAGTTTATTACTTAAAAATACACACAATGATATATTCCATATTTTAATAATAATAATAATAGTAATAGGTAGAAAGCAATAATAAGGATGTTAACCACAAGAAAAATAATAAGAATAGTTATGGAAACGCCTTAAATTACGCGAAAAGGAAATCATAGTCACTGTCATCATCGTCATCGGATCCGCCCATCATAAGGCGATCCATGGCCATGTAGCGACGGATATCGCCGTGATCGTAGTATTGCATTGCGATGCAGGGATCGGAAAGATCTAAATCGAAATCGAAATCGTCATCGTCATCTTCCAAATCATCATCGTTTAACCAGAAAAGAATCTGGTGGACTAGGTCGGTGTCCAAGCCTAATTAAAGAAATAACGTGTAAAAATAGCGCAAGCAAGCCAAGTAAATGATTAATAAACTTACCTGAAGGCCTGTGCCTTCTTTGTTGTGGCGGACCGACGTCTAACGTTTTACCATTGGGAAGAGCGTGAAGATAGAGGCAGGTGTTGCCGAAGGGACATTTGCCTTTTCCTTTGCGAAAATATTTACAATCCATCTTTTTCATTCTCTGCTTGTGTGTGTCTATGAATCCATCTTTCTCTTCTTTGGTGTCCATCCAATATTTGGAGCGGTACACGAAATCTGATGGAAAAGGTTAGTGTTATATTTAATCGATTTCCATACCAATGATTTTAACTTCATCGGTCACACGATTTTTTCAATAAAGGTATTGTTAAGGATTTTGCTGATATTTTGATTATGTGAATGATTTGACAGATTATAATAAACTGCTTCCTTTGTTTATAATTACTACTTTAATCAGATATATCCTTGGTTCCAAAAACTGTCCTAATTATGCTACCAAAACTGTTAAAAATTAGTCGATTTTGTAACAGTTGTTTGGTTTAGTACGGAATACAACTGCAATGTTTGATGAAATTGAAGTAATTACTTCATTTATGTAGGCCTTTGAAACCAAATTTTCAGATCTTTTCAATACTTGACTAGGTTATTATTATAGATCTACTCATTACACATTTTTTTAAAACAAATTAGGTTTTTTTGCTCTTCATCAAATATGAAATGAAAACATGCGACACACTTGAATTCAAATATTGGAATTAGATCTCATATAAGCTCCTAAATCTAAAGCTAGATACGCAATAAACGCAACGAAAAAGCATCGGATTTTATTTATAATACGCTCTGAAGCTGCAGTAAAAACATTGGCGCAGGAGAAAGAATTTGATAAATAATTAATCCTTGATCGCCTCCTGCGAGAGCGACCCATAATTTTGATTTAAACACCATCATAAAAACATGAAAATAGGAATCATCCATATCTGCTCAGGGATTAAGTACTCAATCACGTTTTTGTTGTTGAAAGCCACTCAACATTTCACATTTTTTTATGTTTGTGGGAGAAAAATACCATTAAATACTCACTTCTTGTATTAATTGAATCAATTATTGTAAATTTGCAAATATAAAAACATCTGTTTCTGAATCTAATACTAGACAATTATTATTAATTCATGAATTTATACGGGTTAAACAGGGGTGTTTATAGTTTTACATATTTTTTAGGCGGACATGTAAAAAAATCGATTAATTTATAAGCATAATAATTAAAGAATATCACAATATCAGCAACTCACGAGAAATTTAAGAAACAAATTTTATCCTGATGTGGAACACTTCAAATGACAAAAACTGTAACAAACCAATCAGCGGATCGATTCGGTGGTGTAACGGACAGTGTCGGATCCTTCCACCCAGATGACCCTGTATTTGCGGTGTGAGCACTTTACTAGTAATGATCCCTACCGGAATATTCCCTCACAAATATTGCACAGGGAGCACGTGGTATGGCTCTTAATTACATTTTTTCCAGAACATTCATTACACTTCACTATGAAAGGTTTAATTCTTTGGTATACAGACATCATAGAGCGACGCGATTCGCTCTATAAAATTCAATAATACTTTTAGCTCACGCTCTTCTATTAAAAATGTTGCTATTTTTTCCTTTCTAGAATTCTTCAAGAAATTATTAGCAATAAATCTGTTATAAATTTACTTGAATATAATTTTTGTGGGTGGTGCTTCATCTTGTTAGCTTCTAATCCCTTCTAGATTCACATATTTTTTTGACAACATACGAGTATATAAATTTCCATGATACGCAGTGTCAATGGAATAATACATTGTGTTAAAGAACTAATCAAAATCTCCTTAAAAACACACTGAACATCAATGTGCAAAATAATAACATCTAACAATATTTTCATCTGTCTTCAGAGCATATTTTGAATATTGTTATTCCTGCTGTTAACATCAAATTTCTACAGGTTTTGAAGACTAACACAAAAACTAGGAAACCATTTTTTTTTGTTATCAGAATAACTCAAGGAATCCAAATTTTTCAAAATATACAGGGTGTTTCATTAAAAAAACATTTTTTTTTGTGTACACTGTACATAAAACATGTTATGCAAAACTGCTGGCATGTCTGGAATTTAACACTAGTTTTTAAATTTATTGTATCGGCCAAAAATAAAAAGTGATGGGGGTTTACATTAATAAAACTAACCCTGTACATAAAAGCTTATTAAACGTACAGTCGTTTAATGTTATTTAAATAGAAACCTACGTTAGAAACGTAATGTGACGGCCACAATCGCAACGAAACATTAATCCAACTCACCTGATGCGACCCTGCATTCCGGACAGGCTTTGGCAACTTTTAGTTCGAACTCCTTGCTTTGTCTCCATTTCGATATACACGAGAAACAGAAACAGTGGTTGCAATTTGGAAGAATGCCGAAAATTTGTTCAGTCTTATCCATTTTTTGCATAATGTTATCAAAACATATGCCGCAAGTTTTATCCTCCGATTGGGCCCTTTTCACTAAATTGACAGCCTCGCCAACTGTGGAGGTGCTGGGGCCGAATAAGTTCTCTTTGTTGCTCTCCAATTCCTTGGTTTTTTTGGGGGACAAAGCACACGCTCCTAAGGATGTTGTTATTGAGCTTGTTTCTGAGGAGGACTCCTGTAATAGTAATGTGAATGAATATACAGGGTGTCTTACCAGGAACTGCATCGATCGATATAGGGAAAAGTACGCACCAGAAAATTTTGAAAATTTAGGGAATTACTAATGGCATTGTGGTCAATCCAACTAAAATAATTATAAGCATCTGGTACTTCCGGTTATACCGAAAGTCGATACCAACTTGCTTATTTTAAATGGAACACGCTATACTTATTATATTTTAGGGTTTTCCAAAAGAGAATAAAATTTTGAGCAAAAAAAAACGTAGGATACCCTATGCCTAAACCCAACCGTTTCAGAGATATTTGACATTTTAAAAAAATTTTGACAGGTGTTATAGTTTACAATAACCTTTATAACTTTCTTCATGTAAAAGATACTCATTTGCTTTTTGGCATGCAGAAAGACCATAAGGTGAGCTACGCTCTACAGTTTAAAGAAATTCAATAATAGTATACCAAATGTTCCATTTTTGACGTTACATTTTGTAAACATCAAACCGCGAAAATTTGCTTATGTCAAATGGAACACCCTGTATTTTTTTCACATGAAGTTACGTATAATTAAATTCCTTTTTTTCTAAAAATTGAATGGTAGAAGCCGTTACTTTGTGATAATCAATCATAATGATAGAATAAAAACACTTTTCTTTGTTTTTTATCACTGTTTTTAATATAACTAAGCGTTACTGCAGTTTCGACACTCAACGTGTCATTTTCAAACGATTCACAAACTGAATGAAGACATAAAGGAATTTTTTTGCAGATTTATACCTAAGGTGACCCTTCTAAGTATTTGACAATAATACCTACTTAAACCCTAATTAACATAAATTGAGATTACACATCTAATTCTGGTAAAACCAGGATTATGGCATAAATATATCAAAAAGAGGCGTATAATATAAGTCTAACTGGTCGTTAAGAAGGTTATTTTAGGTTGAACGTGATTATATTTGAATATTTCCAATGATTCTAATAAATTTAATTTAAAACTTTTTTTCTTGAGTATGTAAAATATTTAGGTTCTCTAATTTTGGAAAAGTGTGACCAGATTCTAAGATATGATTTGAAAAAGTTGAGTCGGTTTTATTGAGTCTAAAAGAACGTAAGTGTTCATTATATCGAACTTTAAATGTACGACCAGTTTGACCTAAATAAGTGGCATCACAATCCGGGCATGTTAATTTATAAACTCCAGATTTCTCCAGATTATTAGTTTTATCTTTTGCATTAAATAAAAGGTCAAAACTTTCACACCTTTTATTTAATGCAAAAGATAAAACTAATAATCTGGAGAAATCTGGAGTTTATAAATTAACATGCCCGGATTGTGATGCCACTTATTTAGGTCAAACTGGTCGTACATTTAAAGTTCGATATAATGAACACTTACGTTCTTTTAGACTCAATAAAACCGACTCAACTTTTTCAAATCATATCTTAGAATCTGGTCACACTTTTCCAAAATTAGAGAACCTAAATATTTTACATACTCAAGAAAAAAGTTTTAAATTAAATTTATTAGAATCATTGGAAATATTCAAATATAATCACGTTCAACCTAAAATAACCTTCTTAACGACCAGTTAGACTTATATTATACGCCTCTTTTTGATATATTTATGCCATAATCCTGGTTTTACCAGAATTAGATGTGTAATCTCAATTTATGTTAATTAGGGTTTAAGTAGGTATTATTGTCAAATACTTAGAAGGGTCACCTTAGGTATAAATCTGCAAAAAAATTCCTTTATGTCTTCATTCAGTTTGTGAATCGTTTGAAAATGACACGTTGAGTGTCGAAACTGCAGTAACGCTTAGTTATATTAAAAACAGTGATAAAAAACAAAGAAAAGTGTTTTTATTCTATCCTTTTTTTCTGATATAAGCATTGTGTTTAAGTTTTGAAATATTTGCGATTTTCTAAGAAATTCAAGAATTTTTAGTAAAAATTTTATCAAATTAGCCATGATTAGAAACAATCAGTAATGTCAGTAATTCTCTTATGTCAAAAAATCACACCGCGTTTAAATTACACCCACGAAGACTTTTTGCTTTTGTTTATTATTTATGGAGAATGTGATAAGTAATATCAAATTAATGTTAGCTTTACAAAAAATAGAAAACAACATTTGATTCCATTTGAACAGTAAATAATCCAAATTTTATTAAAAAAGATACTTATACAAAAATATTTATTTTAACTTGAATGGAAAGTTCATTAAAGTAGCTCACAAACTGTAGATGTTGTCTGTTGATATTTTTTTCAATTCAATTTTAAAGGTTGTTATTAAAAAAATGTGTTTATTTTCAGGTTTCCCCAGAATCTGGTGAGAAGAGAAAGTTTGCTGAAAGCTCTCATTAAAATGTTTCTTACAAACACACGAACGTTTCGAAGGAGTAAAGTTATCTCTATCAACCACCGTTTTAGGCGAGTTTTGTCTCTCGGAAGCATATGTCCGCCTTTTGTTTCCGAACAAACTGGAACTGCACAACACTGAGGCACAATTAACAAGGTTTTTTATTTGCTGGTGTACGAAATAATTATAATAAAACACTATAAACTTTTCCCGCGCCTGACAATAACTTTTGACATGACAAACACTCGCCAGTGGCGCCAACTGGTGAGCCTGAAAACGTTAACCCCTTATTGGTAGGTATGTTCAAACTTTAATTTTTGACCTAGGTAATTATTATTAATTAAACGAAAACAAGCCATCCCGCAGTAAAGTTTCATATGATGTCCAATAAAACCAAACGTGGTAGTTTCACTCGCGACGTTTCAGAATAAATTATTCACTTCTGATGAAGCTTGGTTCAAATATATCATCCGAATTGTTCTATTCACAACACAGTTAGTTTGGTAATAATAAATAGAGCTGTCCGAGGTCACCTGGCCGCCAGAGCCGTCATATGACTCATATGTTTACATCATATCATAATACTTGAATAAGTATATTAAATGGAAATAAATTTTAACAATAATGTTACATTTTATAAAAATTTGTATAAAACCCACCCTTTTAAACAGATTTATGAAGTAATTTGGTTGTCGTCATCACAAAGTGGGGAAGATCTATAGTATAATAGCATCAGGTATGTTTCTACAGCTGTCTCTGTCAGCGATGTTCGCTTTGGTGAAAAAATATGTTTGTATTTTGAAAATGACCGTTCGACATCTACGGATGTAATACAGGCATAAGTAAAACAATCTGTGAACTCACTTAACGAAGTTGTAGATGCACCATCACAAATTTGTCTTAATTTGCTAAAATCAGGATCTTTCTGTAATACACTCTCGAATTTTTCACTAACGCGATTATTTTTTGCGTCATTTATAGCCTGTAGCTGTGTTTTTACGTCGTCCACTATTTGCAACGATTTCACTAACGACAACGAACTATTTTGCAATTTTTCTATTGCGTCGTGTAGTCCCCTATAATTGTTATTAATACTTTTTAAATCTGTTTCAAGGGAAACGCCTTGAAAGCTTGTCTGGCTTTCCCTAATAGCTGCAGCCTCGTTAGGGTTGAACTGTAGTATCACAGCTTTTATTTGTTGAAAATATTCAGCATAATAAAAAGCCGTGGAAATGTTGGTTTAAGAGGGTCCAGTACACGTACTATAATATTTAAAATAGAATTTTTTTTACAATCTGTCGTCTCGTCAATACATAACCAGAGCCGTGTATTTTTTAATCCACATTTAATCCTATTTACAATGTCTTCACGAACAGCTGGAATATATCTACATAACGATGTACGACTTGGTAAGTTCACCTGGGGATTGTATTTATTCCAAAACTCCCGAAATGGTTGTTTATCCAGTATGTGTAGCGGAATATTACAGGCTATTAACATTAACAATAAATCACACATAAACTGAGTTGTCAATTAAAGACATGCCATTTTTTTATTTTGATGTTGCACGGTATTGATATGACGACGACAATCTGTTTTGTGCCAGCACATTAAGTCTTGATTGCAAACTTTACAAATTATTTTGCATAAATTTATTCACTGTGTCCGCGTACGGTCGTTTTTTACCCTTTGGCGCGTTTGACATTATGTATAATTTATAGGTACAACCTCACGCATTAGCCTTTCAAATAAAACTGCAGCGTAAATCACTTCTAAATCGGCACGTGTGACGACAGCGCAAGACCGTGGCTGTACTCCAGGCACATCGGACAGCTCTAATAATAAGTATGTATGTATAGTTTACCTCAGATTTACTGGGCACATAAAAAATGTCGGCGTCTTTGATCTTCACCGCGCCATCAAACACGCCGACATTTTTTATGTGCCCAGTAAATCTGAGGTAAACTATATATAATTTTTCATTTAGATTATAATATTCGAGTTATCATTGTATACACGCGTCATGACATTTGTTCTCGAATGACTACATTTACATAAATCTGTCATCGTTCGTTCTACTCGTATTCACGATAACAAAAAACAATGCCTGATTTAATGGATAAAATTACGGGCAGAATTCATCTATTTTTTATTTGTTCGAAATACGAATTTACTGTTTTTTATTTAGTAACATTCATTTTGTGATCATTGTTTCAATTCACTGGATATACTGTTGTACCTCTTTTTGTTTTAGTTGGATTTCTAAACCAAAAACAAACCTTCCGTCTAAACCTTAAATAAGAATTTAAACAAGTACAATATTTGGCGCCCAACGTTTCAATGTTGGTAGGCATTGCGAGTCGCAGAGCTCACTTTCAGTTTTCTTTTCACTCAAGCATTGTGACAGAACATGTATTCAAGCGAATGTAATAATTAAATAACAATCGAAATTACAGTCCATTACAAGATATCAATCAGTGTATTTCATTTAAGAGCAATAAACTGTTCAGATCAGGTCAGTTTGAGAACATACACCTTCATTATTTCAAACTGGAATTTACTCGAATTCATACATCCCTTTTGCTTTCCCAATATTTAACGTTAGTTGCATTACCGAGATTTTAAAGTTTACAAAGTTCAAAACCATAAAATTAAGTTTAGATAAGATTATACAGGTAATTAAACTAAACAATTCATTTGCCATAAACATGCAATAAATAAATACAAAACAGATGAGCAATTGGTAATAAAAAGTCCATGATTCCTATGAGTTTACACCTATATGGGGATCCCATAATATAATTCAAGTCATAAACAGTTGTTGGGTCCACCTTTATAAAAAGGTATCCTATTTTAGAAATGAATAAATGAATTAGAAAAATCCTAGTCTAAATATACCGCCTCATAAACATAAATGATGACGCGTTCTAACAAGTTTTACGAGTTACTTTCGCAGAAATAAAAAATAGTGTGGTATATTTCAGGAAAGAATCTTTCGCATAGTGTAAGAAAAATCGCGCATTCGTAATAGGTAATACTGTATTATACTGCAGAGCTATAAATATAAAAGCACTTTTCTTAATCTGTTAGACTGGAAAATTAAATTCCCCTTATTAAAACCGTTAAAAATTTGTTTATTTATAAAAAAATATATAATAAATAATTAATAACAAAAAATACATTCTTTTCCACACCACACCTTATGTTTCCTTGCCTTCCTCCTCGTTTTCGTCGGGTTCCATTAGCACCTCGATCAACACATTATCTTCGTCAGACGCTTCCTCTATATCTGTTGGCTCTATGTCTGTTGGCAAAATCTCTTCAGGCTCAAGGTCACTGAAGTCTTCAATGTTTTGCAACTCTGTTGACGGGTTCAGGCATGGCTGTCCGTGACACTGACCACAAACTTTGGAGCATGGCAGCCCGACTTTTCTACACCCGCACTGCACACCACACCCCTTTTTACAATTACAGAATATTGTATTTAATAGGTCGTCTGGAGCAGGTGGCAGTAGTGTTGTTTTCGGCTGTAATATGTCGTTTTTTAAATCCCAACCCCGTTCTTCGGGTTGTAGATTTTTCCCTAGCCAAATCTGTACTTGGTAGTAGACCCGATAAATATGCTGTCGAGCTGCTTCACTGGTAGGTGGAAGGGATGACAATTTAACAGGTCTATTAAGTCATGTAGCCTTAATGAATTGGGTGTATCTAAATTTGTCAAGGTTCACTTCATCTTTTGGAGCACCATACACAGAAAACGATTTCCGTTCTGAAATACTGTATCTGGCGGGCAGTTTTCTGCTTGAAATATTTGCGCCGAGTGAGTCAAATCGGGATGTTTCTCAAACATTGTCATAACCTTAAGTTTTCCTTTGTTGAATAGTGCCGATGTAGTGTCGCATCCAGTGAGGGCATGCAAAAACAAAATATGTTCTTTGCAAAGACGATATTTGTCGAGACTTTTAGACGAATAAATTAGTGTTGATGTAGTTCCTTTGCCAATTTTCTTTAAGAAAATTTGTCGGTGATGTGACTGAGTTCGTCCTATTAAGAGAACAAGCAAATCAATGTCTTCTCCAATGATGATGGCGGTTCTTTCTTTTTCCGATACTTCCATGGCTGTTTCGATGATTAGAACATCTGCATCATCCTTGGCTTGTTTTGTAGCGATGTTGACAGCTTGTAGTTGTTCAATAAGCATTTCATTTCACAAAAGTGGTGTGAAAATAATACATTGTTTTGTTATTAATTATTTATTATATATTTTTTTATAAATAAACAAATTTTTAACGGTTTTAATAATGGAAATTTAATTTTCCAGTCTAACAGATTAAGAAAAGTGCGTTTATATTTATAGCTCTGCAGTATAATACAGTATTACCTATTACGAATGCGCGCTCCCGCTTTATCATGCTATATCTCGAAAACGGTTGGTCGTACGAAAAAAAATGTATATGAACAATTTTGTAGAGAATACTATTTTACGTAAGTTTTGTTATGAGTTCTTACGACGTCAGATGCACTGGAAACGAAATTTTCGCGAAAAACCGATTTTCATGACCTTTGACCTTCGATATCTCAAGACGCACAAGGGTAGGCATATGAGATTTTCTTGTGCTTCATTGGAACATCAAAACGAAGGCCTCTGCAAAAACTTAGCTTGTTCGGCCTCATTCCACAGATGGCGCTTTTTTTTACCTTATTTCCCTGGAGTATTTCTGCCACCTTACAGGTTGTCAAAACAACAAAGTAAAAATTATAGAATCCGTCAACCCATTTTATACCTTGAGTAACTACTAAGCTAACTGCTAACTCGCAATTATTATTTTCCCGACTATGGTGATACGACCACCGAAAATATTTTTGTATTAAGTACATATGCCAAATTCAAGGCAAGTTTTTAAGAACATTATTTTCTTGCTATAACTGATAGGTATCTATTCATTACACACTAATTTCAAATCTCACCATATCTATATCTATAAATAAGTTTTAAAATTCAATTACATATTTAATCTACTAACGAACTGAGAAAATAACACAAGGTTAAATAACCAGTATAACCACATTCAAAAACAATACCGAAAAACTTGAATGTATTGACAAATAGGACCGATCTACCATGCGGTTTTATAATGTTTACTGTACATACTCGGTACGATATTATTATTTAGGTTGGTTAAATTACAGAAGTGACATAGGTAATGTACCGAAAACCCCTTTTGTTAAAATTCTTACATGCAACGGTTCTTGTATTCTTTCATATTGTTTGCATTTGCACACTTTTTATTATTTAATCAATAAACGAAGACTTACCTCATTATCCGCGAGATTACCCACTTCAACCTTTGGAGTGGTGAGTGTTGTTAGTCTTGTTACATGAAGATTTCTGCATCTTGTACCGAATCGGCACATTCCTCGAAGATTGAACCTGCAGAATGTTCCTTCTCTTGGTGTAACTTGAATACTCATTGTTATAATAATTGTTATAAATATGTAACGTACAAACTAATATTGTAAAACTTGGCTATACTTAACAATTTCAAATTAACGCGGATTAAAATTAATAACAATAACTAAATATACAAAATATCTTTGGTTTTTATATTTTTTTATTTATAAAAGTTTAAAAATGACGTTTTTCGGTCTAAATGGCGTTTGGCTTCATTGTTCGAATTTGACAGTCATGGCCATCTGAAAAAAAAATAGAAGGCTTGTTGCGTCTAAGAAAAGAATAACATGTGAAACCTAAATAATTTAATGAAGTGAACAAAAATGTCAAATCTAAATTTGAAGAAAAAGGACGGGTGGGTAAGTATTTAGCAGCTTTTGTTTTTAAAAATAGCCGCCAGTTTAATGACACTTTTGTGTTACAAATCTTATTTCCGTTTTTAACAATTGCGCAGCCAAGATACCTTTTAATTACACCTCGTCTTTGTAATTACAAATGTACCTAAATTAAAAAATTTTGATATAATTAAAAACATATTATTATCTACCATCTACCTATTCTATGTAGGTCCTATACAACACCTGGGTAGGTATGTATAATAATAATGACGGAAAATGTTCAAAAAAGTGTACGTTTCTTATGTTGTGCTCGATTATGTGAATTATTAACTATGATAGGTATTTTAAATTTAACAAGTTGTTAAATGAATTATTTGGCAATACAATATCTAGGCATTACAGAAAAGTTTCAAATTGTAAGAAGCACGTTTTCTGCCCCCCTCCCCCCGTGGATTTGGAAGATGATATTTAACAATAAACATTATACAGTGGCGTTTTGAAGATCGAATCAATGAGGACTAATGATTAATGAATGAACCGCCCTAATATTTTAATTTACAGTTTGCACACTTGTAGCAATAAACCTAATTAAGTCATATGTAAAACATAATGAGGTTAGTTTACCTGAATGTTGTTTCCTCAATAATTGGGTAGATAATAATTTATAATAATTCACAGCACTCTTATATATGTATGGCACTATAAGTATATAACTAAAGTTTTTAAACAAATTTAACAAAATAATCACAGATTTAAGAGATACGGATACACTTACGAATAAAGAAAGTTTATGGATCGATCAAAACACGTTGCATCTGCAGACCCACCGATAAACTTTCCATTTCATTTTAAATGGTAAAATCGTAGCAATCCGTAACGTAGAGATAAAATGCGTAGCCTCTACCGTAGCGAAATTGCAAAGAACGGCGCGAGAGTTGAGGTACGTTCCGAATATCACTATGGTTGTTTTATATTAGCTGTGTTCAATATCATTAAGAATGGTCTGACGTCATAAATTATTTACCGTCACATTAACTTATTATAGATGATTGTTTTGTTCACTGTGGAACCTTTAGGCAGTTAAATTTAGTTAACTGAGCTGAAACCAACCGAGTTATAATTTTTTTTTAGTTGGATAAACATTGAATTGTTTAAGCCGTTTAATTTAATTATTATTTTAAAAATTTGTATAAAAATATACCATTTAGACTACGCATGCATGCATAGTCTTAAAAAGTAGCTACTTTATTTAGTAGGCACTTTTAATTATTTTCAAAAAATGGCCATTTGGATAATTTTCGTCACATCTAAATTTTTAAACTATCGTGTTGTAAATTTAAGTAAAATACCCTTATGGCAAGTTAGGACAGAAGGAATAAAATTAAACTATATAAATAAACAATGTTTGAAAACACATAAGTTGTCAATGTTTCTAGTTTAATATTTTGTTTTTTGCAAATCTATGAAAGAATTCACGTAAACAAGACATTTCTTGCTACAGACAAAACTTGCAGGAATATACATACATATTATATAATAATAATAACACCACGTACTACTAACGTTGTGCGGGAGGGGGTACATATTCAGAGACAACGGATACACACCCAATATTCGTGTATAAGTGGAAGTAAACTCTCTCACAGTTAATTCCACTGCCACGACCGGGGATCGAATCCGGAACTATTTGGTGAGAGCCAACTACATTACCATTCGACCATCAGTCATTTAGATTTCAGTATTGTATAATTTTAGCAAGCATGGGATGCTGGAAATTTACTTGGACTTTTTTTTTTGTTTTCCTTGGCAGGGCACGCGCTGCCGGCGTCTCGGGGGCCAGTTACGAAACTAAAACGAGACCTCGGAGTGGAACTTTATAGAAAAGACGCTCTCTCGGGGCATTGTTATATCAACTTGTTCGTTGGCATGACCTTCTAGGCAAATTGCAGGCCTATCTCAGGCTATTTAATAACACGATTTTTCTGCTCACAGGCGCTATATTTTTAGTCTTAGGAGTTAGTAGGTTTTATAGGTACCTACTGTTTAGACATTAAAAAAATTATCTAAATAATGCATCACAGCACAAGAATAAATTCATGTGTCAGAGATAGACATCAATCGCTATATAAGATTTTCTGTTATGCGTACCACATAGTTTTAATTTGAATACTTTTATTATAAAAGTTTGAACATTTTGAACTTTATAATCTACTAATGTAGATAATCAGGTACCTAGTTAGTAGCTTTAAGATTAACACTAATGTGGTTTTCCATAAAACACCCAAACATCATATGCTGTACTCGACGTGTGTTTTGTCAACAAATTTGGCATTATCTGGAGATGATTAAAACTGTTAAACATATTTTAATCACTTCCCATTGCTGCCAACTTGGTTGGCGAAACGCGCGTCGAGTACATTATAGTGTTTCGGTGTTTTGTAGAACACCACGTCAGTGTTAGCTTCACATTAAAGGTTCCAACTCCCTTGAGGAGCTTTAAGGTTACATATTGATTATTAATATTTGTTAGTACAGGTATAGGTACTTTAAAACCAAATTAATGAACAACCAAAAAATCATGTCATCACTCGATGCTCATTAATTGAGTATGACGCCATCTTTAATCTCAAATAACTCGAAAAAGGTGCATTTTGACGACTTTAAAGTACCTTTTTTATAAACAAATAAAGAATACTTAATATTTTTCAAGAGAGGCGCCAAAAGCTTAACCTCACAAACATTAGTCGTCTCTGGAATATATCTCTAACTCTCGATTTCTAGATATCACAGTGGGACTATCTTAATCGTATTTGTCAACCTCTAAAACTTTTCCATATTTAGTTTTAATACGAATATCTGTTGTAGTTTTGATTCTGTAATAAAAAATATGTAAAAAAAATTTCAATTTCAACACTCAATCTCTCGAAAACTACTCATATGTTTATTAAGCAAATTCCGCTTATTTTTTTTATGTACTGACACTGCCTGCTCTAGAAATATTGGTACGTTTCTTGAAACAACCAAAAGGTGCAGGTAGCTTTCTTAACAAAATGAAGTGGGGTCGCTCATAAAAACTTTTTTTAAAATTAGTCCTCTGGAAAGTTCCATCGTGCTAAAGGGGTATCGTTTTAATTTTTTTTTCGACATTGCATTGGCATAATTTGGAGAAATAAAATTTGGCGAACAAATTCTACTTATAAAAAACCTTTCTGTGGCGGTATTTTAAAGAGATGAAATAAACCACCTCGTATGATTTTTCAACAAACCTTTCTAACGGTTAAACATTTTTACAAGAGAGAATCTGAATCATTTACAACATTTTTGTCTCCTGCAACATTTTTGTGAACTCAAACATGTTCGATAAAAAATAAAATACAATACCATGCACACAGAGTTGCTGCAACTATTTGTTTCCCATACTATTAAAAATGCCTCTCCCAATTTTGGTCAGATTACAAATAATTGTTTTCTTACATGTAGAAATGACACTGTATATTTTAAACGGCCAAATACTACCACTGGCTAATAATATGAGTTATAAACGCAGTTATCATCGAAAAAGCGAACCCACCCCGTAATACAGCCTAGGAAATCCATGTGCTTTACAACTTCCTTGGAGCATACTTATTTCCGTTAAATTTTTATTTGATTTCCAACGTCGCTTGTTCAAGTTATTTAACAATAATTTGATGGAGGAAAATTGGATTTGTATTTTTTCTTGTTTAATCTTTAATTTTCCTGGGGATAATAGACGGAGAGGAAAGAACGAGAAAAGAGCTAATACAAATATGTATAGGAAATTGCCTTTGAAAATATGTAACAGTATAATAAGCTTTTTTCCACAAGCCTATATCAAAATTAGTTTTATTGGCAAGTAATATTAAATTTGTTTTTATAACCTTAAAATTTTTTGCTAATACAGGGTAAGTAACCTAAAATATTTAAGAGGCGATTCTTCAAGTGATTTTATAAAGAGAAAGTTCTTACGAACATAATGTCCTAAATTTTCTTATATCCAAGAGTTTCCTTGCGTAGAATATTTCATTTTAATCTTAATTTTATTTAAACAAATTTTTAAAGAACTAACTTATTTGTAGGATACCTACCACAGATAAATAATTCTTGAAAATATCTAGATACACCCGCTATAACTTTTTCAACAAACGCTACAAATGATTTTTTAAATTATGTTACATATTAATTATGTTAAATATTTAGTGAATTTCAGTGATATTTAAATAACTAATTTAAAATATAAATACCTAATAATCTTGTGTTACAATAATTTATTCAGGTACTTCGACTTTAAACGTTGACGAGATTTTTTACCTTTTACAGTTTTACGAGAAAATTTGTCATAAAAAAAAATAAAAAATCGAATCGACCTACCCGTAAATGTTACCTTTCTTAATATATCCTGATAATTTGTAATCTTTTCACTTAATTCACACACGTTAATACATGTCACAACACTGATTGTAGTTATTGTTATCCATATGAGGTAAAATTTTCGTTTTCTACGGTATTCTTTGCTGACTAAACTAAAAAAAGAGATGAGTTTTTGTTGAATTATTTATATATTATACCAATAACTGGGTTTATAATTCTCCATGTAAAGCCGCATTCAGACTTGCAACAGAACTTCGTAACGTAAGCGCGTCGCGTAACATCGCCGCGTGTCAAATCATGCCGGTATGCATATAAGCATTCCTTACAGTCATACGGAAATGGCAGTATTTCTAGCAATTTCATTGGCCGTTTCAAGGCCACGGCATGGCGTGCTCATCAGATATCATTTTTAAAGGGGAATTCGGCATTGTGAAAATAAACAAACTATAATAAATGGCAAGGAAAATAAACAAACTATAATAAAGGGCAAGGAAAATCTTACTAACGAACTAAAAAATACTTATTTAAAAAAAAAAAAATAATAAGTTCGTGATTCGAAACCTGGACCTACCGCGTGCTAGGCGAATATCTTCTCTATCGTCTGACGAGTTCCTTGGTGACAAATGATTCCCAAAGGATTTAATACACTTTGACATGTCATATAACTGCGCAGCCCTGCGGCTATCTGCAAACGGCCAATGAAATTGCTAGAAATACTGCCATTTCCGTATGACTGTAAAGAATACTTATATGCTGCCGGCATATTACGGATGTACAGTTTATTTCAAACTTATTTGCAACATAAATAAATATAGTTTAAAAAAACTAAAAAACACGCTTTTTAAAGCACATCAAACTAAAAAGTGAAAAATAATTATTAATATAAACTGAAAACAATAATGAACGAAAAATACTAGTATTATTGTGAAAAAAGCGTGGGTTGCTCGATATACGAAAAATATGGCACAAAGCGCCCCACGCTTTGTTCACAATAATACTAGTATTTTTCGTTCATTATTGTTTTCAGTTTATATTAATAATTATTTTTCACTTTTTAGTTTGATGTGCTTTAAAAGCGTGTTTTTTAGTTTTTTTAAACTATATTTATTTTTCACTTTTTAGTTTGATGTGCTATGAAAGCGTGTTTTGTAGTTTTTTTTAAACTATATTTATATTGCTTATTGATGCTGATATTATAACATATTACGATCCAACAGATATTTCTGAAAAAAAAAATATTTTTTTATTTCAGCCGTGGGATTTGAACTCACACCCGAGGAGTCTGTCGTTTCGCGTCGACTGCCTTAGCCCGCTCGACCACCGCGACCTAGCTGACAATCGCGGAATGTACTTACATATTAAGCTTTTGCTCTTACGCAGAGGATACGTGAGGAAAGGACTGGCGATCCTTATCAGGATAATAATGATATAAACTTATCAAATTATTGTATTGTTACCGGTTCTTCGTAAGTGTACAAAATTTCAATTAAATCTGTCCGTTTAAAGTGGGTCAAAATCGAGTCCAAACAGTCGGTTACAAACAAACAAACAAACAAACAAACAAACAAACAAACAAGCAAGCAAGCAAGCAAACATACAGGTGAAGCTAATAAAAGCGTGTTAAAAACGGCTTCTTTAATCCCTTTACAGCCGTGAAAGAAGCCGATGTTTTTCATGTTGCAAATAAGTTTGTAATAATAAATTATAAACAGAATGCCATCCATTTCGCATTTACGAAGGTTCTATTAAAAAGTTTGTACGTGGCTTTATTTAATGCATAACATTTACTGGTAGTAAATACTTGCCCTTTTAATGTTTATACAGGGTGTTAAACATTTTAGGTCCGTAAATTTAAGTGGTGGTTCTAAATAAAAAAGTATGAAAACTGGAAATCCATATCACGGAGATATAAGTTCTGTAAACTGGTGTGCAAATTTTTTTTCAAAATTCTCGACATCTGAAAACGAATAAACTAAAACGTTAAATCGAAATATGCTTGCACTATTGACATGAACTGACAATATCTGTTTCTGTACTGTGTGGCATACTTATTATTTTTATTTTATTAAAATATTTTTTTTATTTGCAAATACAATGAATTTTTCGAACTGGACAAAATTTTGTAAGAGTATCGTTCTGTTTTAAATTGAATTTTACAATACAGAAAATGCCATCAATTTAAGAAAATCTTCAGTGGCGTAGAGAATAGAACGCAAAAAGTGGGCGACTTCAATATCTACATCACTGGGCACTTCGAACCAAACTGATTATTAATTATCATTTCGTAGTTGTTTAATTCAAAAGTGCTTGTCGATAATTTGGATAGAATCGGTTAAACTGTAAAAAAAAGTGAAAAAAAGAAAAAGAATTTTTTTACGCAACTTTGAAGAACATCGATTTTCGTACCATGTTTATGGGAATTTATTTTATATATATATATATATATATATATATATATATATATATATATATATATATATATATATATATATATATATATATATATATAAAAAAATTTTTTTATTTAGAATCATAAATTTACGTATCTAACATTTGTAACACCCTGTCTAATATTAATTTGTCGGATGTAAATTAATTTTTTTGGAAAGTTCTCGAGAGATGAATACAATTTGTCACATTATTTGAGTGTTGCATAATCTCAATATCTTTGTCAAGGATGATTTAATTGATTTCAAAACTTAATAGGTACTTGGTTCATAGAAATTCTTAATTGTTTACAAGAACTAGTAAAACTATATTGGTTCTTGAAATTTTGCAAATATCTCGGAAACAATGCATGTAGTCACCACCATGATCATTTTGTATTACGAAACTTGATTTACTCAATGTATTATGTGGGAAAATAGTCACAATGACGAAGAAATTATTTACAAATAGTAATTTGAATTACTAATTGACCTTGTCAAGGAATAAGTGTATGAAATATTTATAATGTTGCTACATCACGTCTCCACGGTTGACTGTTAAAATATATTGCGCTATATCAAAAGCATATTGGGATATAGACAGACATTCGACAATTTGTGACTCGAAGAGACAGACGTCTTTAGTTAGAAAGACAAAGCAAGCAAACAAAATGTATAGATAGAGTTTTATATTTGGGGAACTGGAACCCCCTCTCCTTCATTAGACTTTGACCGGAATTGTAGAAATACACTGTGTGAGACTAGAGTTGCAACACCCAGTAATACATAAAGAATTTAGGTCTCACAAAAAACTAATAAACGATAACATTTTGGCATTGAACGCTTGAAGGATACACAATTTTTGTGGTACGTAGTAAAAAAAAAATTATTCTTTTTTAATACTTAACCCCCAGTTAGATGACTAACTTGTAAGGGTTAGTTTTATTAATGCAGTTTTATTTTTGACCAATACAAAAAAAAATCCAAACTGGTGTTATATGGTTTTTTTATGTAGATTCCAGGCATGCTAATAGTTTTGTAGTAGCATGTTATACAGCGTACACAAAAAAAGTATATTTATTTTAATGGAACACCTTATGTATTTTGACAAATTTGTATGCCTTGAGTTATTCTGTTAACAAATAATATATACATATTGTATAATTGGTTTGCTGGTTTTTGTATTATTCTTCAAAAACTATACAGATCGAACCAGACCACTAGATACACGACTAGCGGTATGCGCAGTTTACTGTTACCCGTTTGAATACGAAGCCCGAATAAAAGTTAACGATTGCGTTAGAGCGCTTCCTGGGAGGAACATACGAGACAAAGCACTCAAAGCAGATTTCAGTATCGCTAAAGCTGCGGTGGAGTGTTGCTCCTTCATCTAAAGAAATCTTTACGTATTAACGTATATACTAAAATTATCTGAATATTTCACAATTTCAGTGTTTCTTCCAAGACGCCATAGATAAAACTAAAATTATGAAAAATATCAGAACAGCACACAATTAAATATTGATTTTTTTTCGAAACAAAAAAGTTATTCTAAAAACATAAATTAATATTCTCACAAATAATAAAGAAATATAATACTAACTCTAAGAAATTAAAATGATATGTAAATAAATAAATAAATAATTCAAATTAGATGTTCAAAAAGATCTCCTTCTTGAGCAAAGCAATATCCTAACCTACCGTAAAAGCCCCCTTCTGACATTCGCGATGCGATCGCGCCATCATGCTGGCAACAGACGGGCGACTGTAAACTGCGCATACTGCTAGTCGTGTATCTAGTGGTCTGACTCGATATGTGAAATTTGACGTCTACTATCAAGATTAATAATATTCAAAGTAGGCTGCGAAAACAAATGCAAATATTGTTATATGCACATTGATGTTTAATTAAATGTGTTTCTTTAAGAAAGAAAACGCTGTATCGTGGATATTGTTACGCTACTGGACTGGTGTTTGTGAAGATAGCAAACACGTAACAATATTTATATATTTTGTCAAAAAAATGCAACAGATCTAGAAGGAAATTTATTAGAAGAATTCCAGATGAAGTACTGTCTACAAAAATCACAGTGAACCAAATTTATAACAGATTTGTTATTAAGAATTCTTTGGAGAAGGAGAAAAAATATGACAGTTTTAATGGAAGAGCGTGAGTTGCAAGTTCTGTTAAAATTTATAATTAAGTCCCATATCAGATGAGGCTTAGGATACGCCCTACGCTTAAAAATTGGTTGGCATTGAGTTAAATGTAACATTTCACATGCGTATTGAATTGGCGTACAGCGTAAGGCGTATGGACACACTGATACTGCTATGTGAAAGCCAAATTCGAAACTACGCCCTACGCGCGGCCTAGGGCGTATCCTACGCCTCATCTGCAACGAGACTAAACATTTTTCAATCAAGTGCAATGAGGTCTGGAAAGTATTTACAAGTCATACCTCGAGCTCCCTGTGCAATATTTGAGTGAAGATGATTTTTGAAACAGAAGGTTATTCTAAGAAGAAAAATGAATAACACAATGATATACAGATAACCAAAATTTTTTGAAGAAAATTTTTTAGACAGATGAATAATCTTTTTCTACATCTAGTCAAGAAACTTACATGTCGATGGTGTAGCGCACACAGGTGGTTATGTGCATACAAATATATTCTGAACATATTCTGTATATTTCGACGTAGATTTGTCCCTCGAATCGACATCATCGGGGGGATGAGAGAACCTTTTAATCACATAAAATTGTCTGTTTCAAATAATATTCAGAATAGAAATCTGGTTAAATACCGTAAACACACTGTTTTTACTACCGTTGTTGCCTACGTCAAAACAATCGTTGATCGATATCTTTTAACAGACTTTATGTTTGTAAACATCGCCTTCCGCATAACATTCATTACATAAAAAAAACCACACAAAATTGAACAATTGAACTAATATGACTAAAGGGCACTGTAAAAAGAGGGAATTTTTGTTGATCTTCCATTACATTCTGTGAAATATGAAGTAAAAATTTAAATTTTTGGTCAATTTAAAGCCGATATACAATGAGATATTATCTTGAAGGCTGTATTTCCTGCTTTCCCGTTATTAAATCCCGTTGCTTAGCTTCTGTAATCCTGCAGCAAGGATATACATATACAGCAGGAAAGATTCCTAGTCTATTCAAATATTCATTAATCACAGCTGTTCGCTAAAAACATAGGCGTTCGTGAAAAAATGGACTAACATATTTTGAATCCTAGCTATAACGTTTTTAAAATTTTCGAGAATAAAACAAATTTGTATTCATTTTTAACGTAAAACTAGCAGTAATAATCATTTGATTGAAAATATCCAGTAAAAGTCCCACAGTTGTTAATTATTCTAAGTGGATATTAGAAAAGTAGTATTGTTTACATGTTAAGATTTACATCAGTTTTTCCTAGATTTATTTAAACAATATATTTACATGATTGTTTTGGAATTTCTGTGACCATATTGTTAAGTAAAGTAAAAAACATCCAACCCACTTCAGAAGTAAAATAAAAACTTACCAATAATAATTTAATATAGTGATGCTTGATCTATTGAAATGTCTACAGGGTGTCTACGTGATGCCACGAAAAACTTCGAGACGTGATTTCTCTCGTCAAAATAAGCAACAAAAAAAAAGAATAACATTTTTCCTAAAACAGTTCCCATGATGTTCTATGATGCTTTGAAAATAACATTAATTATTAAATTTAGTAAAAACCTACCCGTATATTTCCATTAATTCATGTACCTAAAGAATTACGTTTACAAAGACAACTCAAACCATTCATAAACGAGATTCGCTTCTAACACGGTGCTTACGACATTTCGATGATTTTTTAATTTTTACTCGTGAATGGTACGATGTACGAAAAACTGAAGAGGGTCAAGTGTTTTAGTTAAAGATACGGTAAATCCAAATCAACAAAATAAAAATTCGTTCGGTTGCTAGTGACTTATTTATGTAAGATTCTATCACCTCAACTAACGTTAGTCTTTGACGAGACTTTTCGGGTACGCAGCTACAAAGGAAAACAATGACGTGACACTGTCGTTAAATTAGTGATTAAATATTTTTTCTTGTCTCTAATTGTGCAACAATTTATAGTTTTTTTTGAACTATTAATCGATGCAACTCAAAAACTTTCGATCGATTCCTTTACATTACTACACCATATTTGGTGCCATTTGAAATAGAATTTCCTTACCTTTTCCTGATAGCAGATGATTTCCAGGTATTTGAAAATCGTGTGGGGAACGCCCATGGAATTTCCCAGGGCATAGGCGACGTACAGGCGACACAACTCTTTTGACTGACTCGGTGGCGATTAGTCGATTCCGATGATAAAAAGGTTAATGACGTTGTTTGTGTTATGATTTAATTCATTGAATTTTTGGTAAACTTTACAATCCAAGGCTAACAACATAAATATATGAACTACCAGATGTAATCGTATTTTCCTAAATAATTTAATAGCTTCGTATTATGTTGAGCAAAACTATTTAATATGAAGTAGAATGAGAACGAAAGTACAAAATAAATCGCAATTCGGTTTGTCTTTAATATTAGAACGGGTAGTTGCTTTGAGATAGATAATGTTCTGATTTCGTATTAGATATTAGATAAAACGTTATTATGCCTGATATTTGCTCAATACTTTGGCAGTCATAACAAACAATCTCTAAAAACTTTATTTTTGTCTTATCGAGACCATCAACTAGAAAAGAGATATTTTAAATCGTGCAGTCTCGGTTAATATTGACACAGTGATTTTTCTTGAAATAAATAAGGCTAGGTGAAAATGTTTACATGAATTTATTATTTATTTTCCTTCACTGTTTACTTACCACCGTCGTCTCGTAAATAAATTTTCTGTCTAAATCTAAATCTGAATCTCCTATACGAAGAATGGCAGTGAAATCTAACAAAATAAAGTGTTCAGAATATTTTCTAAATTGTGTTACATAGGATGGAAAAAAGCGGATTACAAACACGTTTTAAATCTTAAATTATTCATCAATCGTATGATGATTTCCATCCTTATTTTATCCATAGATAAATCGGATCATTCCTTTTGAAAGGAAATATTTTACAACTTTTGCGCAAGCAAATCGTTCCAGCTTCAATCCATTTATTTCCAAACTAGACATATCCAAAACGATTATCAGATGAAATCTGGTATCAGCAAGATAGAGTTCCATCTCATTATGGAGTTAATATGCGACAATACCTAAATTAAATGTTTCCACAGAGATGGGTAGGTTGAAGGTCGCCGACACCAGATTTAAGCCCTTTAGACTATTTTCTTTGGGGCTATTTAAAATCAGTTGTCTAAAAGAACAAATATCAATCATTAGAAGAGTTGGAAGATTGAATTAAGATGGCTGTTAATGAAATATCTCCGGACATTAATCAAAACTCATTTATTACGGAACGAGAGTAGATCCGACTTAATAAACGCGTATTTCGATACGAATGTTAAACAACGGTAGTTGTCGTCGTAATTTGGATGGGTAACTCAAGTAAAACTCAGCGATCTCGTCCCGACTTCTAGCAGTTTGTATATCAACGTATACGCAAAAGCTATGCAATCTAGGTAAGGGTTGTATAGAGGATATATTATCCTTATGCCTGAATCGTATTTATGTCTGGATTTATTTTACACACTATATTACAAACACGAACAAAACAAATCCAATAAATTAAACAAATATACTAGAACATGACTAGACGACGACGATGACACTAGACTAGACGGAGACGACAACCATTCACGTTTGTATTTCTAGTCGCTATTATGGGAACGGTAAATATATGCCCCTTTCATAGCTGTATTCGCGACTCCTCGTTCCCTTAATCGGCCGCTCTCGGCACGACTATATTGGGAACAATGTTAGTGTTCCCACAAACAGAAATAATGTTTGATATTGTTGGCGGAAATAGGTGCAGAAAGTAGTTTTGAGTTAAGAGTTGACAAATAATAATAAATAAGTATATGATGTATTAAAAATAACACAAATAAATAAAATCTATTTCACTGGCTTTTTGCCAGGGTGGGCACGTGCTCTTGTGCACTTTAACACAAGCCGCCCCTGTAATTTTAGTCCTTTTGTCAGTTTTTCCCCAGAAGTTGCTCAGGAACAGTCCTATTATTTTTCCCAGCCTAGTGCTAATAAGTACCTCCAGTAAATAGTCTATTCCTGAAGTTATCAGTCAATCAAATTTCTATTACCTACTCATTGAACATCGTTATTAAAATAAAATTAAGAAAGCATAAAAAATCTTAAACAATAAAAAAACCAGAAAATTCCCCCCCTTAATACTAATCTCCTTAATAATCTCGGCATCTCCTGTGTTCCTTTCATTCATGTCAGGATTTATCAAAGATTTAATTTATGATGACATAAATTTCTCATTAAGCCAGACGAAATAAGAACAAAAGACATTATTAAATAATTTTCTGTCTTAATTAATGCGGATTATAAGCGGGTAAATTAAAAAAGTTGGACCGTGAAATGAATGTTCTTTGCTTAACGAACAAAACATAATAGAAAACCAATTCGTTTGGAGATTGGAAGATGCCCAACCAAACTTCAGTTGTTTTGAGTAGAAGAGTAGGTATTTAAATTAATAGTCAAACCAGTGACAGAACACTGGGCAGGGATTTCCAGTTAAGTTTTCTTAACAAAATCCTTTTTTTTAAGTCGTTGATATTTTATAAAAAAAATTACTATGAAAAATGTGACCTGATGCAGAGTGATATGGTAAATTAAATTTCACTAGGATAAATAATAGCGTTTGTCTAGCAAATAAACTTGTGTTCATAGGAGTTGACGAACAATGGAGATAGATTTTTTGGTTCATCAGCTGTTATCTATCTCATATACAAGGATGTTGTTTCAGGAGGTAGGGGTGGTTTTCCTCCCCCAATTTTTTTATTTACACTTTTAGAAAATACCCATATATAGAGAATATTATATTACACCATACATTCCTTAGAATTTAGGTATATTACACCCTAAAATCTACCCATGTCTTACATAATTAATTCATGTTACAGTAAAGGGCAACGTTAAAGTTATCTTGGGGTAGCAGAGCAGCAACATTAGTGCTTTATTACATTGCTACATTTCTGTGATGCTACTACAGAACATTACTGCGATGTTGTATTGCAATTGCATTATTGCGATATTACAATGCAATGCTGCTGCAAAATCGCAAATGCAACGGTACCAACGCAACGTTACTGCCATGTTGCATATGCTACATTGCAAAAATATTGCATCGTGACATGTTCGTGACGTATAATTGATCCTTGTTGTAAAGTTGAAATAGTAACGTTTTTACAATGTTGCGAATGTAATGTTGCTGCAATAAGTCAGACGTAACGTTGTTTCAATGCCGCAAATATAACGTTGCTACAATATTGCAAATGTAACATTGCTATGATATTAAAGTATGACTATTGCGATATTGTAGGCCCAACTTTAAAGCGATGTTTTAACGTTTCTGGTAAAGATGCACTGCATAGTTTCTGCTATTTTGTATTGTACTTATACCATTACTATAGTGTTGCAGCGAAAAGACAGCAATGTTACAAATTAAAACGTTACTGATATTTTGCATTTTTACTGTAATTCTGCAATTGCAACGTTACCATGGTGCTGTAAATTTAACTTTGCTGTCTGGAAATGCAACGTCACCGCAATATTGCGCAGTGACTCTACTGTCTGTTGTGAGTACGTTGCTATACCGTTGCATTGAATTATTACTGCGATGCTGCAATGTAACATAATTGTGCTGTTATACTGTGATATGAAACATTACTATGATGTTGACCTTAACGCTACTGCGAGACAGGAAACAGCTGCTGGCTCTGATTATATCAATAGATTTTATTGTATGCTCCCATTCCACTAAGTTGTAATTGCAGTACCTATAGACACTAATTTATTAGACAAACTCCAATTATCCTTTAATGTCTATCGTCTGCTGAGATTTGATTGACTCGAACTGAATAGGCGTGTACGCAATTTTGGAAATAAAAAATATCAATACAAATTACTGCAATTATGTCGGGATACCATATCTAACTACATTTCTGGAACAATAACACTCAATTAAATAACTAATATCGTACAAAATATCATAAAATGTAATATATAGAAAGAAGATTAGTTATTTAGAAAGTTACTTGTAACATTTAGAATCGACACACGTATGTTAGAAATTGCATATTAGCAAACTTTTTCTGGTATAATCTTTTAGGCATAATAAGTAAAGAATATGTTACTAAAACATTCCTGTTTACGAGTCACCTATGACCTAATCAAAATTCCTACAAAATATTGAAAGTGAGCCCGCCTACTTTTAATATAGAGGTGCATTTGCATAGAAATGGGATATAGACTTTATTATACTTACGCGAAACATTTTAAAAAGAAATTAATTTTACAGTATGGGCCGAGAGTAGGCGTGAAATTACAAAAAACCTCTTCCAACAAGAATCTCAACTCAATAAAGAAACTTGGAGTTAATTTACTAAATTGTTTGTTTTCAGCGTACTTCACAAAGATTGTAAATAAATGTAGCAACGGCAACTTAAAGGGAAGAAAGCAGGTACAAATTACTTCGAAAATAATATAAATTGTTGGCATTCTTGCTTATGGTGAATGCCATGGGAAAACAAAGTACTTAATAAAGATTTGTCTGCGTATATTTTTTATTCTCCTACATATACTCTGCAAAATGATAAATACGCTGTAAATTTTAATTTAGTGTATAAAAATGGAATTCATTTAATGTTTAAATTTATATTATTACAGGTTTACCGCACATTTACGCAGGCTAACTGCACCGATATGATACCGAACAAAGCTCACAGCCGGACAATTACTTCCTTCTCATCGCAACATCGCTATTACATTACATCGTAACAACTAATGATGATATAACAGTTTTAGAGTTACATTACATTTCAAGATCATGGTAAAGAAGAGAATTAATGATGTCTAAACAAAGGAAAAAGAAGACAATGCTTATGTGAGTCCTCAATTTACCAATTAATAAAAATATTACTGCAGCTTAGAGTGATCCAAATTGGACGGTGTTGAAAAGAGAAAGGATCTGACTTTTTTCGAAAACTTTAAAATGAGTAGTAAACATGTGTGAACGTAAATTAGGCAAAGCAGAGTACTGGGACATTTTTTATTATCATTAAATATATTTATAGAATTGGAATAACTTCATAAGGTAACATTACGGTACCATTATTTCAATAAACCGGTATTACTACATAGCATCATATTGTAACATATGTATCTACAACATCATTGTTTCAACATCTGCATAACGTTGCATTGAAACAGCAAATAACGTTCAACTGCAACATCATAGTAATGTTACAATTAAACTTCGCAGTAGTGTTGAAACAATGCAATTTTGTTATTTCATAACTTTACATCACGTTGACGTTACATTATAACATTACAGCAACTTTGCATAGCAGTAACGTTGCATAACAACGTAGTAATAGCCTTACATTTAACAGTCAGTTCCATTTTAGTTGAGTAATCTGTGTTTGTGCCTGCCAACTGGTTTCTTTAACACGGTAACTATGAGCGGTTTAAATTTTTATTAAAATTTATTTTAATATTTGCATGAAGATGTTAATTTGAAATAAAATTTTAAAAAGGTGCAACACAAAATAAACAAAATTTCTTAACAAAATTTGAGTCGCATTAATAAAATTATGGAAAAAAAGTTTTGCCAATATTTTACAAATCTAAAACAACGTTTAAAAATTATCTAAGAGGCACACCATTTTTTGCAACTTTTTTTCTCAAATTTTAATTGAAATCTTTTTTCAAAATTTCTACATAGTCATGTCTCAACGAATCATTTGGATCCAATGCTCCAATATTAAAGTCACCAGCCACCACTGATTGAAACAAAAGGTGGCGTTTGCACTCCCTCATCGCCAGGATATCTTTAAATTGCTTTTAACATTTTTCTGTTAGTAATAACGAAAGACGAAAACATTTGGTTCATTCTAAATACCATATAGATTTAATACATAAAATTAGAGGCAATTTTTAAATCCACAAAATACGAATATTTTATTTGGTGTCATTTTATGAAACTAAATAATCGTATTTTCTAGATTTAAAAAAATACGCATCAGTATTGCTTGCAATTTTATACATTAAATCTATATATGGTATTTAGAATGAACCTAATGTTTTCATTTTTCGATATTACTAACAGAAAAATTTGAACACCGATTTATAAATTTAAGTTGGATATCCGGTGAAAACCCAACCTTAATTTGTTTCCTATTGATTGTTTACAACTATGAGAAATTTGCCAAAAAAATGTTTTCAAAATCTGTGTTGCCACTCCACCTTAAAATCTCTCGACCATGTATAGAGCAGAGCTAGAAATTTATAAGACGACAACAATTTTAACTTTCATACAAAATATTAATACTATAATATACAGGGTATCCCAACCAAAAGTAGGCGCCCTGAATAACTAAATATTTTTTGAAAAATTGGTGGAACACGTCGACCTTGTTTCCAAGGAGACATATTTTAATGTAATACTTGTATATCTACCATCATCACTCTACCCTACACGACCACCCCCTCAAAAAATTCAAATGGCAAAGGGGGTCGAGTGATATATCTTTTAAAAGGTTTTTCAATTCTCTGTATTTTTTTTAAATTTTTATCGATTCGTTCGTGAGAAATAATTGTTTCATTATTTTAGGTTCGGGAAATAAAAATAAAAGAAGCAGTTTAAATTATCGTATGTATTGTTCAAAACGACCCCCGCCGACTTCCATATAGTAGTATAATCTGTCTTGAAATTCTGTACGAACATTTCTGAACACATCTGGAGTCAATAAACGGCATTCTCGAACAATTCTTCCACGTAACTCTTTCAGAGATGCGGGTTTTGTTGCAAATACCTTCGATTTCAAATGTCCCCACAGAAAGAAATCCAAGGGAGTTAAATCGGGTGACCTAGCGGGCCACTCCACAGGACCTCTTCTTCCAATGCATCGCTCAGGAAACCGATTATCCAAAAATTGACGGACTGCTATAGCAAAATGTGGGGGTGCCCAATCCTGTTGAAAGAACAGTTCGTCCTCTAAAAGATTATCGTCTTCTTCGAGGATTTGGGTAATCGTTGGGTCGATGTTATTTTCTAACAGATCGAGGTACCTTTCGCCATTTAAATTGTCAGGAATAAAAAACGACCCGACAATGTGATCCCCTAAGGTGCAAGCTCAAACATTTAACTTCTGAGGCCTTTGAGTATGACTTTCCATGAACAAATGTGGATTGGTTTCACTCCAATACCTACAATTGTGTCTGTTTACCTTCCCATTTAACTGAAATGTCGATTCATCAGAAAAACACGTATAGTACAGTAGATTGGCATTACCGTTTAATTGTTCACTAAAAATCTCACAGAATTCAAGCCGACGATCGGGATCATCTTCATTTAGTTCGTGTACCAATTTAAATTTTTATGGATGAAATTTGTGGGCCTTTACAATTCGATGAACACTGCTTCGTGTTACACCGGAAGCCTCAGCTACTTTCCTGATCGATTGAGTATTATCCATATGCAAATGAACCAGAACTGCCACTTCGACTGCTTCATTCCTAATCGGTCGCTGAGGTTCATGCTTTTTGTTTCCTACAGAACCTATTTCCATAAATTTTATCAATAATTTTAAAACATACTGAGAACCAACCCTTCTATCTGGGTGATTTCTATTGAATATTCGCTCCGTAGCTCTAGCACAATTATCGTTTTTAAAATAAATGCTGACAATTTCTATTCTCTCCTGAAGGGTATAAACCATTTTGAGAACTCACTCTGGTAAAATGTATCTCGATTTAAAATTGGTTGTGAACAAATTAATGTTCAAGGACTATCAAATACTTATGTGTCTTTTATTATTCTAAAACTAAACGAACAAAGAAAGTGTTTTTTGTCGAAAAAACTCGTGTTGATTTGAGAGTACTAAAAATGAAGTTTTTTTTATAAATTCCAATATCCAGTGCCGTGTATTTTAGATTTTTTAAACGATTTCGATTGTGTGTAATCATCAAAAATAAAGTTATTTTCCTTAAAAACGAATCGATAAAAGTTAAAAAAAATACAGTTATGTAGGGAATTGAAAGACCTTTCAAAAGATGTATCAGTCGACCCCCCTTGCTATTTGAATTTTTTTGAGGGGGTGGCCGTGTAGTGGTTGGGACACTCTGTATATATTGCAGTTATTCCATCCAACGTGTAATACTTGCTCTTCCTTATTCATTAGATGTCTAAATGTTTCAGTATCGACCTCTACAATCCAATTAAATATTCCTTTTCGCACTTTTGTTTTATAAATACTTTCAAACCTAAAAGTGTCAGTTTCTTGAGTTATTTTATTTTGCCTAAGAATCTGCTCAATCAACTCCTTATCATCTACTTTATTTGTTAATTCTTCCTCCGCAATACCAGTAATGATAACCCTTGGCTTTAATTTTTTTGGAACATTAATTTCATAATTATTTCCCAATTTCGTTTTAATGTCCTCATTTACAGTATTCAGGGCTTCAGCATTTGATACTTTAAAATTACTCCTCCATTGCGTGTACTTTTGTGGATGTTCAAACGCACTTGTAAGTCCACTGGATTTATATTACTTTTTAAATTGTTTTTAATTCCATTTGTTTCTTTTTCTATTTTGGGTTTAACGACTAAAACATGTTCCTGTTTACCAAGAATTTCAGCGTACGTTGGTTGGATATTTTTAGATGGTGCTGCTGATTTATTTTCTTTTACTTTTTATATTTTCTCACGCATTTCATTAATCATTACATTTTGCTACATAAAAACATTGTAACTCTAACTTTGATTTAAGATCATTCAAAATTTCTTTAATTCTCACACATTCACATGCCGGTGTTGTTTCCAACTTCGATCTTGTACTTCGTGCCATCATTATTATATTATGGCACTCGACAATGTTTATGGCAGAATTTCGTTATTGACTGACAGATGTTGATACCTTTTGAGTCACTACACAATAAAATATTTTGTAGTTTGTCTGTAGAACTGATCATGGAATAATTTTGGTTTTTCCAGCACTATTACTGTTTATTGAGTTTATTATATTCCTCTACATACTTTTCTCACTTTATTTAAAAATGTCAAGGACCTTAAACTCTGCAATCTGCTTGTTCACTCTTCGAAGGTTCATGCACTACTGGCACTACTGGTACTTAAAAAGTGGGACACCCTGGATAATTTGCCAGGATGAACATAATATATTACTATTACATATACTCGTATTATGTTTAAATAACATCCTCTTAAACGTATATGTTACTTTTTGTGTGTTTAAGAATTTGTTGGGTTAAAATAGGACAGTACGTTTATTCATAGGAATAATGTGACTAACAAGACGCCGTTACTATGGCAACTATGATATGATAAACCCATGTCATAACTATCGGATGACTAGTGGGGGATTCGTGCACAGCGACGAGAAACAGGCAGGCAGTGTGAGACGGAATCTACGGTTCGTTGAACGATTACTGATAGATATGTGATAGCTAGTGGTGAATAATAAAAGACTGTTGTGAATGAGTATATTTGACGTTCATTAATAAAGTGTTTTGTTTTAGTATCTATTGCTTTCAATATTTTGCGTTCATTTTATAGAAGGTGTTTGTCGCTCGTAGTTTTATTATGTACAGTGTTTGAGTGTGTGTTATAATTATTTATCCCTACATCTAGATTATAGTGGTGAGTCAAATATTATTGACTGGATTATTTTTATTATTCAAACTATTCGTCGACATTCGATTTTACTCGAATATTATTATTTAAATATCTGATGTCACATAACTTTCTTATACTAGTATGTATCATCCTAATTTAAAAAATTCTATTTAATTCTTCACTTACCTCAATTAAATTTTAATAGCGTACTTAAAATGTTTCATTAAAATGTTTAAATAATTAATCAGCGTCAACCGATACTGTCAATAATAATGTCACATATTTTAATAATTTCTTCTTATTGACATTGACATTTTTGTAACTAAATTAGACCTTTCAAATGTCAAACTGTTAAATTTATCCTAACCCCATTTTATGTATCTCGATTTAAAACTGGTTGTGAACAAATTAATGTTCAAGGACTATCAAATACTTACGAGTCTTTTATTATTCTAAAACTAAATGGACAAGGAAAGTGTTTTTTGTCGAAAAAAAACTCGTGTTGATTTGAGAGCACTAAAAAATGTAGTTTTTTTATAAAATTCCAATACCCAGTGCCGTGTATTTTATATTTTTTAAACGATTTCGATTGTGTGTAATCATTAAAAATAAAATTATTTTCCTTAAGAACGAATCGATAAAAGTTTAAAAAAATACATATTTATGTAGGGAATTGAAAGACCTTTCAAAAGGAGGAGTCATACCGAGGAAGTCATACAAACTTCAATAAAAAAAATTAAAAAATAAAATGACAGCCGGTCATGACCTAGTTCCAAGTTATTTAGTTAAGGACTGCTCTGGAGTTTTCATTAAACCGTTGGCTATAATTTTTAATTTGTCATTACGTACGTCTCAATTTCCAAATTGTTGGAAATTAGCCAGAGTTTGTCCAGTGTTAAAAAATGGTGATAAAAGTAATTTAGCAAATTACAGGCCCATTACAATTTTGTCTAATTTCGCGAAGGTCTTCGAGATTTCCATATACAATCACGTCTATCCTTCAGTAAAAAAATCGCTTTCAATTAATCAACATGGTTTCATGGAGCAGCGCTCAACTGTAACTAATTTAGCCCTAATTACGCAAAAAATATCGGAAACCTTAGATGCGCAGGGACAGGTGGACGTGGTGTATACGGATTTCTCAAAGGCCTTCGATACTATTAATCATTCTATTACAATATCTAAACTCGCATATTTTGGGTTTTCCTGTAGTTTGATTAATTTCTTTATTTCCTACTTGGATAATAGATTACAATACGTAGCATACAATGGGTTTAAGTCGGATATGTATACGGCTACGTCTGGAGTTCCGCAGGGCTCCAATCTTGGACCGCTTTTATTTCTTCTCTTTATTGATGATGTCACTAAAGTGATTGACTGTGATAAGCTCCTGTTTGCAGACGATCTAAAAATATATGCTAATATTAACACAATACAGGATTGCTTATTCTTACAATCACAGGTTAACTTGCTTATAGAATGGTGTACTACTTCCAAACTTAATCTAAATGTATCTAAGTGTAAAGTCGTAAGCTACTCGCGAAAGAACAAGCCAATTTTATATGAGTATTCTCTAAACGACCAAGTGTTAGATAGGCAAAATTCAGCAAAAAATTTAGGCATACTGTTTGATAATAAATTATCTTTTGCCGAACACATAAACAATCTAGGACTATTATCCTCAAAGACTTTAGGTTTCATTATCAGAAATTGTAAATCTTTCACTAACGACGCTGCGTTGAATGTTCTTTATTATTCACTTGTACGTTCCAAATTGGAGTATGGATCTCTAATTTGGTACCCAATTTATGAGAACCATTCAACATATCTCGAATCTATCCAAAGAAAATTTTTAAAATTCTTAGCTTATAAAAATGATCGTGTATATCCTGGTCGAGGCTTCAACCACGAATTACTTTTATCTAGATTCGAGATGTCATCATTAAGGACTCGACGGATTATGAACAGTTTAATTTTTCTCCACAATCTGCTTCATAATAAAATTGACTGCTGACCACTTCTTGAACTCCTTAATTTTAGAGTGCCAACTTTCAATTCCAGACAAAATATCACTTTTTACACACCTAGTGCAAGAACCAATGTCATTAAAAAGTCGCCTATTTACGTTATGTCACATAATTTTAACTGTATGTCTGATTTGTGTGATATTAATCTCTGTTCAGTTCTATCCTTAAAAGAAACCATTCATAGACATTTTCATCCATAGCTTAACTATCCCACCATTATTGTTATGTTACCTACTTTATTGAATAATTATGTTTATAACTCGATCTAAATTGCTGTCATTATTATTTTATATTATTGTCACCCTATAGTGCTATATTATTGTAGTTATATTTATTATTTTGTTTAAGTTAATTCTACTATGTACCCTTATAATATTTTTTTTTTCTTATTGTATTTCATACATTTTGTCCTGTAAGTGGATTTTCTGTTGGGCAAATAAATAAATATTATTATTATTATTATTATTAAAAAAGATGTATCGCTCGACCCCCCTTGCCATTTGAATTTTTTGAGGGGGTGGCCGTGTAGGGTAGAGGGATGATGATAGGTATACAAGTATTACATTAAAATATGCCCCCTTGGAAACAAGGTCGACGTGTTTCACCAATTTTTCAAAAAATTTTTATCTCCAAAGTTCTTCAGGGTACCTACTTTTGGTTGGGACACCCTGTATAGAGAGGAACATACAAATTAGAATTTAGTAGATTTGTACATTGCGGATCATTCGTCATTCATGTCAGTTAATTTCATACTGTTTAAAAATGAATCAATAAATGAATGATATTTTTCAGTTAATGTGATGATTACGTATACCTATAAATAACTTTTATTTTATAACTTTTTCACTTTACAAGGTACTAGAATACTTTTTCCCTAAAATAACTGACAATTATAGCTTAGTTGCAATGTTTTATACACGTCTTCTGGCACAGGGGTTGATTGTTTGTTCCTTAAAATAAAAGGCACAACATTTACTCGGGCAACAATCAATTAGGCGAGAAAACCGAAGAATTCCCTACAACGATGTTGCATCCATTTAGAAGCGGACCTTTATCGTTTCAAAGATGTTAATGAATACTTTAATAGTCCTGCGTTACTTGCATGATCCCTACAGCAGGATACAGTAGCAGGATCTCGGTCGCGCAATCCTCCCCCGGTCTTTCATAACGTTCTCCGGCAAAGCTTCATTGCTGCTGGCCGAAAACCAGTCGTGTTTTGACCTCACAAGAGATAGGCAACGCAGGGTTCCTTAGTTTTACTTTCTACAACACGTTGCGAATGGCACAAGTTGTTTACATACACATAAGGTGAATTAAAACCTACTGATAGTGAGAGAAGGGGGTGATATTGGGATTTTTGTTTACTTTGGACTATAAAAAATACTTGCGCGAGAATCGACAAATATTTGTGAATTATTTAAAAACCTACATACGGTGACAGTGACAGTTCTATTATGAGTGATTACGATTTAAATATTAGTGAACTGATGTGGTGATCTTTTTTTTATTGTTAAATGATATGTTTCTGATTTCTGCAATGTACTTTAAAAGTTTACTGGTGTTGCTTCTGGGGATTACTTTCTGCGCTATTAATTCTGCACAAGGTGAGTCCACTGGTCAATTAATAACAATTGCCAATTAGTCATATTGCCACCAAATTATCCACTGGTTGGGCACGATTAATTAGTTGTTTATTTTGTAACATGGGGTTTTTCTAATGTGCAATATTTTACAATTTTTTGCACATTTTTGTCCTAAAATATATACCTACGTATATTCTAGTACAGAGTATTATACTTTGTTACGATTTATGAATTTTTTAATGCTCGAGTAATTCATCTATCAAGATAATATAAAAAAAAACGAATGGTCATACCTTTTTTTTTAATAAATACGTTTTTATACAAATATTTCAGTTGTTAATTATTTCCCGAAAAAGTTTACTGGAAAATTTAGATATAAATGAAATTTCCCCAAAGATTTGTCCAGCAACCATCGTATTCAAGATAATCAGTTATTTTTTTGATGGGTTAGTTTTTTGGTGAGTTAGCGATAGATCTTATTACTACCCCCAATCATAGTGGCTATCGTATTCCAGAAAAAAAATATCTCCAGTGGTGGATTTACCTATAGGCCCATGAGGCCGAGGCCTAGGGACGCTAAACTAAAGGGGCGCTAAACTAAAGGAGCGCCACAGAAATGCGGAAATATAAAATAAATGAATACGGAAAATTTCGATTTTTCAGTAAATAAAATTATCGCGCTCTAATAATATTTGAATACCGCTGTTTTGATTTTAATTTATTTTCTTTAGCAATGACAATGCTTGTAAGTTTTTAACTTTTTCAAGTTAACTACGATGTCGAAAGGGAAATATAGAGAAAGGGAAGGAAACATTTTAGAAACTATCATTACCAAATTTTCAAATTCTAAAGATAAAATAAGTGTTTTTAATTAATTTTAATTTTATTTAAATGATTGTCTATGATGGTTGTTAATAAGTTCTAATTCTTTAATATTTTTTAGTAACAAAGGGTATCAAAAATAAACACGCAATAAATATGTTGAAATGTATATACATATAAATTACCAAAGAAAAATTATTTATTAATGGGGCTCCGTAGATGAAGTGTCTAGGGGGCAATTGTACGTGAATCCGCCTCTGGTAAATTCTAAAATAAATCAAACGGGCATACGGAACATATCAAAATATTCTACCTATCTTCCAAGGAATGTACCTAAAGTACCTAAACTTATGTGTAAATTAAATAAATAATACTTTGCTAGTAATTTACTTCTTTGTGAAATTAACAAAGAAAATACACTAATTTGAGTAAAAAAGAAAACCGCTGCCAATTATTGGGGATCAGAACTTCCTCACCGTAGTAAAACTCGACGTATGGTGGAGTTTATAATAAAAGTAATTTTTGACGTTTCAAAAAAGTCACATTTTGACGTTTTAAAAAAAGTCACTTTGGTGGAATGTCACTTATATCTTTTTTAAAACATTGGGACCGATTTTGTTCATCAGCGAACTCAATCTCTTCCTTGACCTCTAGAATGTCTGAAATTTTGTGTATCGTCATAATTCGTCTAGATTCGCCCAGAAATGCAATAAAAATTTTCCAATTTTTTTTCACGAATACATAACTGAGGGGTGAGGAAGTAATAATTATTTTATAATATTTTATCTTAACACACTATATTATCATAATTAGAAGAGACATTTTATTTTGTAATAATTTGACAGTAAGTGGTTATTAGTTCCGTGTAACAAACATTGTGTGCAAATGAAATATAGCCATAGTAAAATAGTAAAAAACATCACAGGATACAGAAAAACCGTTTTTTGAGTGGGTTTGGGACCAAGGTAATATTCTTATTAATCAATGATACTAAACAATTTACCAGTAAATTAGTTATAATTTGCTTTGAGTCACATTGGATTTTCAAAATTAATATATTTTTATTAATGGTAAAACCATGTTTGGAATTTCTGATAAAATTAAATCCAACCCATTATTATGCAAAATCTTGTGATCAGTACTTTACAGCTATGTCAATGGCCATTTTTTATCAGAATTAGAGCCCTAATATGGTGTCCTCTGCAAAAATATCAGTAATTATTACATTGTTAGACAAGTCGTTAAAATAAATTCAAAAAGAAATGGACCCATGTGGCATGCGTTGCTATTATTGCGTCTTTTATATTATTCAGAAAACTTCTGATCGTAGATTTATATTTTTTTCAATTTAAATATTAGAGTAAGTACACGTTTCAATTTTGTGAACTCTTGACTAAGACTGCAACTAAGACAATGTATACATTGCTAAATAAATAAAAATAATAAAAGTGCACAAGTAGGTATTACAAATATTTGTTGCGAATAAAACCACAAAAATATGTGGACATATTAAACTGCTTTTGTAGGAAAATATTTCATGTAGAAATTTGTCACTGCTTTTTGTAAACGGTTTAAGGAAACGTTCGAAATTTTGAGAACCTACACTTACAATAATGAAACATTTCATTATTTCTTTAAGCAACAAAGCAGTTATGTATGCATTTTCTAATAATTTAGGTGCGGTTATTTATGTAAATTTATTGTTTCATTGAAACTATTCGAAGGTACGTTGCCGGAGGGTATCAAGGTAGTCCACTCTGGATTAACTAAAATTAAATGTCATTTGAATGGGAGGAACCGAGACAGTGCATACTCTCATTTTTATATAAAGTATTTTGTTAAATATAAATATGCATTTTTCCCAGTTAATGGAATTAAATTACATATTTCTACATTTTTTTCATTTTCTTTCTTGATATTTATTCATATATCTATAAAATTCATCAACTAGATATTCGAGTTGAGCGTACACCTGTCAAATGATGTAACCTCTTCACCAAATGTCTGACTTAAATGTAAACTTTAGTTTGCTAAAAACAGTGAGGTTGTATGATAATTAAATATAAATAAATACACCATTTTGGGCGGAAATATATAAATTTCCTCTTCATTAGCTTTATAATCTCAAAGTGTATGGTTTTTTAATACCTAATATTAATGACAGATTTAAATTAATGATAATGTGATTGATGGTCTTGTCGAAAACTTTTTGCTCCTTACTAATATTACTCTAATTAATATAATCCATCATGTTTTTGTTAGTAAGGGCTTCGCAACATGCACGCGTGTAACTTTATTATTAAAAAATCCAACAAAATATCAGTAAAAGGTTTGGTAAATTTAATTTTTACTAAGCCTTGTGACTCTTAAATGTTAAAATTAGATGAAGATAATTGTAACTTTATGAACGGAAAAATTGAAGAATTGTTCTTGAACACATTTAAACAGTTGTGAACACTCACAATAGTTGACTTGGAAGGACAATCATTCCAGTACACAACCAACATTTCTTCAGAAATAATTGTTGGAGTTCTTCCTTGTTTTGTAAGGAATTTTCTAACCGCACAAATATACAGAGTGGCGAAGGAGATCTAGGACTTAACGCCCTTTGATTTTTCTGAATAGGTTATTTGAAAGCAATTATTTACAGGACCGAATAGAAGACTTGAGTTTGAAAACTGGCTCTATTAGTGTGTGGGAAATAAAGACAACGTTTAAAAAAATATATTGTAATTTTTAAATAACAAAATTGTCAACATCATAGAATCATAGAGTATTCTCCCAATTTTCCTCTACCTATTTTAATTCCTAATGACACCAAGACCGCAAAATTGAGATAGATGGGGGTGAGGGAGTCGATATTATCGAGTTAATTCTTATATCCCCTTTCGCACTTTCGTTTCATTTAAGAGATATCGAAAACGGAGAATTTTCAAATTGTCACACTGTTTAAGAAAAACTCATATTTGCAGAAGATATTGGCACCTTTTTTTTATAGTTTGCAGAAAGTCATGTGGAAAAATGAAATGCACTATAACTATTCCCCTCTACGCTGTGTTAGTTCTAGGCTGTTTTTGTTGCAGTGTATGAGTATATGAGTTTTCATCAATTTTAATGCCTCTCGCCTCGAATTTTTATCAGGGTTTATTATGGATACAAACAAAAATTAAGAGTTATGAAATTACCATTGCTAATCTGCGCACGTACATATGCCTCGAAAATATCACACAAATAGTTGTTAAATCAATTTTCCTCTTCATTTATATAGATTTAAATATTCAATAAGCGTATATTTATATCCTGCTATGTACTACTATATCATTTATTAAGTAATATTCATATTGTGTACATGCATTTAGGTCAACGGTGTTGGAAGGTTCTAATTTAATTATTTATTTAAATAATTATTTTAATACTTGTAGGCATTGTTAGTGAAACGGTGAAGATGGCAACATTACGCAACTATTTAGATTTCTCTATGAAAGTATGATGTTGTTATAAGAACCTACATAGAGAAGTGTAAAAAGTAATGATGATCATATTTTGTTCGAATAGAATGTCAAAGAAATTCTAAGGTTAAAAAATTTATTATTGTAAATATCGATTGCGTAATACGCATTCTTGAGGTTCAACGATTCTCTCAATTTTAAATTCGATGGATTCGGCGGTTTTCATTAAAAATTCTCTTGAGGTATCTATCCATCATTGTTGATAACAATGCGCTGTTATAAGGCTAATGACCTAACGTTTCAAAAGTAATCTATAAACTCATCAATCTGATCAAAATTGATCTTACGTTACGTTATACAAACACCCATACAATGTACCGTTTACTAGAAATATTCGAAACTCACATTGTTATTGATATGCCGTGTGGCGCCCAAAAACAATTTGAATTAGTTAATAATATGAATGGTGTAATTTAGAAAGTTTTGTATACTTGCAATAATGTCGAATGTCGGCCTTGTATCAGGGTCATTTTTTGTAAGTCTTAAGAAAACACTTGCTAAATATGTTTCTAATTTATCGATTGCCACCTTATTAATCAATGGATACACTAAAAAAACTTTGCTAAGAAGAGGGTAGTAGAAAATAAACGTAACAGTTAGAAATTTGTAAGGTTTATTTTATCTGAATAATTTAGAACGTAACTATTTGTAAAATAAGTTTGTGTCAAAATTTTTTGTAGTGAAAACTTTATTCTACATTCTACACCGATCAACGATTCATTGTTGTAATTCGTATATGCTGACTGGCTTAGCCTTGTAAATACTAACTTTAAATATGCCCATAAGAAAAATCAAGAGATACTGTATCAGGTGACCTCGTTGACCACTCTGTAGATTCCTTTCGCTTAAACCACCTACCGGAAAACTATTGACAACCATTGTCGGACAGATAAAGCCAAACGATGTGGGATGTCATCCTGTCGTTCTCTATTTAATACATGTTTCCATATTCTTCATCGTTTGAGTTTTTCAGAAGTTAGGTCAGTCATTTTATGTTGGTCTTGAGAATAAGCGGTAACCTTTCAGAGACACCCTGTAAAAAATCTGTAATAAAATCAGAAATCAGCAGAATGAAGTTTGAATTGGTGATAAAATTCATGTCACGGTGACGTAACAAATAAAATCACATTTATTTGAACTCTCCTGAACAGGCCCGTAAATAACTTGTATAATAATAGTTCTCGGGCCACAGTTCAAAAGGAACACAAAGACACTCTATGACCCCTACGACGCATCTCTCTACGATGAGATATGTGGAGATTTATTCGCGTCAAGTGCACGTCTCTGATTCTACCAAGTCCCCTAAATCGCAAATTAATGGGAACCCACATATATCCGAATAGTACGATACTTTTTTGTACTTGAAATCCTTATAAATGCGGGGCCATTTTAAAACGTCACTATGTATGGGCAAAATATTTTACATTGTCATACTCGGTTTCGTTATCTGTGCCTAGGAGTCGAGATTTATGAAATTTTATTTAACGTACGACAATTTTAAATTCATGTGCATATAATGGAAGTTGCTATCAGAGAGGTGTATAAAGTTTCCCAGTTCGCAGTTTATTTATGATTTTCCATCTTTAAAGTGTATGTGTCGTGTGATATATGTATTCACCGTACAGAGTTATTATGACTTACTAATAAGACGGTCAAGTTACTATCTTTAAGAAGACATCTTGCTATTATTTGAAAGAAATAAACTGGCGAGAAACATTTTTATAGTGAATTGCAAAAAGAGAATTACAGGTCCAAAAAAATGCAACCCGGTGGATGATAAAAAATTAGCATGTTTATGTGCAAGGATCAGGTCTTACCATAATACATGGATTTTTGAGATGCGATGTTTATATGAAGTTCTTTAGGTCTAACTCCAAATTCCCAGAGAAATTATAGTTAAATCCAGAGAGCTAGTGGACGTTTTCGGTGAATATCCCATCCTGTAGGCCCTGGTCACAATTAATATCATATTATTGCAATTGCTGAATTATACTTTCCAAACTTTGATTTGTAAATTAACTGATGACGTTTGAACATGGACTGTTACCCCTAGACGTGTTGTATATTACCTGTGTTTAAGTTCGAATCGAATGTTAGGTAATTAATTTTTAATCGTTCGTCACTATGTCAAAACGACTTACTTTAATTAAGATTTGTTTATTTATTCAGTTTTAAGAAAAATCCTCAACAGTTATATTTATCAATAGTCATTGCTCTCAACAACTGATAAATGTTACAGTATTTGGTAATTTATAGGATTTCGCTTATTGACACTAATGATGCAACCATCATTTATTCGAAAAAGGAGTACTGGAAATTTAGAGATGAGTGGATAGGCAAAAAACGTGTCAAGAAGTCTGAAAACATTAAGTTGCTGTAGAAAACGGGTCACGTACAACGTTGCCCAAAATATAAGCTTGTATTTATTTGTATACTTTGTTAAATTTTATTGCTAAAACAGTTTCAAATTATCCATCCGTCGATTTTTTCAACAATATACAGGGTGAGCCACGGTGGGTGGAGTAATAGAAGTATATAGAGAATGGATCAACCGATTGCTTTTAAATTTTGGTTACCAAGATAATCGAGTATGATCTATCCAACTAAAATATTTTCGAAAGTGCGGTGTTGCCACTTATACGTAAAACTGGCAACATCTTCGTTATTTTAAATGGAATATCCTGTATATTTTTGCGTTTTTTGGATCGTCGTCTCTTTCTGAGTAACTTTTATTAATATTTCCCTATACCTATCTCAAGCCATTTTCGAGATAATAATTCTTTTCTGAATTTATAGCCAAAAATTTTACTTTCAGTAATTCGTGTTTTCTCCTACCTACGCAGCAATTAAAAGATAATTTTTTTAGTTGCGGCTAGGCAAGGCCTGGGGGCATCTCCTTCATTAATCAAATGTTTCGAATATCATACAGGGTGAGTTAGAGAACGCTTTCTACAAGTGACTTAGAAAAATGCACGAAAGTCAATTTTTTTAAATAGAATGCCCTGTATATTATTATTGGTTCGGAAAGGCGATACATTTACCTCTTTAGAAAGGTAATATACTCTATACCTAATGCACACCGTTTTCAATTTATGGGCACTTTTCTGTAACCTTACCAAGAATATTAGTCTTCTGGTATATCATAACGGGTGGGCCATGCAATTTTTGTTTTGTCATTTTGTAATGACAACAGTTGTTATTTTTCTAAATAAATTTGACGTTAGTGATATTTGCACCTAATTTGAATAGCTATGTAGCACAAATATGGCAGAAAATAATTATACAAACACGGTTTTAATTGATTTGTTTATTATCCATGGACAGTGCAATAAGATTATCAGCAGAACTTGTAGAAGATTTAATGAGAAATATCCGAATTTGCCGCAGATCAGAGGAATTTTATAAATTTTGGTTCATCATTAAGAGAACAATAACAGTGTCAGTATTAGGAAAAAATAATAACTAAGCAGCAACAACAGTAACAAAGTCTAAGTAGCAATAACAAATAATACCAATAACAGTAATAAATATAAAAATCTTAAAAATATTGTTATAATTGTTCGAAATGGAGACCGTTAACTTCCAGACACTTTTGTATACGACGATGGACGACGTTTGTTGTAGCAGCTCTTATTTCAGCGGGGTCCAAGTTTTCAATCTCTTGAATCACTCGACGTTCTAATTCTTCCCTGTTGTGGACTGGAGTTTTATAAACTCTATCTTTAAGAGTACCCCAAAGATAAAAATCTAACGGAGTAAGGTCAGGGGACCTCGGAGGCCAATTCCATGGTCCCAAACGTCTAATCCAACGATCATCGAAAAAGCGGTCCAACTCCATACTAATTTCGTGTGTACAATGTGCAGGAGCCCCGTCGAGTTGATACCAACAAGTTATATATTTTTCAATTGACATAATATCAAGGAAGTCTTCCACAATTGTTCTAATTATATCTAAATATTTTCTGGAATTCAATTTTTCGTCGTATATGTAATATTTTATTTTGTAATCCATTCACATACAAAACACATTGAAACTAAATTTAACTTGAAAGCCAGCCTCTCTAGTAACGTGGGGTTGTCTGTGGCCCAATGGTGACGATTTCGTGTGTTACAAATCCGTTCCCTAGAAAATTTTGATTCATCAGTCCATATAATTTTCTTTAAAAAATTGGAGTCCTCTTGCATACGTACAAGCAACATTTCATAAAATTCTATTCTCTGTAGATAATCCTGAGGCATGAGAAATTGGACTCTTGTAAATTTGTAATTATGCATTTTATGGTTTGCTAGTATTCTTCGAATGGATAAATATGGCAATACTAAATCCCGCTCAGCACAACGTATGGAATACTGGGGATTTGCATGAAAATATGCTAGCACATTGATTTCATTTACCTCGTCAGATGTCACAGGTTTAGGTAAATTTCTTGCTTCTCTTAATGACGAACCAAAATTTATAAAATTCCTCTGAATTCGTAAAAACTTTCTGTTGTTCATCTACGGCAAATTCGGATTTCTCTGATAATCTTATTGCACTCTCCATGGATAATAAACAAATCAATTAAAACCGTGTTTGTATAATTATTTTCTGCCATATTTGTGCTACATAGCTATTCAAATTAGGTGCAAATATCACTAACGTCAAATTTATTTAGAAAAATAACATCTGTTGTCATTACAAAATGACAAAACAAAAATTTCATGGCCCACCCGTTATGATATACCAAAAGACTAATATTCTTGGTAAGGTTACAGAAAAGTGCCCATAAATCGAAAACGGTGTGCATTAGATATAGAGTATATTACCTTTTTAAATAGGTAAATGTATCGCCTTTCCGAATCAGTAATAATATATAGGGCATTCCATTTAAAAAAATTGACTTTCGTGCATTTTTCTAAGTCATTTATAGAAAGCGTTCTCTAACTCACCCTGTATGATATTCGAAACATGTGATTAATGGAGGAGATGCCCCCAGGCCTTGCCTAGCCGCAACTAAAAAATTATCTTTTAATTGCTGCGTAGGTAGGAGAAAACACGATTTACTGAAAGTCAAATTTTTGGCATTAAATTCAGAAAAGAATTATTATCTCGAAAACGGCTTGAGATAGGTATAGGGAAATATAATTAAAAGTTACTCTGAAAGAGACGACAATCCAAAAAAATGCAAACATCTACAGGGCATTCTGTTTAAAATAACGAAGATGTTGCCAGTTTCACGTATGTGGCAACACCGCAATTTCGAAAATATTTTAGTTGGAGAGATCATACTCGATCATCTTGGTAACCAAAATTTCAAAGAAATCGGTTGATCCATTCTCCATATACTTCTAATACTCCACCCACCGTGGCTCACCCTGTATAAACTCGCTATAGTTATTTTTAATAATAGTATGTAATATTTTTCCTCGTGTTTTGCATATCAAAAAAAGGTCCTTTTAAAGATTTGAATTTTCGAATAAAACAAGATCCAAAGGTTTACGTTTTGTTTTCTTCAAAATATATAATACATCTAGTCATTATGATTTTTTTGTTTTATTAAAAACAGATTGATTTAGAAACAAGATAATTTTAAAACATCAAGGCATTCTTATTTTATTTAGGAAATCGACTGTTTTTCTATTAAGAGTACGTTTTTCGAAAAATTATTATAGCAACAATTTTATTGTTACTATTTTTAATTATTATTATTCCACTGGTTTACGTAGAAGAATTGTTGTTTAATACTGACAGAATTTGAAAGAGGAACGTCCCTGTGGGTAGTCTACAAAAAAATATTACTTCAATACCTCCAAAAAGGTTCTTCAGAGGCCTTTCAGCTGCTCGTTAGTATAATCTCAACTAGTTAGGCGTTTCCTAGAGGCCGGAATTAATGTCTGACAATGCATGCATATTGTTATAGGATGAAAAATTGGGTCTCGACCACGTTGGGTGCGACAAGAGTAAATTAATTAAACGCCTGGAGCTAGTTGGGTGTTTTGTTGTTGGGGTGGTCCAAACAGTTCAAGTAAAAAATTCGGACTGTTAAGTGGATTAGAACTTACCAAACAAGAAGTAGGTACACAAATATGCTGTTATACCGTACTTTGAAAAATTTAAATAACGAATTTTTTAACCGATTTCTTTACCGAAACATGTACTTACGGAATGAGAAATAAAATTTTTTAACTTATGAACGATTTTTGTTTAAAAATCTTGCTGATTTGTTTGTAAACACATGACTATCTACAATTTTAAAACTTCTTTCCATCTAATACGACTAAATAACAATAACGTATCATAAAACTGTTTATTTCAAGCATATTTGCAACATAAAAAACGTCAGCTTCTTTGTTCTCTTTACCACCGTTAAAGAAGCAGAGGTTTTTTATGTTGCAAATAAGTTTGAAATAAACTTTATTCGTAAACATAACGCCACAGTGAATTTTACAATTCAAATATGAAGAAAACTCATTTCATTTGTTAGAACATTCCCAGGATACATCAGTTGTTGTCTTGAACAGCCTTATTGCTAGTACTTAGGTACTTATAAACTTAACTGTTTGTAATACAATATAAAAGTGATAAGATTTCTCATTATTATTATTATTCCACTTTCCAGAAACCAACTTTCGTTAGTTCACGTAGTCTCACAGGGTATAAAGATAACTGAACATTGCATTTGTGCAAAAGATAAACCTAAGTGAGTTGTTAAATTTTATTTAAGTTCCGAACTATATATTTACTTAGATAGTAAGTGCCTGGTGGTTTTAAAATATATCTGATGTGACACTGATAATATATCCAGCCCACCCGATGGATTTTGTTCCTTATTAACAAAAGCTTGTTTTGTTAAATGCATGAACGAAGACAGAAACTTCTATAAAACAACTATGGCAATTTACCACTCAACAGTGAAATTGTTTCAAGATATACCCAGGAAAAAATAATCAAACTTATGGCAGTACTTTTATTTTCATAATTTAATAAGGGCAAGAATTGTCTGATCTTTACATCAAAACCGTCCCACTTCATTTGTTTCCTGATGTGTTGTATCCGAAACAGTAAGTGTACCAGACAGGGCTAGGGTCTGACGTAGACAATCTGGAATAATATTAATGGAAGTTTAATTAAGCCTCCAAAGAGAACATTGCATGTACGAATGAAAACTGTTACTATTCAGAGCCAAAAGGAATAAGTAAGTACAAACTTGTAATTGGGTGAAAGCACATGCACACATTATTTTGCCCAGTTAAATTGAAAGACATTTTTTTACGTATACCAAAACTCCCTTACTTCAAGAGGAAAAAAAAAACCGTTGCCAATTATTTGGGGATCAGAACTTCCACACCGTAGTAAAACTTAACGTGTGGTGGAGTTTACAATAAAAGTAATTCTTGACGTTTCAAAAAAGTCACATTTTTTGACGTTTCAAAAAAGTCATATTTTGACGTTTCCAAAAAACTCAATGTGTGGTGGGATTTGTATAAAAGTAATTTTTGGCGTTTCAAAAAAGTCACATTTTTTTGACATTTCAAATTGACGTTTCAAAAGAGTCACATTGGTGGAATGTCACTAATATTTTAAAATTTGAAATGTAAAAAAAAAGATTTCAAATTGACGTTTCAAAAATGTCACTAATATTTTTTTTTGACATTTTAAATTTTAAGAACCAATTTTGCTCATCAATGAGTTCAATCTCTTCTTTGACCTCTGTACCAAATTTGAAAGTTTTATCTTAAAAACTGTAGTTGCTATCACGAACCAGACAGACGGACACATAAACAGAACATTTTTTTTGTCTGAAATTTTGTGTATCCTCATAATTCGTCGAGATTCGTCCAGAAATGCAATAAAATTTTTTTTTCATGAATACATACCTTCCTCACTTTGGGGGTGAGGAAGTAATATCTGCACTTTACCAGTTGATCAGTCCGTTTTTTTTTTTTGCAGTTTACTAATAAATTTACAATGACCGCATGAATAGGTGTATTTATTTTGTAATTTTAACATGCGTCTAAAAATAATAAAAGACTGTAATTACTGGGCGTCAACTGTACATACAACAAACATTAAAAATAAATACTTGACATTTCATTTTATTTTACATAAAATACCATTTTAAACAAAGCAAAAACAAGACATGTAACCCCAGGCAGATACATAAATAATTTATGTACGCCTACTCATTGAACGGTATACATTTTTTTAAAAGGTTACCCATTAGACTGGAACATTCTATATACATGTGACTTTGATAGCAATGCGGAATTGATTATTATTCAGTTTTGATTTAAATTTACAAAAAATTTCAAGTATTCTAATAAATTTTGTTGATATAAGGAAATTAATATATTTATATTTATCCTATTCACATGTTGTTTAGTCATAATTAAATATAATCACAATGGCAGGATCAAGTGGGCCTTTAACGAATATAAGTGCATTCTGCTACTGCAAAGCGGATAATGTTGAAGATATATAAAAGCCGAAAACTCCAACATTAGGATGAATACTAGTCACGATTTAACTATTTAATTAATTATTTAAGTATACAGGGTGGGGTAATAGTGCGTCGGACCTCGATATCTCGAATTTTACGATAGCTACAAATTTTTAAAAAAATTGCAAGTAAACTAAATAAAAAAGTCTATAACTGGAAATTACAGGACTAAGTGTCTTTTTTTTTTTTAATGGAATGCTATGTATATCAATACATTTTCTGAAGCCCCTTTCTAGGCTCTATTCATTTGTATATTATTATTGGCTATCTCCCAATCACTTTGATGTAATGAGTTATTTTGTTGAAATAATGCCATCTGCAGATGGATATTAAAAAAATCACCACAGTCCCAATTATGGGTTTTAAGAAAAACTTATGTGAATACCAGTTACGAGACATCTGATTAATATTTTTGAATCATTTTCATTTCCTAAAAATGTACAGGGTGGCCAAAAATTAGTATTCAATTAAGAACTTTTTAAATTGAATTTTCTCAATTTTTTCAAATAGAACACCCTGTATATTTTTCAACGATGTGATGTAAAAATGAAAAACGAACATTTTTTGTAAGTACTTCCCTATGGCTAATTGCAACCATTTTCGTTTTATTGAGCAATAATTACAACATTCAAAAATAAACTTAAAAAAAGAGGTTCCTTCAAATAACTCAGTAGAAAAAAATTATAATAAATGTTCCACATGTTCCATTTTGATTGACACACATCTCTAAGAGCTTTTGAAATGAGGTTCCCACTGTTCCTAAAACTGCCGGTGTGATAGATCTAAAGGCAGTTATTATTCTTTCCTTCATATTTTGTACTGTTGTTAGTGTGTCTCTATAAATAATTTCCTTCACGTATCTCCATAAAAAGAAATCCATTTTTGTAAGATCTGGGGATCTAGCAGGCCATTTAGTGGATCCATTTCATCCAATCCATTGATGAGGGTAGGTATTACTTAAGTGGTCTCTAACTGCATTTAAATAATGCGGTGGAGCACCTTGCTGAAACCACATCCTATTTCGAATTCTTCCAGGGAGATTTACCAATAATTGTGGTAGATAGTTTTCCAAAAAATGAAGATAAATAGCTCCAGTCAATGTACCATCAAAGAAATGTGGCCCAATTACATGTTCTCCAATAATTCCTCCCCAAACGTTTATAGACCATCTGTGTTGGTTATCAACTTGCATAAAAAAGTGAGGATTTTCCGAAGCATAATAATGGAAATTGTGCCTATTAACAAATCCATTTTTATGAAAAGTTGCCTCATCAGTGAATAAAACATTATTGAAGAAGTTAACATCAACTTGCATTTTACCTCTGGCCCAATTACAAAATTGTAGGCGCTTTTGAAAATCGTCATCAGATAATTCCTGGTGCATTTGAATATGATATGCATGCAACTTATTTGTTTTTAAGATTCGACCCACAGACCGTCTAGTTATTCCTACTAATGAGGTCACTTCTCTTTGACTAACATGGGGATTCTCAACCGTTGCCAGCACCACAGAAAACTCATTTTCTTCGTTCACAACACGTTTTATTCTTTCACTTTTTTTATATTCGACATTTCCAGTTTCCAGAAATCTATCGAGAAGGTTTTGGAAGCTGCTAACATCAGGAAGCCTTCTTTCAGGATAACGTCGGTGATAAATTCTATTGGCAAGTAAACAATTTCTGTCTGACTCGCCCAAAACAAAAGTCATGTCTACAAGTTCCGCTTTATTAAAATTCATATTGTAAAATTTCAAATATTTTAAATTCAATACAAATTGTAACTAACGACGGATAAGTGTGATAAATACTCCTTTGTACACGACAATTTATACCAAACTGAGATTTTATTGCATGTCGAATAACGAAAACAGCAAAAAAATGTACAAAAAAACATTACAGTAAAGGACTGGTTAAATACTATTTACTCATTTCAATGGAAATGGTCCCACTAAATGGCATCATTTCAAAATTGCATAAAGACGTGTGTCAATCAAAATGGGCGACACGTCGAACACCTATTATAAATTTTTCTAATGAATTATTTGAGGGAACCTTTTTTTTTAAGTTTGTTCTTGAATTTGACACTTATTTATTTATAAAACGAAAATGGTTGCAATTAGCCATAGGGAAGTACTTACAAAAAATGTTCGTTTTTCATTTCTACATCACATCGTCGAAAAATATACAGGGTGTTTCATTTGAAACAATTGAGAATATTCAATTTAAAAAAGTTCTTAATTGAAGAATAAATACTTATTTATTTATAAAACGAAAATGGTTGCAATTAGCCATAGGGAAGCACTTACAAGAAATGTTCGTTTTTCATTTTTACATCACATCGTTGAAAAATATACAGGGTGTTCCATTTGGAAAAATTGAGAAAATTCAATTTAAAAAGTTCTTAATTGAATACTAATTTTTGACCACCCTGTACATTTTGCGGAAATGAAAATGATTCAAAAACATTAATTAGATGTCTCGCAACTAGTATTCACGTAAGTTTTTCTTAAAACCCATAATTGTGACTGTGGTGATTTTTTTAATATCCATCTGCAGATGGCATTATTTCAACAAAAAAATTCATTACATCAAAGTGATTGGGAGATAGCCAATAATAATATAGGAATGAATAGAGCCTGGAAAGGGGCTTCAAAAAAATGTACTGATATATATAGCATTCCATTTACAGTGTGCAACAACAGTATGGAATTAATTCATTTTCTTGGAGTTTTTTTTTAAATGGAACCACATACAAGATGTTAATTAAATAAGTGGACAAACTTTAAGCGATAATTCCTTGTATGATTTTAAAACAAAAAGTCCTAAACGTCTTCGAGATAAAGTTTTTTTGTTTACTTTTGTAAATTTTTCTTATGCAGTTTTAAGGATAATAATTAATTCAAATTCAGCGCGTATAATACTTTTAACAGTATGCATGATACAACATTATTAACATTTGAACTTTTGTGAAACTTTCTAACAAGTTGTGACAACTGTCATGCTGTTATATTATTAAATAACTGAATTAATATTAGGCCTATTTTGTTATTTTTATCCTTCTTATTATATGACTACTATTGTCATGGTACCTTTGTTAAATTTTTCTTTAGATTACGGTAATATTAGTTTTAATTAGGACCCTGCAGATTGTTTCAAAAGTTATTAACGTTGTTTCATCGGTACTCTTAAAAGTATTATACGTATGTGCTGAATTTGAATAAATTATTATCCTTAAAACAAAGCACAATTTTATTTTTTGCCAAATAACTTCTAAACCGTACAAGATAATGAAAAACATCAAGAGAGCGAAAAGTTTAATAACGAATTAATGAATAAGATTTTATTCTCAAACTTAATTAGTGTCGTCGTAAAAAGAATTCGGGGGGCTTAAAGTGCAGATCCCAAAACATTAGGGCCCTGTAGATTGTTTCAAAAGTTAATAATAACGTTTTTTCATGAGTACGGTTAAAAGTATTATACGTGCTGAATTTGGATTAATTATTCTTAAAACTGTGTAAGGAAAATTGGAATTGCCTCTTAAAAATTTGTCCACGTACTTAATTAATACCCTGTATTTTATTTATGTTTTATTACTTTTTCAAGGATTGGATGTTTATTTGCCATTTTTGTCTGAATAAAAAATATTTCTATATTTACCCAAATTAAATCAACTCACTCAGTACTTGTTTTCCGAGTGCTAGTCGAAAAAATTCTCGATGACACCATCAGGCAAACTATGATGGGCTAATTTTTAAATTTTCTGCACGGAAAGATGCGCAATTTAAATTGAAAATCGACGTGCCCTAAGCTTTGTTCGCCAATCTTGTATTAACGGAGAAAATAAATATAATCCAGACTTTGTTACATAATAAAACTGAAGCAAATGGTACGATACAAAACCTCTATAAAAGACGTTTTCATTAAATAGTGCCATTCACCTACAGAAGAGCATAGAGCACATAGAGCACTGAATATGTGCTGCATTTTCCAATACCATAACAGTTTTGATCCTTTTTTTGTACCCAGACATTAAAATAAGCAATAAACTTTGCAAAACATTATTTGGTGTGGAACTATTTCTAGAGTATTGATTAATCAATTTTTTGCAAAGGATGTGCTACTGGTCCTTGCATTCGACAAATCAGAATAATTAAGTGATATTGTATCGTTCACTACATTTATATTTTGTGAAAAAAATACCTTTACTTTGGATGATATAAGTACTATATGAAACGTGAAAATTCGTTTTCCAGAGGCCAATTGAAATGCATGTATATTTATTTAATTATTAGAGTTAATTAGAAGAGTTTAATTCAGAAAATTGTAACAATTGTAATTTAAAATTTACGGAATAGGCAATGCAGTAGCCTTATTTTCCTTCATTTATACAGATAACATTATGATGTTGACCAACAGAAACGTGAGTTACTAATATTGTTGCCACCGCCTACATATTATAAAACAACGAAAATTATATTAGTTATATAAATTACTTTCTCATTATTTCACCAGTTTTTAATCCATTTTTCGGTGATTTATAATGTGGTGAGAAGCAAACAATACATTTCCTATGCCAACAAAAATTTTTTCAAAAATAAATTTGTGGTCTGCACTTTTCACTTCATTTCATTCTTATTGACTGCATTCCAATAATTACTTTCAGTCAAGATCGCCATGTTCTGTGATAAAACAAAAGGAAAACTGTAACCTCTGATTTCTACAATTATTAGGTGTTTTTGTACAACGTGGTTTACAAAAAAATGTTGTAAGCATATCAATTATTTATTGTAAGCGGCTTTCTATAGCATTCTAAGGCACCCATAAGGTATTGCTCGAATATGGCCAAATAACACACACCAGTCGGTGATATAGAAAGTGCAACTTGATAAACCGTGACGGTAATATACAACAAACTATTATGAAATGGAGCGTGATTCGAGTTTTACAGATAGTTAGATACACTAACACATATACATGTGCGTCTGAAATGGGGACACTGTCAAATTGTTTGCCCTAAAATTTGGAACTTAACGTTTCTAGTATAGATATACAGAAATAATTTATTTAAGAACAAGGAAAAGCATTATTTGGCAACTTATAAGCTAACTGTATCTAAATGATTAAATATTTTTTATAAATATCTAGTTGAAATTTCTGGTAAAAGAAGCTGTTATATAATTTGAGGCAAAAACACCCAGAAAGTAGAATATTATACGGAAACAGATAGTAACAGATACGTACATCAGTGTTTCGAACCTCACTAAAAATTTATTTATTTTTGCATGTCAGATGGAAATGTCAGTGCATATTAGAGCTCTGTATGTTAACTGCTCTTTTCGAATCTCTAAATGTAACACTTATGAAGGCGCAGATTGAGTACTATATACTGGACTTTCCAATCTTTATTAATTTTTGTTATGTCCCATTCTTAAGCTATGGGACGCTGATGAGTTACATTATTCCAAAACACGAATATCCGTTGTTTAATTAGTACGGTATATGACGCTATCGGTGGTGTCCTTCCACCCAGTCGACCCGGGTTTACATCCGGGCCAAATGGGGGACCTGCTCGCCTCGAAAGTGATGTAAACCTGTGGGTTTGGTGTATCTATGATGTGCGCACGTTACAGATATCTATTCCATCACAAAGTTAAGTTAAAGGTGTCCAGCGCTTGCACAAGCACTGATTGATGAGTGATGACTAATGTGAGGAGCTTATTTCCTGGCGACATGATTGACTTTGAAAGTGGATATAGATGTTAATAATAATCATTTGATAAAAAAATTACACTCTTCTCTGATTAATTGTTTATTTTGACTTGACGTATTAAACAATATTTTGCGTAAATGTTACTCCAAATGTAACGTATTGTATCCTGTACTATCCAAATATTATTCCGACGGGCGTCTATTATAACTATATTATTTGTTAATCGATTGATACTTCCATAGCATATTGATTTTATCCTTTGTAATAGATTTAATGCGTTTCATTTCGTAAAGTGCAGGTTACAGATGATACTAGGATGTGTCCTGGGAGATTTGAAACAGGCAGGTTATTAATTTAGAACTAAGTCGGATATGGACTTAAAACAAATCGAAAATAACGAAAACTTAATATATTTATTGTTGACGTTGACCCAGAAAAAGTGTATAAGGTTTTCCAAAATCATGTCTACAAATTAATAGAGCGTGGCAAATTATTAAGAAAACAGTGTATTTAATAAAATGTCGAAGCAATAAATAGTATAGAAACTATTTCAATACTGATTTTTAAATTCTTGTTTAAAATGTTATAAAAAGAATGTATTTAAATTCGTGATGGTTTGAGATTCATATAAGAGTAAATAGTCCTTTTCAATACGAATAGAATTTTTTTCTATAGTTTTCTATACACATATTTTTTTATAGTCCCATTCCTATATACAGGGCTGAAATTATTTCCCAGGCTTAATTTCTTAGAATCAAAAAAATGATTTTGATATTACTAAAGTGCTTTATCTTAACCTTGGAGGCTATGATTTAAAGATCAATGATTTGATAGGAATGTCCTCATCGCTGTGGGCGCCGCGACGCTGTACTCCAGTACTTTTACATAATATTGCGTATATTTTTAATTACTTTTTGCATGTATGCATATTCCTTTTTACATTACGTCGATGCGTGGCAACTTTTTTTTTGTGCAACTGAACTAGGAACGTTTTATGCTTAATATTTAAAGAATTTTTTTAAATATATGAAAGAAATTTGCTTTTTAATGTTTCAAAAATATTTTATTAGAAACTCTACACGTATTTCGGCTTTTTAAGACTTTGTCAAGAGTACAGGGAATACTGACCAGTAAAATTTGTGTTCATTGCTTATATAACTACATCTGGTACCTACTATAAAACTATAGGAAAATATGTTTTTATAAGTTGAATATTACTTTATTTTTTAAATCTAAATTATTTTATTTAAAATATGGTGGAAGGGTAAAAATTTGTTGTTCATTCGTTAAACTTTTATTATTTTTAACGGCCTTACTAATTTCTAGTTGTTTTAATAGATCATGTTTCTTTCCTTTCTTTTCCGAATGGAGTAATTTGACATTATTTAAATCTATAAAATGACTGTTTTCTATACAATGTGTTGACATGCCCGTGCTATATACATTGTTTACAATAGATTTCCTGTGTTCCTCGAATCGCTTTTTTTACAGTTCGTCCAGTTTGTCCAATGTATATAGCATCACAGTCACTACATTTTATCTCATATACTTCTGTTTTTTGTAGCTTTTCAATTTTGTCTTTATTATTAATTAACATTAAATTATTTTTATGTACTGAAATTGTTCTACATCCCAGTTTATTCAGTTTATTACTAACTCTATTGCTGATCTTAGGCCTATAGTTAATAAGTTTATATCCCTACATTCCTGAGAAGAACCGGTATAAAACTTTACGTACATTTTTCTTTTGTTTGTTTTTTATTAGATTATCTATTAGGTTTTCTTTTTTACAGCCATTGTTTTTCGCAATTTCTTTGATTACGTTAACTTCTTTTTTAAAAATTCTCTTCGCTTAATGGAAATGTTAATAGGCGATGTATGTAGCTGTGTAACGGTGCCATTTTTATTTGCAATGATTGTTTAGATTTACTATGAATTATTGTATTTGTGCAAGTAGGTTTACGATAAATGTCAAACTCTAAGCTATTATTGATATTTTTTATATTAATGTCTAAAAAGTTTAAACCCTCGTCATTTTCCATTTCTAATGTGAATTGAATTTTCTGATTAAGTGAATTTAGAAGACCTAAGAATTTATTTAACTGCCTTTCCGTACCTTTCCAAATGCAAAACACATCATCTACATGCCGGTTCTTTTCAGAAATGCAATAAGAGATATAAATTTATTAATTATAGGCCTAAGATCAGCAATAGAGTTAGTAATAAACTGAATAAACTGGGATGTAGAACAATTTCAGTAAATAAAAATAATTTAGGTAAAATGTTAATTAATAATAAAGACAAAACTGAAAACTACAAAAAACAGGAATGAGTTAAAATGTAGTGACTGTGATGCTATATATATTGGACAAACTAGACGAAATGTAAAAAAGCGATTCGAGAAACACAGGAAATCTATTGTAAACAATGTATATAGTACGGGCATGTCAACACATTGTATAGAAAACAGTCATTTTATAGATTTAAATAATGTGAAATTACTCTATTCGGAAAAGAAAGGAAAGAAACTTGATCTATTAGAACAATTAGAAATAAGTAAAGCTGTTAAAAATAATAAAAATTTAACAAATGAACACCAAATTTTTACCGGCCACCATATTTTAAATAAAATAATTTAGATTTAAAAAATAAAGTAATATTCAACTTATAAAAACATATTTTACAATAATTTTATAGTAGGTACCAGTGGTTATATAAGCAATGAACACAAATTTTACTGGTCAGTATTCCCTGTATTCTTGACAAAGGCCTAAAAAGCCGAAACACGTGTAGAATTTCTAATAAAATATTTTTGAAACATTGAAAAGCAAATTTCTTTCATATATTTAAAATATTTTATAATGTTTCACAAGGAGCCAACCGCAGAATCAGTTCAGTGGATATTATGTTCTTTATTTAATAGCAGATAGATTTGGTCATTATCATGCCACTGTTGCCTGCCTGCATTATTCTCCTAAAACAAGAGGTCATATCTCAAAATTTTCGATTTTTAGTTTTTTATTGCTTTGGACTTATGGGTATGTTACCTACATGTATACTAGGTCATAAAGTCCTATCCGATGTTTTAGGGTTACAAATTCTCATAAATATTCTGTCCTAAGTGAATAAATATTCCGTCACTTCTCATCAATTATCTCAGTTCCAACTATTTTCATATAGGACCTTTTGTTTTAGGAGGGCCAGTGTACACTTTGCAATTTAAGGTTAATTTATTGATAAAGTCCTATATATTTCAATTTTGTATACACATCCATTGAATAATGAATTCCCTTTTGTATTTTAACAGGGGTTTTAATAATTGGGAAATATACATATTATGTAACCTAGATTGTTTAAACCGTTATAATTTACATGCTGCTTTCGGTAATATTAATAAATTCGTTTCCCCTCGTAAAATGATGATTTTATAAAATTTTTATGATTTTTATGACCTTATTAAATTTTTTTACAGCATTACACCGTATTGCATTTTATGAGCATATTTTTATGAAAGAAATATATATAATAGCCATTTCCTGAAATATTAAAGGTTATACCTTAGCCTATATTTTAAATAAATAAAATAGTCGTTACATAATGCTAAAGAAAATTACACATTGTTATGAATTTAATCATCACTGCTTCTTTATATCCAGTTTTGTGGCCCTGCGTACCCAGGGACATAGCCCAAGGGTGTAAAAATATACAAATATTGTAACTTCCTTTGTCTGTTCATTCGCTTTTAGATCGTTGGATAATGACACGCTGCTAAGGGGCGGTTTATTACTTACTGCTCAGTTAAGTTTAACTAGGAGATAATCTCCAAGGAAACAATAGTAACCGCAATTCCTGAACAGTAAGTAACTTCTAGTTAGAGTTAACTGGATATTGATAAATCTGCCCCATTAAACGACACGTATAATTAATAAATTAATGAATAATGATTAGAAACAGCATAAAGTGTTTTTGTTTATTTTCATACTGGCATATTAAATAACCGAGATTTTTGTTCATAGTCGATATCCAAATATCGAAATCACAATAAGCCGAAAACAAATACAAATACATGAACCTGAAGTGCACTCTGTGCTAATAGTTCCATATGTATGTATGTACAAAATCTGTAGTCTGGTGGCCGAGCGTGAACAGAACGATCATGTCCCGAAAGCTGTTAAGAAGTCCAAAAACTAGCTTGCCTAGACATCACTGGCGCAAAGAGAAACGACAACAGCTGCTCTGGAGGTTCTGCAAGGTCTGCCAATGTTTCTCGTGTACTGCACTGATGATTCTCGTCCCGTATAGCCACCGGACCTTCCTCTGGGACGGGAATATATCTGGAAATCACAGGAGTGCAGAAGAGCTTTGCTGTAGGATCGTACACCACGGTCTTCAAGGCAGAGGTTTACGCCATCCTAGCGGTGGCAGGTAAGGATGATATAAGGAACGGTGCGAAACAGATGGTATACATCTGCTCCGACAGCCAGACTGCTTTAAAAGCGGTCAGCTTCCCCAGGACGAGATCAGCTTTCGTTCAGGATTGCGGGGAGGCCCAAGAAGAGATTACCAGGCAGAAACAAGTAAGACTGGTGTAGTTTCCAGGACATATCGGGATTCCAGGCAACGATTATATTGATGAATAGGTTAGAATTTGAGACGAGGAAACTTGCCTCGGACTTGAGTATTTGTTGGGCATCATAAGAAGACAGGTCACGACGGTCCTCAACAAGTGGGCCCACGAGACACTGAGGAAGAATTGGAGGACCAACGAGGCCTGTAGACAAACTCGAGATTTTGTGACGGGGCCGAATAAGTCGAGATCGGCCACTGTAGACTTTGGAGACGTATAAGTCTATCTTTTACAGATATTGAGGAAGACCCTACATATCCTGCATGCGAGAGTGATGAAGAAACGTTTTGCCACTTCCTGGGGCAGTGTAAAGCTTTCGGGCGCCTGAGGCATAGCATCTTCGATACTGAGTATATGAGCTCCCTCACACTGAGTGATATCCTGACCTCCGTTAGAAGGTGGGAAAGATTCGCCGAGAAAGCGAGATCAGTACATGGCTGAGGGGACAGCTGGGGGGTTAGTTAAAAGGGCCCATTTGCGACCTATTTGCCAGGCGTCAGCCTCCCCCACCATTACCATTATCGTTATGTATGTACAAATTAGATCGAATCGGCCTTAAAATGGTCTGTCTACTCGGTATTTTAAACTGTTCTGCTATCGAGACATCAACCGGTAAATTTAAAAAGTTGATTTACCGTGTTACTTGTGAATGTAATATATGGTTCGTGGGTGCGACATGTAGGGTTTGCAAGGTGCTGAAAACAAGACGGAAGAATTTGAAACGTCGATAATTTGAAAATAGTTAGGATAATAATCCCAATATTAATGAGATATTTAACTGTACTTTACGATGCTTGTCTCATCCAATAATATAATAATGTATTTAATAATGCAACATGTTTTATATGTAAATTAATTAATTATTCACATGGCACTCCAATACTTGTTTTCCACTATAAATAGCCACCAACATAATGCACCGTTTTATTTATTGAAACACTTCACTGCGCTGCGCTGCAATTTATATGAAGTGGCAAGAAACTATATGGTATAAATAAAAATGAGATGTTTTATTTACTACTTTTTACTGCAAACAAAATGTTATTATTGTTTATTATTAATAAATACCTTTTATGCAACAATCCTGATCTACCTTCATATTTTATTTTCGACTGACATTAATTGGTAATTATGGTATTATTTATTTTATGTTAAATAACAAATCGTTTTAACAGATGACGAATTGATATCTGAATTTACACTGAACAAATGTATTTTTTTAGTTTTTTTGCATATATAGAATAATAATTATTTATTCGATAGTGCGGGAAAATGAAAGAAAGAAATATAGAAAATATGTTTAACGTGTGATTTTTGTCCTTAAAAGGATACTATTTTTGTATTGAATCACAAGTTTTCTTTTCCTCAATTGTTTCTGTCCCCTTTTTTATTTGAAATTTTAAAATGTCATAATTGTTTTCTATTTTGGTTATCATGAATGGAAAAAGTTTTACAGTTTTATGTTGGATATTTCTGTCATTGGAAATATACATTTATTTTTAGTTTACAAATACTAATTTAAAAAACCAAACATGGTAATGATAATTTAAAATAGAACTGCTACTATTATAACGACTATATTAATATAAAGTTTTAGTTGTTAATTGTTGTAATTAAAATCTAATTTGTAATTTGCTTATTTGACAATAAAAGTAAGTAGATATTTCATTTTATTGTCAGAATATCAGCTCACAAATTTTAACAGTAGCCAAGCCCTAAAATCATTTTAAATCTCTTATCCTGTATCGTTGTCAAAACTTTTTTTCGTTTCGTACTAGATTCTTCTAAAAAAAAGTACTAAATTTAACGAAAGGATACTAGATCTTTACCAATCTTAAATGAGTCATGCATTTCATGCAAATATGGACAGGAAACATGTAAAATAAATACAGGAAAAAAAATTTGAGGGGATTTATTGATTTATATTGGGTTAACTAGCTTAACCTACGAAAATTTACAATCATGTATAATTGTTATGTTATTGTTAGATATTACACTCTAATGTACATTTCTTAATAAAAACAAATAAAATAAACTGAATAAAAAACAGAACATTCTAAAAGTATACAAAAATAATGAACATTAAACAAATATTAGCAAGGAATTATAATTTTTTTTTTATAAATTACTCTTAGGAGATTGTGTTGGTTCCCGCATATAACAAACATTTTCACCCAAATTGTCCTGAGAAGGCAAACTTCCAAAAAGTACTAGATTTTGAACCAAGGGTATTAGCGTACCAGATTCCTTAAAAAGGTACTAGATTGGCAACGCTTTTACCATGTTTGGTTTTTTAAATATTTAAAAACAAAAAATAAATGACCACTTCCACTCACCTTACGAAATCCCCAACTTTTGAAATTATGCGTAATAAATTCAAAATTACAAGCTTACTTATTTTTATTAGTTCACCGATTCTTTCGTCTCGTCATTCATTTCCATTTCAAATTAGGTAACGATTCTGGTAGTTTTAATTTATTTTTATTATTAATCTGAATTTTATTTATGTAATAATTAAATCGCTTGCATAAAATGGTGATTATTTATTAGTTATTAATTATTATTAGTTATGCGCTTTATATAATGTATAGGTCAACAGATAAAATATCAAAGAAAATTGGACACACAAGAATATTATTATAAAACTAATAAAGATAAAAATGTTTTTATAAATATGTATGAATACTTTCGCTTGCAACAAGTCGAGGCTTATTAACACACATTTTAAATACTTTCAAGACGTTGTGTAACACGACTGACACAGTGGCAAAGCAAATATAAACTTAGGTTTTCTCTCTTTTATGCTATATGTATACATAATTACAAAATACACAATCATACAGGATCCGACAGCTAGATAGGATCAGGTCGAAATTCTGTTATTTTTTAAACAGGTTTAGATCCTTCATGGTTTTTTGTATTAATTTTATAGAAAGTGTGGCCAGCCGGTTTTGAGATGAAGTACTCAAGTATTAAAATGATCCATCCGGAATATAGTTCAATTTCAAAAGGCTATTACTGTGTCAGATGATGACCGATTAAAAAAATTGGTATTAAAATACAGAAAATTTCTTAAATATAAGGCTGAATTATTACTTCAAAAAAGAGCATTATTAAATTGTTCGCAGTTGGTAGATTAGAATGCAGTTATTGCAATAGTTCATTAATCATTACTAAATATTGCATTTTTATGCTTATTTGAAAGAGAAATCTTAATTTGGCTGTTATGTTGTAATCAAAATGCAAGGTTTCGTAATGTAACGAGTAATATTTTAAAAGGTGTCAACTCAGATTTTTTATTATGTAAATGTAGAGCCTGATAAAGTTGTAACAGAAATGTGGAAGTCTGTTTATATAATTCGTCAATTTTATGCATACTTTGTTTTATAAAATTAAAAATATCCAATATTTTCAGTAACATCGTGTTGTTTAGGTTGTGATCTTGAGGCGCTAGTACATTTCTTTTATTGCTTTTATTAGTACAAATAGTTATATTGATCTATTTCCACGTTTTCATTTGGAGTATTATAAGAGACCAAAAATTTTTCAGATTTTGGATTTGGTGTAATAACTAGTCCTCTAATTTTGCATCAAATATTGGTAATTTGTCTGAATTCTTGAGAGTGTTCCTGTGTACTTTATATGGTGAAATATTAATGGATCTGAACATTCAAACAAACAGTGCTATTTCTCCTGCCTATTGTGGTAGGGCTTTTTGGCATCAAGATAAATACGGGTCATTTGAACTAACCAAGAAACATCACATTTTTATTGTGAAAATAAATCTCTTAGTAGATTGTTAATTATTCTGTTTTGATAATTTAAAAATAGTTTACACGTTGGCAGCGAGTATTTTACATTTATATAAATAGTGAAGTGTTAGAAAGCTACTATTTTTAGTTATACATGCCCTAGTAAACATATTTATCACTAATATAATAACTAATAAGTGAGTGAAATAATTATTCCATTATTCAGACGGTACCTATTTATTTGGATATGTTAGAAAATGCAATTATACTTTAATAAAGACAGATCTTGAAACTCAATGCGAGGAACATAGAAACATGTTTTTAAATGTATCAATATTCAGCAGGATAACGCCCGACCACATCATACTGCTCGACTTGTCTGTATGATTGCACAATCGAATCCTATCTATAGGTGGCCAACAAAGTCACCGAATTTAACAATCCTTGATTTTTTACAGGGGCATTTAAAATCGATTATTTATAAAACCGAATCAGTCATATAGCATATTTAAGACAAAGAATCATTAACAAAAATGCAGATGGATTGTTAGAGATACTTTTTGCAATGTGAGTTAATTAACCATCAGAGTAAAAAAAAACTTTTCCTTATATATTTTTTTAAAAAACATGCTTTCGTTTTGGTTTCAGCTTCTGTACTAATTAGAAATACCTCGAAGATATTTGGCACACCCGTATTATGTTATTATAACAGAATTCGTAATGATCGCAACAATGAATAAATAACGGAAGCGTGCAAAATGCACAATAAGTTTAGTCGGTATCTGAAACACTCCGAAGCCTAGAAATGTGACCTTTTAGTTTTGCGTTCACTTTCAAAATCAGCCAAGGTTGTTACTATTGTTAACTGCGTTGAAAAACACAGAAACAGTCTTGATTAAGTACAGCAGATGTGATGATGCAAAGTGTATTGGTGATACTAATTAATTTTCAAATACATTTTTTACTATAGAATCAAATGAATATTTAGTCAGAAAGTCGATAGATATTGTTAGTGCTAACATTGTTTATTTGATAAGTTTTGAAAATTTATTTTAATTTTGAGATAATTTGCAAAGCTACCAAGCTGGGCATCGTACAAAACAAAGTTACTTATCGGTTGAGATATAAGCGCAGAAAGTTTTAGATGGAAAATCCGGAAAATATATATTTTTTAATTGTTTGCATTATTACAAAGAAATTCAGTGGGTTTTAACATAAATATCGAACACGTCATATCGTTTTAGATTATGTTAGGCAATTAAATAGTGACGTCGCGTCGTTTCGAATACATTTGGGTGTCAATATCCGGCGTCCCTATACCCCATCATCGTATCCCGTCTACATAAAGTCACTTTTCTATACATTAACCGCGCGAGACATTCACAAATTTAGTCCCAGTTTCCCTCTCGCTTGTCCGACAAGTGCACTAATCCTAAATACCTCTTACCCGCCTTCACATAAATTAGACAAGTTTATTGTTAAACCAAAGGTCAACAGACGGTAGCAGGAGCTGGATTCCTGATCCTTGCCGAAATTGTGGCGATCAACCCCTTTCGCCACTCTGAAAATATACTCCATCAGATTCAAAAGCTCTTCACTGATCAATATTAGAAAAGCTTAATCTGAGTGCTGCAGTGACATAGTCGGAACATGGAGAGAATTTTGAAACGAGGACCAAATTAGATTACATTTAAAAAACTGGGAAAATAAGAAAAGTAACAGAAAATATACTACGTGAATAATAATTCTCTAAAAAGGTTAACAACACTCAATTATTTTTACCGGTAACTTAATCTTTTTAAGGTCACACCGGATGTTTTATGGCAGAAAACACTCGAAATGTTGTCTTGTGACAAAATAAAACATAAAACATATAGGTATACGGTAACAACTAAACCTACAGATTAATAAATATAGTTTAAAAAAACTAAAAAACACGCTTTTAAAGCACATCAAACTAAAAAGTGAAAAATAATTATTAATATAAACTGAAAACAATAATGAACGAAAAATACTAGTATTATTGTGAAAAAAGCGTGGGTTGCTCGATATACGAAAAATATGGCACAAAGCGCCCCACGCCTTTTTCAAAATAATACTAGTATTTTTCGTTCATTATTGTTTTCAGTTTATATTAATAATTATTTTTCACTTTTTTAGTTTGATGTGCTTTAAAAGCGTGTTTTTTAGTTTTTTTAAACTATATTTATATTGCTTATTGATGCTGATATTATAACATATTACGATCCAATAGATATTTCTGAAAAAAAAATTTTTTTTTATTTCAGCCGTGGGATTTGAACTCACGCCCGAGGAGTCTGTCGTTTCGCGTCGACTGCCTTAGCCCGCTCGACCACCGCGACCTAGCTGACAATCGCGGAATGTACTTACATATTAAGCCTTTGCTCTCACGCAAAGGATACGTGAGGAAAGGACTGGCGATCCTGATCAGGATAATGATATAAACTTATCAAATTATTGTATTGTTACCGGTTCTTCATAAGTGTACAAAGTTTCAATTAAATCTGTCCGTTTAAAGTGGATCAAAATCGAGTCCAAAGAGTCGGTTACAAACAAACAAGCAAGCAAGCAAGCAAGCAAGCAAGCAAACATACAGGTGAAGCTAATAAAAGCGTGTTAAAAACCAGGTTCTTTGTACGAGGTATTACTCAGAAAAGTCGGGGCTTAGAAAGATTATGCACATGTGGGTTAATGAATTATTAATAATAATTAAAGTAAAAACCATACCTTGAAAAACAGAAAAACCGATCACCTGTATACAGGGTGTTTCTAAAATAGGGTTCAACAGCGTATAGTACTCATCAAAATAAGTCAAAAAGTTGTTATAAACATGTAGCATAAAATGCACCCCTAGATAGTTAGAGGTCCCTAAAGCGGTTCAGGTGAAATGTGTTTTTTTTGTCTATTATTTGAACAACGGTAAAATATAAATTGACAAAATTGGTATTCACTTAGTTTTTCATGCCGCCGATGAAAAAGAAATAAGGATGTTTCACCCTGTAACTTTTTTTATTCAACTTTCTTCTAATATTTAGCATAAATTTAGAATTTTTGGACATTTTTACGTAAAGAAGACCTTGTTTAAGTCGATATTGGCAAAGTTTATCGAGTAAATTGAGTTAGAAAATTATCATGGCGGTAAGAAAGAAAGTAGCAAATCAGAAACGTTACTATTTATTCGAAAAAAAAAGTATACAGCTATCAACGACCAAAGCAATAATGCATGTAAAACAAGAAATTAGGACTAGTAACACGTTTACAACTTAACATTTGTTTATTTTTTACCGTTCTTCAAATAATGATACAAAAACATTTCATTTAAACCTTTTTAAGAGCTTCTAATTCCTAGGGGTGCGTTTTATGCCATATGTTTATAAGAACATTCTGACTTATACTACACGCTGCAGAAGTTTGCCACCCTCATTTAGAAACACCCTGTATATTATAGTGACATTTTTGGAAAATTACCTATATTGTACAGTCCTTCTTATCATCGATATAAGTCTTTATAGTCGCAGCATCAAATCTACTGATTAAAATTAATTGGTGGTCAAGACCCAAATCATCGTTTGGACAGAGAACATTAAGTGGCTGTGGTCTAAATTGCATTCTCAAAGGTCTTCAACAGACTGACCCATGTATCATTATGAAACATAATTTAAAAACTCTAAGAATCTGTGCCTATTTATCCGATAGGTGACCATAAGTTACAGATCTGCTGCATTTTAACCTTAACATTTATACTCGTTAACTAAAATAAAAATTGCAACATATTATTTATTTTACGGGACACCTTCATACAAATAAACTTTTTCAATAGTTTTATATCGGTTTTGAGTGATGGAGACGTGAACAGTTTCGTTCATTCACTATACTTTATTCACATTGTCTAGCCCCGAATTGAACCCAAGCTAACTAGGTGGAAAACATGCTACTGTTCCTGGTGCCATCGCCCCAATCTAATCGATTAAGATCAGTAGTAAAATGTCACATGTATGAAATTACGATAATTGTAATACTACTTTAAAAAAATACGTTTGCTCTTAAATGTTTCGAAAACCAGCAGTAAAGTTACTGGCAAGATAAAAAAAAAACGTCAGTTTCGTTGATCCGTCAAAGAAACTGATGCTTTTTTAAGTTGCAAATAAGTTTGGAAATAAACTATACATGTTTCTATTTTATATGCATATTTAAAAAGTAAGGACATGATTTAAAATTTTTTGTAATTTCATTTTACCCATACAAAATATGTAGTGTACGCCGTTGTGTTGGGCCTCGAGAGCATATCTGCCAATTCGTTCTTTTGTGCATTTTGTTCGTTATTGAAATTGAAAGTTTGCCTTTGAAGTGTTTAAATGTTTCAATTTTCAATTTTGGTATCGCTGAGATCAAAAGTCTCATATTAGAGGAACTTATGATTAAAGGGAATCGATGCTTATATTCATGAGTGCGCGGTGCAGGCGGGAGATATTGCGGGGGTTTAATTAAAATTTAAGCCTTTAATTAACAAAAACCCCATATTTGGCTATTTTATATCTGATGAATGGATAGCAGTTTCCAAATTTATCAAATGACAAGTTGATATGTTTACTCAAAATTTAATTTCCATGTTACCTTTTTATTAATTAATTCTACAATTGTAAACTTCATCCTTCCTTAATCATTGTAAACACTGAATATTATTGGATATAAATAAACCAACCAAGATTCTCTTTATTTTCTCACTGACCCATTCGAAAAACGTAAACAAGCCGTTCTCGTTAATTCGCTCCTAAAGTAATTAGGGCCAAGATTGAAGCTATGGGAAAACGAACCGAAAATCCCCATTAGGGAGCAGTGGTTTGTTCCCAGTTAGTTTCGTCGGATCATCCTAAACCTCTGTCTTGAGGGAAGTGCAAAACAAGGGATTTATATCAAATCAGGCATTAAAAATGTTATACACGTGCGACTTTCTTATAATTAAACGCAAACTCTTAACATATTTTGCGTGTACATGAAATTTAACTTTATAAAGTATCTAACGCGATTACGTTTCATTTGAATTATTATTATTACTAATATATTACAAATTATTTACGCCGCCACAGCAATATTTGCAAAATATTGTAGTTTCATTTTGTTTTTATAATAAAAGTTGAGTCAAATTGAACTCATAATTAGAGCTGTCCGAGGTCACCTGGCCGCCAGAGCCGGCATATGACTCATATGTTTACATCATATCATAATACTTGAATAAGTACAGTAAATGGAAATAAATTTTAACAATAATGTTACATTTTATAAAAATTTGTATAAAACTCACCCTTTTAAGCAGATTTATGAAGTAGTTTGGTTGTCATCATCACAAAGTGGGGGAAGATCTATAGTATAATAGCATCAGGTATGTTTCTACAGCTGTCTCCGTCAGCGATGTTCGCTTTGGTGAAAAAATATGTTTTGCATTTTGAAAATGACCATTCGACATCTACGGATGTAATACAGGCATAAGTAAAACAATCTGTGAACTCACTTAACGAAGTTGTAGATGCACCATCACAAATTTGTCTTAATTTGCTAAAATCAGAATCTTTCTGTAATACACTCTCGAATTTTTCACTAACGCGATTATTTTTTGCGTCATTTATAGCCTGTAGCTGTGTATTTACGTCGTCCACTATTTGCAGCGATTCCACTAACGACAACGAACTATTTTGCAATTTTTCTATTGCGTCGTGTAGTCCTCTATAATTGTTATTAATAGTTTTTAAATCTGTAAAGCTTGTCTGGCTTTCCCTAATAGCTGCAGCCTCGTTAGGGTTGAACAGTAGTATCACAGCTTTTATTTGTTGAAAATATTCAGCATAATAAAAAGCCGCTTTCAACCACGTTCTCCAACGTGTAAGAATCGGCTCTGGTGGTTCAGGGATACCAGGACACTGTCTGTGAAATGTTCGAAGCCGTTTAGGAGATTTGAGAAAAACTTTTTTTGTATTTGCTATTAATGCATCTACCTCTGGAAAACATTTTCGAATCGTTTCTGCCACAAGATGTAACGCATGCACTTTACACGTAACATGTAAAAACCTACAATTGTCTTTTTGAAGAGAACGGCCTACCACGCGTATTGTCGCGGCACCATCAGTCACAAACATCAATACTTGACTTGTTGAAAGTTCAAATTTTCCGAATGTCTCCAACACCCCACGCGTAATTATTTCGTCAGTACACGCAGTTAGTCTTTTACTAGCTAGTAAAAGTGGAAATGTTAGTTTAAGAGGGCCCAGTACACGTACTATAATATTTAAAATAGAATTTTTTTTTCAATCTGTCGTCTCGTCAATACATAACCAGAGCCGTGTATTTTTTAATCCACATTTAATCCTATTTACAATGTCTTCACGAACAGCTGGAATATATCTACGTAACGATGTACGACTTGGTAAGTTCACCTGGGGATTGTATTTATTCCAAAACTTCCGAAATGGTTGTTTATCCAGTATGTGTAGCGGAATATTACAGGCTATTAACATTAACAATAAATCAAACATAAACTGAGTTGTCAAAGGCATGCCATTTTTTTTATTTTGATGTTGCACGGTGTTGATACGACGACGACAATCTGTTTTGTGCCAGCACATTAAGTCTTGATTACAAACTTTACAAATTATTTTGCATCCGTCATAGAATAATCCGGAAATTCACCGATAAATTTATTCACTGTGTCCGCGTACGGTCGTTTTTTACCCTTTGGCGCGTTTGACATTATGTATAATTTATAGGTACAACCTCACGCATCAACCTTTCAAATAAGACTGCAGCGTAAATCACTTCTAAATCGGCACGTGTGACGCCATCGCAAGACCGTGGCTGTACTCCAGCCACCTCGGACAGCTCTATTCATAATAAATATTCATGAAAAGAAATAAAATTAAGATATGACAATTATTATGTAGAATTTTTTTCTACAATACCTGCATAAAAGAATTTATGGGAGCCAAAATAAACTTACTCGTTCGGTTTTAGTCTTTTTCAGTTTTTGTCTTGGTTTCGCTTATGTTCCACCAGCTAGAAAACCTACGATATAAAAACCAAAAATAAAGGATACAGCTGCAAACTTTTTGTGATGTCATTTGCTTGACAAATTAACAAAGAACAGACTTAAATTTATTACATTTTGTGTCGTACTTCTTTCTCATATACTTACTTAAATTATTAGGAGCCCTTGTGAATTACATCACTTATTAAAGAAACAAGAAAATATGTTCACCCAAAATTTGCAAATTATATTTAATATAATTTGCAAAAAATTTTTAATTCGTATGAAATGCCTTATTATTATTATTATAGTATAAGATAATTGTGAAATTCGTAACAATGATCCAGAATATTAATATCCTTATACAGGGTGTTTCAGGATTAACTTAAAATATGAAAACCCTTGATTAAAGAGTTACACTCTTCCAAATATGGCGGCAAAGTTCAGGTTTTTAATTTTTTTGCTCAAATTTAGAAAAAGATAAAAAATGAGATGATTGAAAAAATATCCTTTAGAAGCGTTCCTATTAGTAGAAAATCTCTACCAATTACCAATAATTTTTTTATCTTTTTCTAAATTTGAGAAAAAAATGAAAAACCTTATTTTAACCTCCATCTTTGGAGGGGCCTAATTCTTGAACGAAACGTTTCCGGATATACCTCCACAGGATTTTTTTTTTTTATTTTGAGGCTGTGAATTCGGATTTTAAGTTTGTGCCGTTAATCCTGAAACACATTATATATATTTTGTTCTCTATAATTAATTAATTCGACTGTAACTTGAGGAAAATCCGTGGAACAAAAAAAATAAACTTGGAAACTTTGATTTTACAGAATTTTTGTTTTTACATTTGAATATACACCACTAAGATCTAACATGTTTCAAAATTTTAACTTGAATCGGGTGGATATTTATGATTTTGGAGACATTGTCAGAAACCTACAATGATCAAAGAAAAAAAAATTCAGTACCATTTTATTAATAATTGTTTTCATACCTTAGATGTAATTTAATTTTTTTCCTTTTTTAATTGTAACTGTTTTTGTAATAAATATAATACACTTGTTAAGAGACGACATTCCAATCCAGATAAAATTTATTTCCTTTTCTTCATTATCCTAAAGGAAATTGCTACGGAAGGCATGTCCTTTAAATCTCTTGAGCTTTTTTTACTTTAAATTTTAATTAGAAAATAATTTATTACTACTATATCACAGAGTGCGTACTAACGTGACACTAATAGGGGAGGGCGTTAGTAGTAAGTAGGTATATCTAAGAAAGAAAAATTGCACTAAATATAAATTTGAAAAGTTTTCGTAGAAATATTAATTTAAATACTATATAATGACCATAATTAACCTAATTGACGTTAATGTTTTCCCGAAAACTAATGATTTATCTAAATAAAATCAAATTTACGTCAACATGGCACAGTTTCTTAGAAAAGTCATTTACTTCGTCCAATACAGCAATAAAACTGTTACTATAAATTCAATTTTTTTTTCAAATATTACTATATGGGACATTTTACATCATTTAAAGATAATACAGAGGGAATTTTTTCCAAATTATTGTTACGCTAATGGACTGAATTGATTAACCAGTCTGGATTTATATTTTTATAAAGACGGAACTAGAATTCGTACGGGAATATTCAAGAAGTTCTAGACCATACAGGGATGGATATAGTCATCATCCATTGTGATCTGCTAGGTGATCTGAGGAAAAATAATGTCAATAGTAGGGTAGCTTGTACTAAATAACGATTATTAGTGGCCGATTCCTGTTGTGACATGGCGCACACTTACGCGGATTTCCAAATGACGTCATTAGTACATAACGCTTAGACGGATTTGATTATTTTCAAATAATCCTAAACGAAATTCCTCTCATGCGATGCATCCGATGCGAATCAGTGTGCTTTGTCCCGTTTAAAATAATGGAAATAATCATTTTCATTTGATTCGTCCGTCCGATGCGGCCGCCAAATACGTACAAACGTGCGCTTACCTTTAACACGACCACCGGTAAGTGAGGTTCACGTTGCCCTACTAGAACAAAACCGAGTAACTATATTAATAGGTTTTGCAAATTTATTGCATTTTTGAAATTACCGCAAAAAGTTACCTGCTCGAGTGATTTTCATCCCTGTCTGATGCATAGTTTAGTCCATTTTTCCCTGTCGATTTCTAGTATCCATGAAAAATATCCACCTATTCGACAGTAAAAACTAGCAACTCGACTTACTAGGTTTTGTAAAAAATTTTAAATAGGTTTTTTTATTTGTTTTGGGTGAATTGTCACAGTATATACAAAAATACTAGAGAGAGTAAAAATGGAGGTGCGTAGGTATGTGTCAGGAAAGGTAAGAAGTATTTAGCTGATAATAATAACAGTATATATTTTATCATATAAGTTTTTTAAGATGTATTTTAAGTTAATTAATAGCAAAATTTACTATTTCATGCTAATAGAAACGATGTTATTTTATTTTATACATTTATACATTAATTACTTGTATGTATATAGAAAAATGTCATATGCATATTATCATAGGAAACTAAACATTTTTATGGTACCGTCTCTTCCTTCGCCTGTTGAAATAAAAATACTAGCGATGAAAATGATGACGATGATATTTATACTGCTTTTGATAATACATAATATAGCGATTCAGATGTCACACCTGTGCCCAAAAAAGATAAAAAAGGTTTTTTAAATTAAGTGACTTAATTGCTCCAGTACCACCAATCCTAATTCCAATAATTGTTATCTTGCAAATAAAACAGTGTCTGTTGGTCAGCAGGAATATACTAATGACTCTCACTCAGATTTTGAAATATGTAGGGAAATGTTGTGGGCTATTTTGAATAAAATTTATAAAACCTGTTAGTAAAGCAAGGCATTTTTGTGGTGTACTCTCTTATTGCATTATTAAAACCCAGTAAATTAAGAGTGCACCCAGTTTCACATGTACGTGTATTAAAACCTAGTAGGTGAAGCTACAAGTTTCAAAAAATACATTTCTTAATTCCTAGGAGCTATTTAACTTCATGAAAAACCTAGTAAATCAGTTTTGAGCTGTTAATACATGTCATAATATTCAGCATGAAAAAAATATTTAACCATTCACCAGAATCATTTTATTATATAATTGTGGTAAAAAGGTCAAAAGATTTTTTTAAGAAGTTTCTTCCTGTAAAACTACTAAAAGTGAGTTACTCGGTTTTGCCATATTACGGCAGACAAACGTCCCTATGATCAATCAATCAGTGTGCATCAACAGTATCCGCAATCCCATTACAGCCACGCCAATACATCAAAAATGGTTTTTAGCCGACAACCAATATGATCTATGGATAAAATATTATCCACCGCTAGTAGACGAATTTCAAGCTTCTTGATTAGCATCAGATATAATATTAAACTCATTTAACCATGAATGTCGACGAATGATAAGTAAAGCTGGCCGAGGTGGCTGGAGTACAGCCACGGTCTTGCGCTGGCGTCACACGTGCCGATTTAAAAGTGATTTACGCCTGCGTGAGGTTGTACCTATAAATTATACATAATGCCAAACGCGCCAAAGGGTAAAAAACGCCCGTATGCGGACACAGTGAATAAATTTATCAGTGCATTTCCGGATTTATTCTATGACGGATGCAAAATGATTTGTAAAGTTTGCAATCAAGACTTAATGTGCTGGCACAAAACAGATTGTTGGCGTCATATCAATACCGTGCAACATCAAAATAAGAAAAATGGCATGCCTTTGACAACTCAGTTTATGTTTGATTTAATGTTAATGTTAATAGCCTGTAATATTCCGCTACACATACTGGATAAACAACCATTTCGGGAGTTTTGGAATAAATACAATCCCCAGGTGAACTTACCAAGTCGTACATCGTTACGTAGATATATTCCAGCTGTTCGTGAAGATATTGTAAATAGGATTAAATGTGGATTAAAAAATACACGGCTCTGGTTATGTATTGACGAGACGACAGATTATAAAAAAAATTCTATTTTAAATATTATAGTACGTGTACCGGACCCTCTTAAACCAACATTTCCACTTTTACTAGCTAGTAAAAGACTTAACTGCGTGTACTGGCGAAATGATTACGCGTGTGGTGTTGGAGACATTCGAAAAATTTGAACTTTCAACAAGTCAAGTATTGATGTTTGTGACTGATGGCGCCGCGACAATGCGCGTGGTAGGCCGTTCTCTTCAAAGAGACAATTGTAGGTTTTTACATGTTACGTGTAAAGTGCATGCGTTACATCTTGTGGCAGAAACGATTGGAAAATGTTTTCCAGAGGTAGATGCATTAATAGCAAATACAAAAAAGTATTTCTCAAATCTCCTAAACGGCTTCGAGCATTTCACAGACAGTATCCTGGTATCCCTGAACCACCAGAGCTGATTCTTACACGTTGGGGAACGTGGTTGAAAGCGGCTTTTTATTATGCTGAATATTTTCAACAAATAAAAGCTGTGATACTACAGTTCAACCCTAACGAGGCTGCAGCTATTAGGGAAAGCTAGACAAGCTTTCAAGACGTTTCCCTTGAAACAGATTTAAAAACTATTAATAACAATTATAGAGGACTACACGCAATAGAAAAATTGCAAAATAGTTCGTTGTCGTTAGTGGAATCGCTGCAAATAGTGGACGACGTAAATACACAGCTACAGGCTATAAATGATGTAAAAAATAATCGCTTTAGTGAAAAATTCGAGAGTGTATTACAGAAAGATACTGATTTTAGCAAATTAAGACAAATTTGTGATAGTGCATCTACAACTTCGTTAAGCGAGTTCACAGATTGTTGTACTTATGCCTGTATTACATCCGTAGATGTCGAACGGTCATTTTCAAAATACAAACATATTTTTTCACCAAAGCGAATATCGCTGACGGAGACAGCTGTAGAAACATACCTGATGCTATTATTCTATAGATCTTCCCCACTTTGTGATGACGACAACCAAACTACTTCATAAATCTGCTTAAAAGGGTGAGTTTTATACAAATTTTTATAAAATGTAACATTATTGTTAAAATTTATTTCCATTTAATATACTTATTCAAGTATTATGATATGATGTAAACATATGAGTCATATGACGGCTCTGTCGGCCAGGTGACCTCGGCCAGCTTTAATGATAAGCCGTACTAATATTCCAATATATTCTAGTATTATATTGTAATGTTCAGTATAGTTTATACGAGCACAATTGAAATCGTATAAAAACTAAAAAGCCAGCAAAAACAGTCGGTATCTCTTTATTGTACATATACAATAATATGTAGAATAAAGAGATACCGACTGTTTTTGCTGGCTTTTAGTTTTTATACGATTTCAATTGTGCTCGTATAAACTATACTAGTATTAGATTTTTCTTCATGTTATAAGGGCATGTAAATAAGAAATATTTTTAAGACAATTGTCTGTTTAAAGATGTTTTACTTTATTTTAACTTACAAAGAACCACTCCGAAAACGTGAGCTTTTAAATTCGTTCATTAATTCATCCTTGCATCAAGAGATAGCGCCCTTATTGGAACACATTTCATTACTTAAAGGAATAACCGCGCACTTTCTCTTATTTGGGTTGGTCGGTTGAAACTTTCGGGGTTAAATAAAACTTTTTGCGCGCTTCTTTGGTTGGCAAGGCACGTAAAGAAAGCAAAAAGTTTCTGGGACGTAACGGAGAGTTCCATTAGAAAAATTGAAGTGACGCATGCATATTCAGATTCCGGAGAACGGAACTGGGGCTTCACTGGAGTAAACCAAGGATGTTTTGAATATTTCATTTTTCCAGGGGAAAAGCCTCGGGATTTTATATACTTATGGATGTTTAGTTGTTGACGACTTTCAAGATTATTATCTCTCATCTAAACAGCATAATAATTCGTACAGCACAAGAAAATGTTCATCCTTAAGTGTCTAATCATTTATTTACGTACCTACATCAGCCTTAAAAGTAATCATATGATTATCCTGCTACAAAATTTATAAAAAAAAGATATATATTTCAAACGTCTTATATTAAAAACCATCTTTTATATTTATACTTGGTGTATGACAAGTATATTAGGGAAAATTTCGAAAATTCTCACCAACAGCGTCCTGAGGTTACATAAAAAATAATACTAATAAAGGTATAATAAAAATTATAATACCGAAGTATTTATTCGTATTACTATTTTCTAAATTAAAAAAATAATCTATGTACATATGTAAAGCATAAAATGCTGCCAATAACTTCGGGATCAGAACTTTCTCACCGTAGTAAAACTCGACGAGTGGTGGAGTTTATAATAAAAGTAATTTTTGACGTTTCAAAAAAAGTCACATTTTTTTACATTTCAAAAAAGTCACATTGGTGGAATCTCATTAATATTTTTTTTAGACATTGAGACCCATTTTGCTCAATCTCTTTCTTTACCTTTAGAATGTGTGTACCAAATTTGAAAGCTTTGTCTCAAAAATTGTAGCTGCTATCGCGAACCACACAGACACACACACAGCCACACAGACAGAAATTTTTTTCTGTGTGAAATTTTGTCGAGATTCGTCCAGAAATGCAATAAAAATTTTCTAAATTTTTTTACGAATACATAACTTCCTCACTGAGGGCTGAGGAAGTAAAAAATTACAAACAAAATGAAAATGTGAAAGACCACGCTGAATTATTTTCTTTAATTTTTAACGTATTTACGATTTCCTGAACTATCTTTGAACTTTTAGTAATTATTAAGTAATTAATATCATAATGACAATAAAAACAATTTATTTACGTTCATGTCTTATAATAATTATTGGTTTCATACTCTCGAAATGCAGGACCGTCTGGTCCTGCATAGTTTATAAATTAGACTTGTGATTTAGGTAACAAATTCAGCTTCAAATTGAGTTTGTCATTATAGATACGTAGATGAAATACGACCCCACTAGATAAGGTCGGGTTTAATGATTAAAACATCATCTTGAAATATGATTACAAAATAGTTAAAGGTCAGACAACAATGAAGGTGACGAAGGTATACAAGATAGTGATTCAGATACAGCCTCAAACTCCCAACTTCGATATGGTAATTTCAAACAGTTTTCATCTTCGTTATTTGTTGAATTTTAACCTATATGTACGACTAAAGTTACAACAGAAACAAAATTCACCACTTCCTAAAAAAAGTACGAAATATGTGAACAGAGATATAGCGAAAACAATTTATAGCACAAAAACAGCAGTTTTCCATGTATTAGGTATGTAAATAAATATTGGAGATGTTACATTCAGGTTATTCTTGTTTTTTCAACGTATGTAACAACATCGAACATAGTAAAGTGGGGGAAATATCAACGAAAGATCAAACCTGACCATGCAATCACGCCATTTTGCACATATTTTGAATTTATCCACAGAGCGACTTCAAAGAAAGCATGTACTTTTATTAGTTAAAGAATGGAAGGAACTTGAGACTGTTTTGGAGAATATTGTTAGAAGTAAAAGTCCAATCAGATAAGGGAAGCACTACACAATCTACCCACAAAAAAATGTATAGCTATACTGCCTTAATTAAATTTTACAATGGCAGTACAAATTGCATCAAAACTAATTACAGACTCAGCATTATTCAAAATATAGGTTGAGGATTTTTCTCCCATTAAATATAAATACCAGATAAACATCTGCTTTGTTTGTATACTGTTTAAATTAACAAATATTTTAATTATAACCACAACGTTTGAAAACGAATAGACAATTTTAACATTTTGACGCTAGATTCGCACCAATTTATTTTCATCCACGAAGAATTCCGGAATTACACAGACATTTCTGGATCATTTTTATGCGTCAATGAAATTCCATCACAGCCTGTAAATAATATTTGCAATTAGGACGGTGTGGCGTTGAATTTAATGCGTAAATATGATTCAATGAAGTTTGTTGCTATTTTTCTTTTTATTTTAAATTATTTATATTGAACAATGTTGTGAGTGTACTTAGTTATATGTAAATATTCTAAGCATTTCAGACGTTTTAAAATTCTTCTACTTTAAAGTATTATTAACCTATTAAAATATTCATAGGTATTCATATTTATAACAAACAAAAGTTCTTATAGTTCTTGTTAGTATTACATAGCTCATTTTTTCACGGAACAGGTGATTTCGATGATGTTGAAATATTCAGTAATAAATAAAAGTAAAACCGACTTTTTATGTTAACATTATATATTAATAATAATAAAGTTTTACTTTTAAAACTATTTAGAAATTTTTAAATTATCATTTATTAAAAATTCAAGTGTATATTATAGTTAATTACCTTAATTATTCACAATAACAATGTTTACCTCTCGCTTTCCTTTCCGATTACAAAACCAATTCACACCTCTATAAAAATTTAATCATATAGAAATTTAAAGAAAAACGAATTATACAAGATGCTTGTGTAATATTTTTCCTCCCGCCTTTATTCACTAGAATTACAAGAAATAAAAGAAAGAAATGTGTTGTTGTCATTTTTTGTTTCCATCGCCCTCTTTCTTTTTTTTCAAATATTTTTTTTAATAACAAACTTATCGTTTCGTTTTAACAATACGAACTAAACCCAATGCAATTAGTTGCATAAAAACTACCTTTTTTTAGGTAAAAATCAGTATAATTTTTAATTAAGGCCTTCTCAAACGTTAAAACGTCTTTCCTTGACTAAATCTAGTTTTTATTTCTAGATGTTTTGTTGAGATGACATTGTGGATGCATGCTAATATATGGATAGGCATTTGTCATTTTAGCTTACAGTTCTTCTAATATATTTGGTATACTGATTTTAAATGTTTTCGCATCCACAAGATAAGATACATAGGTACCAAATCAGGAGAGTGTGGTGTATTGCCCAAGAATTCTAGTTTAGATAATAATCATTTCTGCATTAAGCGCATTTGAACAAAACTGAAAAATTACATAGTTAACAATTTTGATTGATAGTCCTTCAAAAAAATATTGAACAAAGCCACTGGACCGCTTGATTCATGTTGAATTGAATATATGTATTTTGCAGTACTGGATTTAATAAATAAGCACGTATTAAAATTCGGTACGTTATCTGCATTACCCAGTGAACTACAACATTCCCAGGTAATGGAACTTTTATGAAAAATAACAGTTAAATTCCAGCGCTTCTCGTTCCTGAAATTTATAAATTAATGAAAATGCCCTCATGCATCGTTTTACAATATTACGTGAACTATTGAGTAAAAAATGAAGACAAAGTGTCTTTTATTTTAAATATATGAAGGAAATTTGCTTTTTAATGTTTCAAAAATATTTTATTAGAAACTCTACACGTGTTTCGGCTTTTTAGGCCTTTGTCAAGAGTACAGGGAATACTGCAGTATTCCCTGTACTCTTGACAAAGGCCTAAAAAGCCGAAACACGTGTAGAGTTTCTAATAAAATATTTTTGAAACATTAAAAAGCAAATTTCCTTCATATATTTAAAATATTTAATAATGTTTCACAAGGAGCCAACCGCAGAATCAGTTCAGTGTATCAAAGTGTCTTTATTTATAATTTTGAATAATATACAAAAACAATGTTTTTCTTAAGGGTTCCAACGTTGGCTAATTTTGGAAGGCTCCAAATAAAAAAATAGTTTTGCATAATATGTTACAACATAATTTTAACTGATATAATATGTAGAAAATGAAAAAAATTAGCGTCCGTTGTATTTAGGTAATAGCTGTGAACGAATCTGACCTGTTATGTTAATTTGTAGTATAACATCGAAATGTCTACTAAATAAATTAAAACTAGTGCCATTTTGGAGTTACGTCATAAGCATAAATAACTGCCTAATTGACATTGATTCTTGACGTGTGCATATAAATTACCCACACTGCAGTTCAACAAAGAGCTTAAAACCCTCCTACATAACATTACAAAACAATTATGAGCCAAATTGGACACGTCCTTGGGCGTATTTACAGAATTTTCTCATACTTCCCCATCTTTAGATTCTGCTTGTGTGTGCGTACTACAGTTACATCGTTGTGATATACGATTCACATTTTTTATTTCAATGAACTCAGGTGAACTCGTTCGGCGCAAAAATAGGTCTAACTGAAACCGCACCATAATAAACAATTTAAAAAGCATCAAGGTAACAGTATCGTATCTTTATCCACCTACTAAGCGATTTGTATTTGGTGTTTCTACTCCTTTTGGAGGAGACGAAAACGGTTATGTTGGATACCTTCTAGGTTAAATAACAGGACGTTTGGACCGGGATCTGCCACACGCACCTACTGTGCGTCAGAAAAAAATTGTTGTCCTACTTTTAAAAAGTTTAGAACGAGGACAGTCAGTTTAATATCGGATTGGAAGGAACAACAATTACGAAAAAACCCATGGTAGCTTGTTGCAATTATTACTTCTGTATTTCTGTAATTAATTATTAAAAATCATTCGAAATTTAAATGTACTTTAATAATATTATTTCCTTAATTTATTTTAAGGAATGGAGGACTAGCACTTTATTAGTAATTTTTATTATTTTTCACTCTATAAAAAATTATATTGTTTAAACACTCAACATAGTTTTTCGGCCAACTAGTTGGCTAGAACGCGCGATAAATAGCGTAACTGGTAATCATTCTATCGTAGCTACGGATTCAAATCCCGCCACGGTCACTTACAATGTCGGTGGGAATGGGCAATGGCGGATTCAGGAGCTTCCTAAAGGGGCACTTGACATAGATATTGAAAAATACCTAATAAGAAATAGAAATGCTAGAAATGGTGTGTAACTGAAATAATACAGGCATTTTGAGAATATTTTTTTTAGGGTAATTTTTGTGAATCAAAGTAGTATTAGGTTAGGTTCGGTTTTTATGAGTGGGTCCTTGTGGACCCTCCACTGCGGCCATTAGCAGGCCTATTGTGGCTCTCCTATTTATATTTCACCCAATAAGCTCAGTCTCTTAATGAAACTGATAACTTTATTGAGCGAGAATGTGTCCAGATCCTCTGGCAGCAGTTGCCCTTTGCCAAATATTGAGAATCGGATCCTCTCCACAGCGGGACAGGTGCATAGGACGTGGTATGCCTTCTCATCATCCTCCAAGCACAGATGGCACTCAGTGTTTTCCGCTAGGCCGAGTTTATGCAGATGATAGTGTAGTTGGCAGTGTCCGGTATATAGGCCTGTTAGAGTTTTCTGGTTTATCCTGTTTAACTCTAAAAGTTTCTTAGTTCTTGATTTCAAGGGGTATTTTATAAACGCCTTAGAATGAACTAATCCTGGTAATTCTTGCCAATACTGGAGAGTTTTCCTCTCAGCCCAGGTTAAGATGGCCATCTTAGCAGTACTTGAAGATATACCAAGTATTGGTTCTGGTCCGATGATTCGTGATCCTGCTCCTTCTCTGGCCAAGGAGTCGGCTATTTCGTTACCTTCCATACCAGAGTGGCGGGGTATCCAGACCAGAGTCACTTTGTTGTTTTTGCTCAAGTGGTTTAGAGCCTTCTGACAGTTCCATACTGTTTTGGAGTTACAGCGGTTGGAGCCAATAGTTGCATTAGTACCTAGAGGTTTGAGGATATCCTCATCTTTGGCCTATAGTTATGTACTCCGGCTCCTGTTCCCTCGGGAGTTTTGGAGCCGTCTGTAAACCAGCAACTATCTACCCTCAGTAGGTCGATTTTATTCCGATCCCACTCATCCCTTTCTGAAAAAAGGATGTTGAAGGTCAGCTCATAGTTGGTCATGGTGGGCATAATATCCGAGGGCATTGCCAGGATGCCGTGACTTTCTATGTCATCCAGCAACCAGTTTCGCTCTATGATACTAGTCTGCGGCATATTAATGGCCGCTTGTTGCAGTCTATATGTTGCCCACCTGGCCTCTCTCTCCAAGTATATATGAAAAGAGGGTAAGTTCAGGAGGATTTCCATTGCAGCTGGCCGTGTGGTGCTAATTGCCCCCATTACGGTCAAGCATCCTAATTTCTGTAATCCAGAGAGTTTGTCTTTGGCCATCCGTTGTGATCCTTTCGGCCACCAAACGATGGATCCGTATGTTATCATTGGTCTGATGACCATGACATTGATTCAGTAAATTTGTTGGGGACCCATGCTCATGCCCAAAGTAGTATTAAAAGTGTTTGTATTTTCGAAACAAGGTCTATGTGAATAGTTACATTTTCGAAAAGTAATCTTCAATAGGACTTTTTTTGATGGCCCAGGGGAGGGGGTCAATTGTACTCATTCCCCCTTTGGAATGGTACAACCATTCCCAATTCAGGTTTTTCCAAGTGTAGACAGCTCAGTTTTATATTCGGGGGTTGTCGAATTTCTGGGATGTTCATTTATTATTATTATTCCACGTCAATTATTGTTAAAATTTACATTCGTCGTAGTTTCCTCAGATATTTTAGTATCTGTGCGACTTACAAGTACATCCTCGGCCCGTAACGTTGTCCAGGCGGTTGTCTTTATGTCCATAACATGCGCGGGCTGTTATTATGACATCACGTCCCCCTATTTCCCTGTACGATGTGTGAATATAGAAGGACCATAATAGTACTCCGTTCTGTTTATGCTGTGGTTTATATATATAAAGTGAACACCGAAATTTAACGTTAGCAGACTAATATATTATGATGGGCTGTTATGGTGCATTATCATTATCGAAAAACTATAAAGTGCACGTTTATGTGAGGGACGTTTTCTTATTGGAATTTATAGATTTCCTATAGCGATTTATCTTGTGATGTTATATTTATTCATTATTTGCTGCCCTTGTGAAACAAAATTGTCCACATATAAAAAAATTAAATACATATACAGCATGTCTAAGATATCAATGGTAGAAATGAGGATCGAATGACAGTCACACAGACAGACATAAAATATTACATACAAATTTCCAGTCCAGTCCATTTCCAAAAGAAGAAAACAAGAATCTTTAATGTGATACTTATATCAACAGTTTTAATCAGCTTCCAATGATGCTAACTTGGTTGACGAAATGAACGTTGAGTATACTCGTAGTATTTAGGTGTTTATGAAATTACTTTGTGGCACAGAAATATCGCGGTTCTATGTAGCTTACAGCATTTCCTCACTGCTTATATATAGATTTAATATACCACTGGCGGTTCTTCTATAGGGTCATTTGGTCAATGACCTCCCACATACAAATAAAAAAATAGAGCTATTCAGTTTCTGAAGTTTAAAAACATAAAATATATATATTTTTAATATTCTTAAAAAAATATATTAAAGTTTCTAGTTCATTCTATGCACACTACTATTCAAATATCTAGATCACAGGATTTCGTATCCCCTCCGAGCACCGAGCCTCTGCCCTCTACAATCATATTCATTACATTATTCATTTATAGAATTTAAAAATCTTGGGTCAATCCACAACTTGTCCTCAAAACTAGCTACGGACCGAGTTTACAACGAATTAAAGTGAAATAGACTTGTGCTCAAATCGTCAGAAAGTAAAAGAGACAGAAAACACTGGCGGGGATAATATCCCTGACAAATTTTACGAAAACGGTAACGCACGAAGTTCAGTAGAGCTAGAGCAGTCTTAATGCTGACTAGGTACGCGTTGGTCGGTAAATTCTGTCGCGTTATTTTTAATGTTTTTATTTGTGAATATTTTATTAGTAAATCTCTACTTGTCGTGAAATTAAGTAAAACAGTGTTTTTGGTGTTTACTATTAAATATGAGTGTTGTACAAAATATATTTTATTCATTGTTACGCTCATCAACAAAGCATCAAGTCAGGATAAAAGCATAAAAATTTTTTTTGCTAATTTACATAGCTTTTCTTCATTCTTTGGAAAATCGCCAAAAAGAACAGCCGTGTTAGATAATGTTGTTAAGGTGAGATTACCTAAAGCGGCTCCAACACGATGGAATTTTAATACAAAGTGCACAGAGACTGTTTATACCTATCGAACAGAATTATTAGATTGTTTAGAAAAAATCATTGACTATGAATCAGAAAACAACACTCTAAACCAAGCTATTGGTTTAAAAAACTACTTACAAAATGAACATTTTCTTTACTGGTTAAATTTTTTTCATTTAGTTATGCCTCATTGTGATATATTGTTCAATCAATTACAAAAATGTAGTATCGATGTCATAACAGTAAATAAGTGTATTGGCGTTTTTAATAGTAAAATTGAAGACATCAGAAATAAAATTTTGAATAACTATTTGGAGGAGACATCCATGCAGTCTGCCCAGAGATGTAAAACGGAAGAATCAAAAAGGAGAATTTCATTAGAAGTTTGTGATATTATTACATCTGAGATCAAAAACAGGTTTGGCTTCAGTAATCATTTAGCAGTGTCTCAGTTATTTCACGCAGATCGATTTAAAGATTATAAAAAAAGCTTTCCTCAAGATATGTTTAAATTAGTTAAAACGGAGTATCCAGTCATAAATCATTTGAAACTTAAAACCGAATTAGAAGTATTATATAGCCGAGAAGATTTTTCCAATAGTGAAGGTGAAGTTGCTTTGTTACAGCTTTTTATTAACAATAATTTGTGCAATACTTTTTCTGAAAGTGTCAAACTGTTAAAAATCTTGTGTACTCTTATCTATGACTACCGTCGAAAGTGAATGTTGTTTTTCCACCTTAAAAAGAATAAAGACATTTTTAAGAAATACCATGGGTCAGGAAAGGTTATCTCCTTTAGCTATGCTTACCATAGAAAGGGCATTAATAAAGAAGATAAAAGACTTTAATGAAAAAGTAATTGACCACTTTGCATCTCAAAAAGACCGGAGGATCGACTTGGAATTTAAATCACTTTAAAAGGTAGGTAATACAGTAAACTTTTCTAATTGACCTCCCTATCTCTTGACCCACGAACCGCCACTGAAATATACAAATCTACGCTGCTTATCACCTCTGAATTGAATTTTACCCGGTTAATTTATGAGTACGCTCTGGCACTATCTTATGCTCATGACCATTTAGTCTAGAGTAGTCAATAACAACAAAATTGATATTTATACATAGTGTATATGAAGAATATAAGTTTCAATCCCCACACAGTCACGTTTCCTATTGAGATTATTAAGTCGTAAATGGAAAAGTTCCTCATATGGTAAGTCTTGAATGGTTGGTGCCAGCTTGATTATTCGTATAGCATTTTAATCGATAAAGATATCAGCGAAAAATAGTAAATCATCAGTAAAAAAGGAAGCTGTTATTGGGACGAGAATTCTAAATTGATAATACAAGATTTATTAATTAGGAATGGTCCAGTACAGAATCGTGACCATTTATTTCATAGTTAATATTTAATTTTAATTAAGACATTTTCTTGTTTTCAATAAAAGAAAAGCTTTCGTTTTGATGAATACGTTTTTTATAAATATTCTCAAGTGATTAGATTTTTAGTTTTGTGATATTAATAAAATAAACGTACAAAACTTATGGTTTCATATTTATTTATATTGATATTATTATTCTATACAGCAGTCAAACATCTTGCAAGTTGCACATTGCAGACATTCAGTTTTACATTAGTAACTTCAGTATCTTACAGCTATTTCAGTAGGTTGTATTGTTTTAGGTTTAGTGCGAAACTTATGCTCGGCTAATAGAATTTAAGTTGCACTGCTGCTATTATGATCTAGTTAATCCTTTATATGCTATAAACTTTCATTAAATTTTGTGTTGTAAAATTAAGATGAGGATTAAAGAGAGGGAACGTCACTCAGCGAGTTAATCAACTTATTCCAGCAAGACAACAACTTAGTTCAATTATATGTTACGAAAAATTGAAGAAAAATCAATGCTAACCGGATTATGCTCGATAAAACTGTGAGAGAGTCAATTAGTGGAATTGAAAAAGACTGGTGGAAATTTGTTTAGTGTAATTGTTTACGTTGTCATTGTTATCGCCATTTTCTTTACAGCATATCGCACTACCATATGACTGTCACTTTTCCAAATAACTTCAGAGCTAATTGACGGAATAGATTCACCTGGGTTAAATTTAACTTTCGACTGAATGATTCACAGATTATTTTTACAGAGATTCTTCATCCATAGAATACCGGAGGAGAGCGCGGGGTTATCTGACCAAAAGAAGGCGAATATGTTAAATTTTGTTTGATCGGATGGTTATGAAATATTCAGTACATAATTACGGTTGTGTAATAATTTTTGCAGCATATTATTATTCATCTCTCCATCAACAGTCATCCCACAACCTAATAGAGTAATGTCATCTTACAAGAATGGAATACAGTCATGAATAATTTTATATTATATTTGATAATTCAGAATTCATCACATTATGCAACAATTAACATAAAAGCACTATTATTTCCTGAAAATGAATACACTTGCAACGCAGTTACTTTATAACGGCCTAGAAAATACCGCTTTCTGCTCTAAAACATAAAATACCTGTTTCAACTTATGAAAACCGTAAAGACGTTTAAACAATGAAGTTGCACTTATTGTTTTTATTCAAACGTGTTGTACCTACCATGCATTAACTGAGTATTACGTAAGTGAAACAACTTGAACAGCACCTGCCGCTTTGAGATTGAATAATCGTCAGCATGAAAGTGAGACAAATGAGAGCTGTAAAGAGAATATGAAAATTGTAAGAGTGAATTTAATATTTAATCGAGTACTTCCTATATTTGAAATAAATTGTAAAGTAATACTATATTTATTTATTTTATTTATTTATCTTCTTTCTACGCTATGAACCATGTAAAAATTATAAATTATACATGATTGTATACTACGGTAATCGATCTAAACAAACATTTTCTCAAAACTTCTGCTAGAAACAAGATAAAAATGTACTTTTTTTTATTTGTTTAATATTTCTATTCCGTTTTTATTTTAAATTTTGAATAAAAATAAAATGATAGTTTGCAAAAGTAACGCGCCCAATTGAGTAGAACACACTATTTTCAGATTAAGTACATTTTTAACATGTCTGTAACAACATTTTGGAATATTGTCAGTCCAGCATTTGTTGTACAAACCAGAATAACAAGATGCAAACTTTTCATTTTAAAAGAGTCCTCTTCCTTATCGGAAAACCCAATAAAATCGTCGTGTATTATTCAGGGAAAGCCCATTATCATATTTTTATTAAATTCTACATCCCACCTTTCTTTGTCCAATTACGATGGGTATATTTGAATTTGATTCGTCTGACTAGATATGTGCCATTTTCGCCATTTCCACGTTATCACCCACTTACTTCAATATGAAATTCGACACTGGAGCTTATTTAAATAATCGAATTTGATTACAATGAAAGGGGAAATTCTTTACCCTTAATAAAAATGGCTCTCGTTATTATCCAATTTTCTTATTATTGCCTTTGACAAATTCAATTTATACTGAATTCAGCAGTGGGCGTAATAAAATAAAACGGATTATACAACCTGAATTTATTAATACATAAAAGGGTTTTCCAGTTTGAGAGAATTTAGTATGTGTCAGATTCCCGATTAAAAACTGTAACTAAACGTTTGCCCTCTAGCTTAGTACAGGTCCGGAAAAATGAAGTATCCAATTTAAAATTTAGTTTTCTAGGAAGAAACGAGCAACATTTTGTCAACAAATAATTTGCTATCGTTTAATACTGCTTACAAAGTGAATAATTAAAAAAGAACACTGTTTGAGCGTTAGGTTTGTCTCTTAAGAGTTTTTATTTTAGAAAATAAATGTTTTTACTTAATCAAAATCAACAAATATGGCTTAACGACAACCCCATTTTTAATAATTTGCAATAAACTATAAAAGCTTCTCTTTTCTAAGCCGCGTCGGTAAGGAGATTACAATATTTAGTTAGAATCTTTACGACCTTCTTGAGAATATTTTCAACTAGAAGACTAACTGAAACAATAAAAACGATACTTTATGTATCGTAGGACGTCATTTTTAAGAAAGAATAATGAGTAATGACAATGACGCGATATCGAATTAAGTTTAAAACGTTTTCTCTTAAATTACACGGTTTCTAAAAAACAATAACGTGCAGAATTGTGCTAATCAGACTAAAATTAATTAGTGATCACTAATGTCTGATGATTTGGTTAATCAGTAATCATAATCTGTCACTGATTGCTTCTATTAATCAGCGCATGCCTAATATTAATACTATTCGATCGGCCCGACACCAAGCACGTGTCTGATCAGCTGACTACTATAAGACTATCTATAAGATTTTTTGTTCACCTTATGACTTGAATGGCATGTCATCCTCTGCTCCTGTTAAGAGACCATTTTCTTATAGTGGGCTGACATATTGGGGCAATAATTTTAACACTTGAGTTTTAATAACATATTTTTGAAACACTTAAAAGCAAAAAAGTTTCTTAATTTTTAATAATATCTTTTCTGTATGCCAAAGTCTAACTTATTTTCATTGGTTCTAATAATTACACAGGCCTGCAAAATAAAACTTATGGTGGGGGGTTTCTATATTTTAATGTAATTCTGTATGACTGTTTCATGCCGAATCCAAAAATGACCTGCATTTTGCTCTATCACGCAAGGTTTTTTCACAAAGTAAAAATACATAACGGTTTTCTAATAAAATGTACTAAAATAATGCATTACAGTAAAATACTTCTCATTTTTAATTACAAAATTTAAATCAAAATTTACAAGTACCTACAAGAAAATAATATTACAAAAAGTTGTTAACATTTTTACATGTCTCTTTGCGAATGAAAACGCTTTTTTTTACTTTCAAATGAACGCTTAGTTGAAGCCCGTGTATGTGAAGTTTCACCTTCAGAAGATTCTCTCTTTAAACACCAACAATAATCAGCCATAATGGCGACGTTCCATCTTCCTTGATATCTCATCTCAATCTGTTTAATGTCCAGGTGAAACCTTTCACCTTGTTCTTCACTCACCGCCCCGAGATTTTCTGGAAAATAGTCAAGATGGGAATGAAGAACGTGAAGTTTCAAACTCATATTGCACCCCAATGTTTTATAATTTTCTAACATATCGTTGACTATATTCTTGAAATCAGGATCTCTGTTATTACCTAAGAACTTTTGAACTACATTCTTGAAGCCAACCCATGCAGCCTTTTCTTTATCATTCATTGTTGAGTCAAACACTCTGTCTTTCATTAACTCTCTAATTTGTGGCCCAACAAAAGTACCTTCCTTAAGCTTGGCTTCTGATAAACTAGGAAACTTTGAACATAAATACTTGAAGCAGTTACAGTTTTTGTCGAGAGTTTTAACAAATTACTTCATTAGCCCCAACTTAATGTGTAACGGAGGCAGAAGAACTTTTTTCGGATCGACCAAACTTTCTTGTACAATATTTTTTGAACAAGTACTAAATTAATTCTACGTGACCATTCTTTCTTTTTGCCAGTGTTTACCTCGTGCTCTACTGTCTCATTCGCATAAGAAACAGGGCATTTTAGTATAGCCAGACTGTTGGCCTAAGAGCATACCTAAGATTTTAAAATCTCCACATAACATCCAGTTGTGGTCTGCATATTTCACCTTTTCAAGTAGGAGTTTCAAATCTTCATATCTTTCTTTTAAATGAACAGAGTGTGCAACCGGGACTGATGCGTATATATTACCATTATGCAACAATACACCCTTTAAATTCTTTTTAGATGAGTCTATGAACAACCTCCAGTCATTTGGTTCATAAATGGATGCTCCTAACTTGCTAACCAATCCTGGAACATCATGGCAGTAAACAAGGGATCCCTCTTGATCAAAGTATTCTAAAAATTCAGTTTCACGTTTTCTATACCATGAGAATGTCGTTCCTGGACGAAGTAAATTCTTTTCACTCAGCCTAGATCCCAAAAGTTCAGCAGACTCTTTTGATTGTCCTAAGTCACGAAATAAATCGTTTAGTTCATTCTGAGTAAAAAGCTGAGGCTGAGTACTTCGTAATGAAAAGTCTTCATCCGAATCTTCAATTACTAATTGCGAATCAGAATCAGACGACAAAAGAGTATAATTCTCTGGTACAGCAGGTACAGGTATATCTGGCCCATGCGCTACTGGCCTTATTGCTGATGGAAGGTTCGGATAAAATATTTTTTTCTTATTTTTAGTATTAAAGCCACTTACGTCACACAAGCAAAAGTAACAATCTTCTGCATGATTGTTGGGTTCCCGCCATACCATTGGTATGCCGAAAAGGTAAGGATTTCTTTTTTATTTTGAATCCACTTCCGTAACGATTCAACACATGTATGACAAGCTCTGTGTGGCGCCCATGTTTTGTCTTGGTTTCCAAACTTTACACCAAATTACGCATGATAACTTCTTTTCACGAATTCCGTAATATTTTTTTTGTCCTTTTTGAACTGTATATGAACCACAAATGTAACAAAACACATCGGCGCTGTTTTTACAATATCTTGAGGACGAATTTTTAATAACTTTATCACGCTATTATATACTGTAAGCACACGTTCAACCACAGTTAACTTACTACTCACTGCTATATGTGCTTTTCGAATACTATGTGTATATTCTGGTTCTAACTATAAACGTCTAGATTAAAATGCAGTGGTCCTTAATAATTTTGTTTTAAAAAGATATGTATTAATTACTAATAATGTCGTTATGTATGTTTAGAGTAAACAGTGATACACGAAAACTAATAATACTGCAGAGTTCAGAACGACTTACTTACTCTAAAAATGTAGAAAAATTGTAGACCCCTAAAACCATGCAGGCCTGTGTTATTAATACATCTAAAAATGTTAGTTGTCCAGAGTTTTCAATTTCATATGTGAATTGTTTAATTTTTGGATACAAAGTTGTCAATATCAGTGACTTTTGTATCAAACACTGCAAAAAATGTCATCCATATACCTAAGCTAAATCCTGGGAAAATACTCGAATTCTTCTTATGCTTCTGTTACGAATCTCTTCATGAAGAGACTGACAATGAATGGTGACAGAGGGTTACCCATTGCTGTTCCTTCATGTTGTTCGAACAAATTATCATTGAATCGCAAGTAATTTTGTTTCATGCAAAGTTTAGTGAGTTGAGGATATTTTTTGATCATCTTATACAAAGTTCACCTCACCGAGTAAATGTGTGCATATACAATCACGGTGGGGCAACTTTTTAATGAATATCATTTTTCTTTGTTATTGTTTTTTATTGAAAATTACACTGAGATGCGTTTTCTGTAAATAATACTAGGTATTGTGGTTTTGATTCAAATCAGTATACTTCTCTTTCTGAAATATTCTAAATACTTTTTTTAGGTTTGTTCTCAATTTACATATCATTCATATTTTATAACTATTGAAAAAATCCTTTAACATACATATAAACAGTTATATTTTTGAAATTATATAAACGACGATAAATCATCTATTGACACATAACGGTATAATAATGTATTCAAAAAATGTCCCTCTCATATTATATTGAATAATAAAATAGTAATCACTGTTATGGTGAAACCGATACGATTTTTACGCCTTCTCGATCCATAGAATCAGAATAGAAAGTGAAACAGAGCGAACCTAACCTTTACTCGAGTTGTTCCAAGGTTGTTGCAAAATATGGAGAAGTTATATCGACTCAAAGACTAATTGAAACGTTGCATATCACGAACAGATTATTGTTCGGCAAACGATTAAGCTTCAGTTGTTTCCTATTGTATTTAACTTTAATTGCTCTGATTATGTCATTCTTCTTTGATGGTCATTACATAATAATTATTGTGTTTGGAAAAACGTCCTCACGCTTTTTTTTAAATCCTCATTTTATGCGTTGAAAGTTGCTATTTTTTGTCTTTTCCGGTGAAATGTAGTAAAAGGTCATTCACAAGTAAATTTAACTCAGATATCGTGCTTTGATATGATCCACAGCACACTTAGACTGTCAAACTCTTTTCAACATTGATTTCGAGATGTGAAAGGATTTCAGTACAATTTTTCTTTTCTGGTGCTAAGAAGATTTGCCTATAGATCAAGTAATAATATTAAAAGTATGCAGATAAAATAGTGGTTTAGTTTATTATCATTATTATCATCAATAGCTACAATATATCAATTTCAGATGATGTATGACTTGGATATAGAAAGTAATAAAGTCACTATATCATTTAGAAATTTTGATGTAACGAAAGACATGCTCTTAGATTTATTCAGTTTTACAAACTTTCTGATAGTTACTTACATGTACATTATTCACGTATTAAATGATTTAATTTTCTCATGCAGTCGCTATAAATAAATTAAAAATTCCATGTTCAAACGGTGAGAGGCAAAGAACAGCACTTATTAAAGAATCTGCTCAGTTTATTATTTGGTTAAACATCAACGAAAGGTTCTTTTAATGAATATCCTGGAATATCCAACATGTTAGAGTTAAAATCTTTCTTTTTGTTCTTTGTTGTCTGGTTTGCTGATTTAAATGGATTCCATTTTAAAAACTCTTAAAAAAAGCAATTAGCCCTTGGCTGAACATTTCAAGTATAGCTTAATAAAACACAAAGAAAACGAGTGAAGAAAAAACAGCTTATGAAAAAAGGTATAAAAATTGGAATTTATTTACGGTAGAGATTTCATCGCTCATAAAGTGTTGCTTGACATGGACGTTTTCTTATTTTTATGACCGTTTAGCAAATGTACAGAAAACAAAAAACTGGTTAGTATTTTAAATAATTGAAACAGGTGTTTCAAATATGAGATAGGTATTGGTCATTATCTTTTAATAGGCACTTGAGACCGCTAAAATTTTTTAGCGAGATAAATAGCCAACCATTAAATCAGCGAAATGTAGTGTCCCATAATCTCATTAACCCATTATATGATAAATACCTTATGAATTATGTCAACGCGATTTGAAGAATGCCGAAATTATTAGTTTTTCGAATATTCTAGAGACCAATTACAAGCTATTTGTTGGTCAAAACATTATATTATATTATATTTAAAAACATTATATATTGTATTGTCTTTAGAAGCACATCAGGACATATCGGGTTCATACACGAGCGACACGAAATGAATTGAATATACAGGATGTTGCAATAGTGCGTCGGACTTCGATTTCTCGATTTCTACGGTAGTTAGAAATTAAAAAAAAATGCAAGTAAACTAAAACAAAAGTCTATAACCGGAAATTTTCGAATATACAGAGCAAGCCAAGACGAAATTACAGGATCGAGTGTCTTTTTTAAAATGGAATGCTATGTATATCAATACAATTTTTAACGCCACTTTCTAGACTCTATTCATTCCTATATTATTATTAACTATCTCCCAACCACTTGGATGTAATGATTTTTTTTTGTTGAAATAATACCAACTGCAGATGCATATTGAGAAGATCGGCCGTCACAATTATGGGTTTTAAAAAAACTTATGTGAATACTAGTTACGAGACATCTAATTAATGTTTTTGAATTATTTTTACTTCCTATGAATGTACAGGTTGGCCAAAACTTATTTTGCAATTAAGAACCTTTTAAAGTGAATTTTCTCAATTTTTTCAAATGGAACATCTTGTATATTTTTCAACGATGTGATGTAGAAATGAAAAACGAACTTTTTTTGTAAGTACTTTCCTATGGCTAATTGCAACCATTTTCGTTTTATTGAGTACTAAGTACAAAATTCAAAAATAAACTTAAAAAATAGAGGGTTCTTCAAATAATTCATTAGTAAAAATTATAATAAGTGCTCCCTATGTGGCCCATTTTGATTGACGAACATTAAAATAATTTCCGGTTATAGACTTTTTTATCTAGTTTACTTGCATTTTTTTTTTTAATTTCTAGCTATCGTAGAACTCGAAATATCGAAATCCGACGCACTATTGCCCCACCCTGTATATATATAAAATTTTATTCCTTGCGATCTTAAGATCGGCAGTAACAAAATTTTACGTTAAGAATATTGACAGTTTATAACTAAAAGTCATGCTCCTGCAAATAGACGCTTCCTTTCCAGTCGATTTAGAATTATCTAATTTACATTTAAATACGCCATTTTTTCACTCAAAATATGTATCATATATAATCTAGGCCATTTTAGCATAATTTATTACCCTGTTATAAGCAGGCAGCGTCTTGTAATTACCTTTACCCTACACTGCAGTTAGGTTGCTCGGTGTACCACATACACTCATTTGTTAGCCAAAGTATCGTCTACATCACAAACTTTGAAACTTACTGTAACACGATAAGGGCCTGAAACACGTCGATTTATAAGGTACATAGATGTTTCACATTATGTATTAAAGTAAAATGTAGGGCGTTAAACAAAACACTTCTCTGCAGTCCACACCCCACCCCCCACTGAACGCAGAAGAATACAATATAACGAACATCAGAAACTGGACCCATGCTACTAATCTTACAGGATATCTTATCTGGAAGTTACTTCTAACAATAAGATACAGCAGTGAAGTAAAATGCGGACAGATAGACTACTACTTAAACAGATAGATAGATAGATAGATATTTAGTATTAGTGACAAAAACATACATTATATAGTACACGTCAGGTTCCTAGGTTAAAACTAGATGAAAAACTACAATGATATATTAAAATCAAGTAAAATTTAAAAAGTTTAAAAACCAAAATTTTTTTTAATAATGTAGAAATGTAGAACATAGAAAAATACAACTACAAGTTAACTGTCGATACCTTACTGATACTGTCTGGTTCAGCTGACAATAAGCTATTTTCTTTAACATAGTCTTAAATTTACCAAATGACTTTATTTCCTTGATTTATCTTGGCAAGAGATTAAACAGCTTCAGATAATTATAGCAGCAACCTTTTTTCTAAAAGTGGGTAACAGAACGGATAAAAGTTTCCATAATGGGCCATTTTTAGAGTGTTTAGATTTGTTACTTTTTTTGAGTGCTTTTAGGGAATAGCATATTTTATAGAGTTTAGAGGTCAATTGATCAATGTGGTCTTTCCAGTTTAAATGTTCACAAATTTTTATATCTAGAAATTTTATTGAATTGGAGAGTGAGATATTAGCATCATTTAAGGTTATGTGGGTCGGATGGCAGTTTTCATCTCTGGAATGTCTAAACAGTATACAGTTTGTTTTGTTTGTATTTAATATCAGTGAATTTTCATAAAACCAGTTGGACATGTCTGAAATTATTGAGATACTGTTTTGTTCTAATATATTATAGTTTTTTCTGCTACTAAAATATTTGTATCAGCGGCATAAGTGGTTATTTTTAGGTCGATGTTGCTGAAAATAAGTGGTAAATTATTTACATATAGCAAAAATAATACTGGGCCAAGTATACTGCCTTGTGGAATCCCTATTTTTATTTCTCTGAGCTCTGACAGATATTCCATTCCATTATTGCGATTACACACTCGCTGAGACCTATTAGATAGGTACGATTGAAACCAATTGTATGGTATTCACAAATGCCGATTTTTTCTAGCTTGTTTAAAAGGGTCTGGTGATTCACACACATTTTCGATATAATTTAAATCGCACTTACATACATCAATCAGAAAAAAGTTAATGGTAAAAGTAAAAACATAAAAAATATATGACTACATTATTAAAAAAAAAAATTAAAAATAAATTATCAGTCACGCTTACCTATTGAGGTATTTGGTATTTTTGTCAATAAAATTATCATCGTCAAATATTGTAAAAAATAAAATAACGTAACTTATGTAGGATTTCAGTGCGAATATGTTCTTGTAGTCAGAACAGAAACAAATTTCTATATGTATAAGGATTTGAAAACATTAATAGTAATCTATCAAATATTCTTTGAAAGAAGCATAATAAAAATACTTTATAAAAACGTTATTATTATTTATTCATATATCAGTAGGTGAACAACTATGTTTGTAAACTAAAATTAGGAAAAAAAACAAAGAATCAGTTTGTTGTTCATTTATGTATACAAGAATGGCTATAATTTAATATACTTCTCTATTAGGTTGTTATAAATTCTACTCAAATTTTCGGTGTCCATTTTTTTTATTGAGAGTATTACTATGTTTGTTAATAAGTATCATTTCTTTTATTAATCGTTATTTGAAATTTGGGTAATTGTCTAAAATTTTAACATTATCGAATTGAAAATCATGGTTTGACTCGAAATGGTGTGTTGCAAGAGCGGTTTTTTCCTTTTTGTTAGTATGTCTTGCATTACACACGAGTATATATGTTCATTAATCCTAGTTTTTAGCAATTGTCTATGTATACTACAATTGTAAGGAATTTTACATACCAAATTTTATTTACACTCGAACATTAATTAGTCCTTCATCGTTAAGTATAAATTTGCCAATTTTTCATTTGATAAAAGACTGTATTGGAATGCTCACTTCTCAAAATTTATTTCATTTGTGGTAAAAGGCCTTCAACAATAGGTATCTTGAAATATTTATTTTCATTATAATTATTATTACTATTATTAGCTAGTTGTTGACTTAATGTGATGGTATTTCTGTTACTAAGTGTGGTGTTATTAATAATTAAATTGGTTAATTTATTAGGATAATCATTTAGTCGCAATTTTGTTTAAAAATTTCCATATTTTGATACTGAAGTAGGTTGGAACCTTTGATGTGTAGATAACACTGACGCAGTTTTACACGAAACACCAAAACACCATATACTGCATTCGACGCGCGTTTCGTCAGCTAAGTTGGCATCATCCGGAGATGATTAAAACAGTTTTAATCATCTCCAGATGATGCCAATTGGTTGACAAAACGCGCGTCGAGTGCCGTATATGGTGTTTTGATGCTTCGTGGAAAACTACGTCAATGTCATATTTTGATCATGGAATTTAGCATCACTCAATTTTAAATTTCGATGTTTCATACTTAACATAATATTAAATTTTTGTCTGAAGAGATGTTGTGAAGTTCCTTCTTGAATTATGGACGTTGGCTCCATCCTGTTGGAAACGTAACATATATCTTAAAATCAATATGATCTCCACCAGATTGATAATATCACACCAATTTTCTACATTTAATCAAAAATCTCTAGCAGATTGATAATATCACATTAATTTTCTAAATTTAATCAAGAAACTCTGTATGTAGAATATAATTTTAGCCGTTCCAAATATCATAAAATATTAAAAACCAATTTTTCCACGTTCAAATTAGATAACGTGGTGGCGGCTGCAACTGTTCAAACAGCAATATCCAACTTCTTTAAATCCCCCACAAATCGAGTTAAAATATCCCGCAGCTTGCAAAAATAAATCACACCAATATTTTATGATTCGATAAATCGTTCCACTGGAAACTGTAATTAATCAAATTGGCAATTACGTCGGAGGATGTTAATTATGCTCCTTATTTAATAAGATTTGAATTCATTAGAGCACCTCTTTTTTATCTGGTCGACTTGGGATTAAACTGCAAATTGATTGAGAAACAGAACAAGTGAAACGTGCCATCGAGAGAGATTTTTAACGCGCTGGGGCAGAGCTAAGAAGTAACAATTCACTCTCGACGAGGCATAATCCAGCAACCTAAGGATCATTCTTGTCTCATTTGTTACATTTTCTACTACTTCACTAGTGGAAATTCGATTGTGGGCGATGTGATATACAGGACGGAAACTGATCCTAATGAGGTTGACCATTACAGGTGAACAGTAGAAACCTGAATTGACGGCAGTAAGATATTTTATGTTAGAAAAAACGAAAATACGTTTTTTAACCTGCTGGATAATACCAAAGAAACCCTTATAGAAAGAAAATTTTTTTATGAAGTTTTTGTATTTTGATGTCATTTTAATTCATTGAGAATGTTAATTAAATATTGACGTGTCATTTTCCAATCAATGTAAGAAAAATGTATAAGTTTGTATAGATTTGCGCTCAAAACTGCTAAATAACTATTTTATAAAAAAAAATCATTATGTTGCCGCATCATATTTCTTTTTTGTATTTATTTATTTATTTTTTTTTTAATAATTTTTATTTCTATCTAATATTTTAATTTCTGTTTCAGGTAATTTACTTTAAATATGCTTAGTAAGTCCGCAAACAAAATTGCTCTTAGGTTTTTCAAAGGGTAAGTATGGAAAAATGTTTGTACTATATGTTTTTAAATTAAATTAAAATTAAAAGTTGATTGAAGATGAAGTTACTTTGTGAAAATCCATTTTGATTTAAAAAATTTTAAACACTTTATTACTTGTCTAATTTTCACTTTATTTGTTATTTTACAACTAGTTTCATCCTATTTGGACATTTTCAAGTAAACTGAATTTATACACAGATTTTACTTTCATTTACATATAAACTGAACTGCATAGAAGGATGGGTTATTTTATGGTTGATGATATAATAAATGTACAGATGTTATGTCTTTAAATGTGGGGTTTTTTTCAAGATAGTAAATTATATTATGGTGTGATTTTTATTAACAGCAGGTTATCTGAATAAGTTTAATAACGGAGAATAGATTTAAATAATTGTCCTTATTTAAAACTCATATTATTAATGAAATGGTTCTTATTATTTTGTGTCTATTATGGACCCGAATCGTAAGTTCACACACTGAGTTTCTAAACCATACGAGTCGGTGACAGTCACATAGTAGGTTTGTGTTTTGTGATTACAGTGGTTTAAAAATATAACAAAAAGTCGCCTAGGCATAAAATAATTCTTTAAACTAGTCGATGTTATGATAAATTTATAAACGAAGAAGAAACACGTTAAATTTTAACAATAATAATTATTATGTTAATTCATTTAAAATTTTTTATAATTTCATACACATGTAAATAGAGACCTGTTTGTTTCGAAACTTTTCGGTGTTAGCAACGGTGAATTGATTGTCAAGTTCACAATTTTTGAATCCATTATTAAAAAGAAAATGTAATTTGTTCGTGATAAATTTGGAACAAATATCAGGTCACTGAGCGATATTAACCCGCCTGTAATCGGGCCTGTTTAAAGCACTCCCTTTTAGAATCGCTAATATTTAACGAAGACATTTATTCCATTGCTCTTCTTTTGTTCTTTCACATCGATTTTCACAGCACCCTTTAATATTTCTTTGAGGCGTTCTTTCCTCTAATCACTCATATATTTTCCGTATACCAGATGAATTAAATTGAATAATGGATGTTCGTAGTTAATAGATTTTTCTCAACAAAAGGGCGAAAAATTTATGAGATTTTTAATAGAACATTTGTCTCCATAAAGGTGAATTCGGTCTAGAACAATATTGCACTTAGAAAATGGATCAGAACACAGTGAAATTCTTCTTTAAGACTCGGTTACATTTATCTTTCCCCCGTAGTCGTTTAGAACTGAGAAGAAATTAATCATTTGGAACCGTCTAAGATGTTATACAACTGAAATATGTTGTGCTGTATGTGCTAAATTAGAAAATAACAGACCCAATTCCATTTTATAAAACCCAGTGTATTTGTTTTAAAAATACGTACTCTGTTTATTTCCAAAAAAATCAAACCAAGCGCAAAGCTTATAACAGAAACGAATCATTTATCTTTTTTTTTTGAACCTCAAAATAAGACTAGTTAACTGTATCGGGAAGACAACTATATTTTCTCTCGAACGGCAATAATAACTGGTTGAAAATACCAAAACATCAGAGTGTTTTATTAATACCATACGATAGAAAATTGTTCCTTCATTCTCTATCCCAATTTTTCTTTAGTTCCGTCTTCTAACAATTGAGTTATAAGCCCTCTTCCCTGAAAGTCTTAGGTGAAACCTCCTAATTTAGTTTTTAAGTATATGAAAGTTCAGATTTGGAATACATTTTCTGGTTGATTTAAATTTACCTAAATGGCATCGTTAAGCCCTGGAGAATCCGGTCTAACGATTGCATTTATCAGATGGATCCGTGTTAAAAATAACTTCAGAAAATAATCGGCATTTATTTCAGGCAACACTTTATTTAGTTTCAGTAAATTTGTCAATTCTGAGGGTACTCGCTGTTATTAAAATTTGTGTGTTTAATTTTAGACTAAAAGTAGTTCAATTGTTTGCTAATTTTAGTATTTCCTTATAGGTAACGTAATTCGCAGTACACCTTTAATATTTTAGCAAAATATGAATCACTGGGCTTTTTTCAATACTCAACACGGTTTATTTTCTTATCGTTAGTTCAGTTCTTACAGCGAATCTTTGGAGTCCGAATTTTATTTGGAATCATCAGTCACGCTCCCTTTCATAACTGATAATGATGAGGAAGAATCAGATAGTCACTCGTTCGATTTTCAATTACGTATGGCTGTTACTGGAATTACAACAAAACAACTTTCGGTTTCGATACAGCTACATATATAAAAGGATTCATCTGCATGCGATGAATAGAATAATATTAAGTCTTATATTGACGGTTTCCACTAAAGAAGTAGGAATGGAGAAAAGATGTCAGTTGTTATTTAAAAATTTGGGTAGTTTCATGACTAGTACTCTTACAAGTTCACGAAAAAATATGTATTAAACAAGTATGGGGTTATCATAAAGTAAGGGGTCTATTTTAAGTTCTTATATAGTTTTAAGAAATTATGCTAGTAGCAGAAAGTAAACAGAATCTAGTTGCCTCAATAATTGGATTTTAGTGTATCTATGGAAAACAAAAGAATTGTCGTGTCAACTATTGATACAAGTGTCAAACGAAATAATCGTAATTTAGAGAATTGTTCTCAAAATAAAACTCGCGTAACTTAAATTGTAACAATTTCAATATGGATCTGCAAACAAGAATTGGTTTAGTGCAATGTTATTATGAAGGCGGTAAAAATTACACTACTGGATTACGAAGATTCGTACGAAAATGGGTTTGAGAGCAGGGCCGTGCAAAATGAAGGCGTATCGTAATTTGATTAGCAAATTTGAAAGAACAGGGTCTGTAAAAGACCTTCCGAGGTCAGGAAGACCTAGGATTAGTGATGTCCAAGTTGCAGAAGTTCCTCAGGAAAATCAAAACGTAGCCAATACTAATCCGCTAGCAATCAGTGGTGTGAATGCGATATCAAACGATTACAAATGCCATACACCACGGTTGGGAAAATTTTACGGAAAATCCTAAAAATATATCCCTATAAACTGCAACTGCTGTTTGAATTAAAGGACGCATCATATTTTACTCTCAGGTACGATTTTTCATTACACGTATTGGCTCAGATGGAAATTGAACCCGAATGGTTATCCCGTATTTTATGGACAGATGATGCCCATTTCTCTCTTAATAGTGGAATTAATACTCAAAACTGTCGAATATGGTCAACATAAAATCCACATTAAATCGTTTAGCAAGGTCTTCATGACAAAAAAAGTCGCCGTTTGGTGCGGTTTCATAGCTAATTTCATCATTGGTCCATACTTTTTCGAGGAAATACAGAATGGGGAGGCCGTATATGTAACTGTTACTGGTGAACGATACCTGCAAATGTTAAGGGGATTATGCAATTCCACAGATGCAAAACGAGCACGAAGGAATTGAAAACATGATTTTTATGCAGGATGGAGCACCTCCGCACATTTGCCGACCAGTTAAAGAATTGTTAACTGCGATTTTTCAAGATCGTGTTATAAGCAGACATTTTGTAAATTCATGGCCACCAAGATCGCCTGATATTAACCCAGCGGATTACTGGCTGTGGGGTTATTTAAAAAATTTGGTATTTAGAACACGGCCAACAACGCTGGAGGAATTAAAGGACAGTATTAGAGAGCAAATTCGTGCAAATCAACCAGAAATGTTGAATAGTGCTGTATGCAATTTGGAGGAACGGTTGGTAATTTTACAACAACAAAATGGAGGTCATATCGAGGATTTGCGGTAACTAGTGTTTGACATCAGAAATCCCATTGTGTAAGCAACTAGATTCCATTTACTTTTTGTTATTAATTTGATTTGTTAAGAATATGTAATAAGTTGAAATATATCCCTTACTTTATAATCAGCCGTTATATTCCACAGTCAATAAAACATACTACTTGCTTGACACGCATTTCGGTAACCAAGAAGATTTGAAGATGATTAAAACTAAACGTAGCCTATTTATTTCTAAACCACATTGAAGGTTCGATAGTTCGTGACCGTTTCAATCTTTCAAACATAACACCACAGAAATTAGACAGCCCGTGATTTCAAAGCCGAAGCTGTCTAGAGGGGGGGTTGCATTTAGAAAAACGTGGACATACAACCATTTCCACCCACATCTCCAATGCCGGTGGCGAGATTCGAATCTGTAGCTACGATAGAAAAATTTCTAGTCATGCTTTCCATCACGCGCTCTAGCCAACTACGCCACCGAACCGGTCTAATTGACTATTTGCAATGTGATCCCCTTTACCAATAGCAGTGTTAGCAGTAGACATCTTTCGTTTTCCTATGAATTCATTGGTATTACAGGCTGGAGAAAGGGATAACATCATAATGACAGACCAATATTCGTTGAGATTCTTGCGGATTAAAGCCACGGTGATACAACGCGCCATCTTTTGATAGAAAAGGCTAGTCCAGATATGTATATGTTATGGGTTTCAGCACATTTGACTTTCCCAACTGACTAGCAGTTACATCGTGTTTTTATATTTCCACACTACATAAGGATGCAGCGTCGCTCGAACTCACATACATTCGGAGTAGAGAGGATAGGACAGAACAGCTATAGGGAAAGCATGGACTGCATGCGATGTGGCAAATTCCAATCACATTATGTATGTATCTAGGGGACGGCGTAGGCTTGACCGAACGCTTCCTTATGTAATGTTTTGAGATGAAAGCACGGTTTATACATCTGTCCACATTTCAACATGGTTCTCCCAGAATACAATAGTAGCATGGCAAGTTAGGGTTCTTTGACTACGAGGAGGCAGTCATTGGGCAAGTATAATTAAGTACTGCCACGAAGAGAATATTTGTATGTCGCCTATTGCAATATGATTCCTTTTACCAATAGCAGTAGACACGTTTCGTTCTCCTATGAACTCATCGACATTACAGCCTGGAAGAAAGGGATAACATTACAAGCCTAGTATATTCTACCGAGAGATGGCGCGTTGTATCACCTGTAGCTTTAGTCCACAAGAACCTCAACGAATATTGGTCTATGTCATCGTGATACACATTCTGAACTGTCTTACCATCAAGAGATGGTGCGTTGTATCACCTGTGGTTTTAATTCACAAGAACTTCAACTAATATTGGTAAAACGGTCCGTTACGATGTCATCCTTTTCTCCAGCCTGTAGTACCGATAAGTTCATAGGAGAACAAAATATGCTATTGGTAAAGGGGATCACATCGCAATATGCTCGTAAAATATTTGGTGGCGGTCCTTAACTGTACTTGCCCGTTTACTTTCCTATAGTCAAAGAAGAAAACCCTCCCAGCAAACACACATACGTTACAGAGACGTTTATAATGTTTGAACACCATTTGAAAAAAGTGTATTTTTTTACGTACAATCGACATAAAAATGTCGCGGTTTTACTCGTTTCAGATAACGAAATTATAAACGTTAAATATTATTATATGTGAACCGTATATGTCAGATATTTTAAAATGTATTACTAACATACGTAACTCCAAAACCTTTTAAAAACGTTTCTGTTCGACCTCAATGGACTATTCAGTTGATATAGATTCATGAACGTTTAAGAGAACAGTTTTATTTAAACGCTTTAAATAACGTTAATTTAACGTTGTCGAAAGAACTGCCAACATTTTTCGTGAAAAAATCATGTATTCTTAACGTTAGGATAGACCGTTATTTTTCCAACCATAAGTGAACGGTTGATTGTCTAACGTAACACGACAATGACATGTTAAGAATACGTTTTAAGAACGTATGGGTGTTTACTCTGCTAGCTATTTATGACATGCTAAATACACTATACTGTGTGACACTTAATTTGCAAAACTCACTAATACATACAAAATTTAGATGAAAATCTTGTAAAAAATATCTCACAAGAACTGATAACATTTGGTTCTGAATAATATTATGCATTTTCTATGTCGCATATTATAGAACCGTACAAATCTTTCCCTTACGTATTCCTAGTTTAATGGATTCACGGTTACCTGGCAGAATGTGATGATAAAACTGCTGGTAATGTCATCTCCAGCTGTGGAGGCGTTTCATTGCAAAATGCCGCCATCTTTCCTGTTATTGACTTTTACAAACAATGCCTTCACACTGTGTTAGATACCATATAAATTAATTGTAGAAATTGCTCACAACAGATGACGCAAATTTATTAACTTATTTCTCCAACGCCTCGAGTGAAAAAATGAACCTGGTCTTTTCAGGATGGCCAGTGTCATAAAATAAACATGTCATTATTATAACGTCGCTGAGCAGACAGAATCTGCTCTGTTTTTCTACCTTTGACCGCCGAAAATCGCACATTAGAAATTTCTTTAAATTGTTTTGATACAGAAATAATTAAATGAAAGCTAATGGAAGGAATCATTGGATTGTGGTAGATGCGGTGTCACATTTTGTTTATTATAACATAACGTACTTGAAAACCCTCACGAGAATGCTGTTACTACCGCCCAAACAATTTTTACACTTAATTAGCGTCCTTGAAACTACACATTTTAAAATTTACTGTTAAAAAAATTTATATCCCGAAGAATAGACGATGCAAATTCATAGACTACTGTTAATGTTCTGCATTTGGAACATCAAGGTCTAACCACGTACCCACGCCTGCAGAAACGACAATCTGTCAAAGCTGTTAAACCTTCGTTCCTAATGTCGTTTGTCAGACTTTTCCCACATGTATTATGAATAATTTAATATGAAAATTACCTATTGTTTAATTAATACAGTAGTACGCATTGTGTGAATACCTCGAAATCATTTTCTTGCAGTTCCTAAACATATATTTACTTCTAGTTGTGAAGTTACGGTGTATAAAGAGCGTTTAATTACACGTGAGGCGCCTTATAAAATATATCGGTAATTAGTAAATTACCAGTGCGAAAGCATTGTCTCCTGCTTCCTAATTTATAATTCAATTAAATCCGAAAGCAATTAGCTATGTCCATGAATCTAAAGTTTAAAATATAGCGCCGTGTAAAACTAAAACGCGCCATTTGTTTCGTTGTTTAAGGGAAATTATGTGGATTACTTGTAAAAAATATAAATAAAGAGAATAAATGCAGAACGACTCGTTGCACGTAACCAGATTTATCTTATTTCCATTCCGTATACTGAGAAAAAAACGTTAATACATCAGTTATTTTAAAAACTCATACCTGTTTTGAATCAACGTTTCGAGATGTGTGTTGTTCAATGGTAATGTAATGTTTAATGGCACATTAAAGCAAGCTCATTTTTAAGTTTAATTCAATAAATACATATAATATGTACTATAAGACATAAACTAGAATTAAAATTTTAGAAACAACTGATATAATTTGGTCAGAGATTGAATTTTGGTGCCTTTAAAGCTAAATGATAACATAGCTTTACCGTATATATATATATATATATATATATATATATATATATATATATATATATATATATATATAACGAAATTATAAACGTTAAATATTATTATATGTGAACCGTATATGTCAGATATTTTAAAATGTATTACTAACATACGTAACTCCAAAACCTTTTAAAAACGTTTCTGTTCGACCTCAATGGACTATTCAGTTGATATAGATTCATGAACGTTTAAGAGAACAGTTTTATTTAAACGCTTTAAATAACGTTAATTTAACGTTGTCGAAAGAACTGCCAACATTTTTCGTGAAAAAATCATGTATTCTTAACGTTAGATAGACCGTTATTTTTCCAACCATAAGTGAACGGTTGATTGTCTAACGTAACACGACAATGACATGTTAAGAATACGTTTTAAGAACGTATGGGTGTTTACTCTGCTAGCTATTTATGACATGCTAAATACACTATACTGTGTGACACTTAATTTGCAAAACTCACTAATACATACAAAATTTAGATGAAAATCTTGTAAAAAATATCTCACAAGAACTGATAACATTTGGTTCTGAATAATATTATGCATTTTCTATGTCGCATATTATAGAACCGTACAAATCTTTCCCTTACGTATTCCTAGTTTAATGGATTCACGGTTACCTGGCAGAATGTGATGATAAAACTGCTGGTAATGTCATCTCCAGCTGTGGAGGCGTTTCATTGCAAAATGCCGCCATCTTTCCTGTTATTGACTTTTACAAACAATGCCTTCACACTGTGTTAGATACCATATAAATTAATTGTAGAAATTGCTCACAACAGATGACGCAAATTTATTAACTTATTTCTCCAACGCCTCGAGTGAAAAATGAACCTGGTCTTTTCAGGATGGCCAGTGTCATAAAATAAACATGTCATTATTATAACGTCGCTGAGCAGACAGAATCTGCTCTGTTTTTCTACCTTTGACCGCCGAAAATCGCAATTAGAAATTTCTTTAAATTGTTTTGATACAGAAATAATTAAATGAAAGCTAATGGAAGGAATCATTGGATTGTGGTAGATGCGGTGTCACATTTTGTTTATTATAACATAACGTACTTGAAAACCCTCACGAGAATGCTGTTACTACCGCCCAAACAATTTTTACACTTAATTAGCGTCCTTGAAACTACACATTTTTTAAAATTTACTGTTAAAAAAATTTATATCCCGAAGAATAGACGATGCAAATTCATAGACTACTATTAATGTTCTGCATTTGGAACATCAAGGTCTAACCACGTACCCACGCCTGCAGAAACGACAATCTGTCAAAGCTGTTAAACCTTCGTTCCTAATGTCGTTTGTCAGACTTT